>JAQMYF010000003.1:20906294-20917774 GCA_030014195.1 Neosilurus mollespiculum | reverse complement strand
GATCTATGAGTACACAATATATACACGTGCAATATATATCGAATTACAAAGAAAGAGTACTACCTTTTTAACAAAAAAAACAAAATACAAATTTTTAATTACAATTTTAACCTGTGCAGTTTTTTCTCTTTTAAAGAAGAATGTTGCACAGTTATTTTATTTTCCCTGTTATTGAAAGCTCAATACTGCCATAACATTCGTGTCTCTGATGAGTGTATGTAAACATGTGACTGTTATTAAAGTCTTCTTTTTATAGAAAGTCTTGATAGAACTTATTTCATTTTTTTTCAACATATTGTTTGTGTCTGGATTCCTTGGCTCATCACAGGAACACTAGTTGGGGGACCAGACAGAAGACAAATGGCTCACATTCAGGAGTCAGTGGGTGAAACCAGCTCTCAGAGTGTCGTGGTAGCTGTGGACAGGTGAGATAATAATGACTGCTGAATATGAATGGAGTGAAGATCCATATTTTAGAGAATATAGTAATGCATCAGTCAGATATTTCATGGCTCGTACCTGTGGTTGTATGTATGTACAGGCTCTCACGCTGTTGGGTCTTTGCCAATCTTGGGTGCCCATAAACCAGAAAAATGCTGTCTAAAAATCAATAACTGCTCCCTATGTGAACTATTTTGCTTCCTAATTATAGTGTCCCAAGTCATCAGATATATTTTTAGGTTAAATCCTTATTTCTCCCCAAATTTTTGACTGAATGAATGTTTCAACATAAAAAAAAACATGTTTAACTGTCTCCACAAAGCAGAAATGCTGATCAAATAATCCAAAATTTCTGTAGCAGAGAATACGAGCGTACTCAAAGAAGTTGTTCTACTAAGCTCCTAAATGGCAGGTCTTGTGTGGTGTTCCTGTATGCAGTGGCAAGTGCCTCCCAAAGGTGGTCCAGTTGGGTTGGTGATGTAGTGGTTAGGGTGCTGGGCTAATGATCGAGACACTGTGGGATTGTGGGTTTGAATCCCTGTTAGACCCTCACCATGCTAAGATTCCAGGGCAAGGTCTTAACCTCAAGTGTGCTTCAGCAGTATAAATGTTCCACCCAGCAGTATAAATATGCCACCCAGCAGTATAAATGGGTACAAGTAAAAATACTGGGATGGTATTTTTAAGGCGTCCCATCCAGGAGGAGTTAAACTCCTAGTCGAGTCATGCTCCATAAACCAGTATAAGCTCCTGCCTGATGAGCCAGTGGGCTCGGGTGTAAAATCCCAAGACTATACCTACCTTTAAAGGTGCCCAAGGCTTTGTGACGTGCGTGGGGAGTGAAGGCTAGTGCGTCTGGTCTGATCCCACAGAATGCACAAACTGCTGAAACAGTTAATGAAAGGTGTCATTGCAGCTTTCTGCATATGACCAGTCAGGTGGTGTTTAATGTTGTGGCTGATCAGTTCATATATATTTATATAATTGATTTTTATGATTAGTTATTTTCTCCTTCAGGATTTTTACTGGATCCACCAGGCTTGATGGAAATGCGATTGGTAAGTGAATTTGTTTCCAGTTGTCTAAATCAGCAGTTCTTAATCTTTTTTACCTTAAGAACCACCAATGATAAATACATGAAAGAATGATTAAAAAAGGGGTGGGGGGGTACATGGATATACTGGGCCTTAAATAATGTGTTCTAGACTCTAGAATACTCTAAGCTGTAACGAATAAAGAAATATTCTGTCACTTGGATCACCTTTTCTTTTAAGAAAACGATCCATTTAATGTAATATTAATGCATCGGCAGAGTGAATACAGCTGAAACACGTATGTCTTGTTCTGATATGTCGTGAATGGTGTTGTGATATTCAAACATAAGTGGTCGTTAACATTGTGGATCTTGAGTCATAAGAACATTTAGGTGCAAAAATAACAAGCGTTGTCAATTTCCTAACCATTTGGTAGTAGCTTACTACGGTCTCTGTAGCCCACCAGAAGGCGCTCTGAGCCCCGCTAATGGGCCTTGGCGCACTAGTTGAGAATGGCTGGTCTAAATAATCCTCATTTCTGTATGTATTATACCTGTACTTGTATCCTGGGTGCATATATTGGGTTTATGTTATCTTGAGGTCAGTCTAGCATGTGTGTCCATTATACAAGATCTTAACCACCCTTCAATCAACTTCAAGATATCACAAAATAAACAGCTTGAATTCATGGCCATGTTTACACTCGCCCTTAAGTTCAACTTTTGTCTCCTAGTGGACTTTGTGCGCTGGTTGTGTGCGGTATCAATGGACGAACTGGCCTCTGCTCACCAGCCACGCATGTTCAGCCTGCAGAAGATTGTGGAGATCTCCTACTACAACATGAACCGTATCCGACTGCAGTGGTCCCGCATATGGCAGGTCATAGGAGACCACTTCAACAAGGTCAGCCCTGTTTCTGTTCCTTATGGATTTATCATTCTAGGCTTGGATTTCTTCTGTGCACTATTTATAGTTGATTTGAGATGTGTCAATAACTGTGTGTGCTGATTTTATAGGTCGGCTGCAACCCTAACGAGGACGTGGCCATCTTTGCTGTGGACTCCCTGCGACAGCTTTCCATGAAGTTTTTGGAGAAAGGAGAGTTGGCCAACTTCCGCTTCCAGAAGGATTTCCTCAGGCCGTTCGAGCACATTATGAAGAAGAACAGGTTAGAGAAGCAGAAGGCTGTGGAGTCAGTCGTAATTTGGGCCGCAGTGGTTTTACTTGGATTAGTTCCCAACCACCACCCCCCCACCCCCCTAAATTTTTTTTTTTCCTATGAAGGTCTCCGACAATCCGGGACATGGTGATCCGCTGTGTGACTCAAATGGTGAACTCGCAGGCAGCTAACATCCGCTCGGGCTGGAAAAACATCTTCTCAGTGTTCCACCAGGCAGCATCAGACCACGATGAGACCATAGTGGAGTTGGCCTTCCAAACCACAGGACACATTGTCAGTAAGTGTCAGGAACTCCCTTTCTGAGAGAGCAACAACACTCTTTGAACTCTTTAGTAAAAGTGATTGGAATACTCTTGCTGTCTTCTCCTCTTCTTGTCTTAGTGAAAACGTTTCAGCAGCACTTTGCAGCAGCCATTGACTCATTCCAGGATGCGGTGAAGTGCTTGTCTGAGTTTGTGTGCAATGCTGCCTTCCCTGACACTAGCATGGAGGCCATCCGGCTCATCCGCCACTGTGCCAGATATGTGTCTGAGAGACCACAAGTAAGCACTCGTACTTAAGTATAGCTTGTAAGTGAGACTTTAAAGAGAAGATCACTTCCTTATGCTCTTTCTCCTGGTCATCCTGCTCAGGTACTAAGAGAGTACACTAGTGATGACATGAACGTTGGTCCTGCTGATCGGGTGTGGGTAAGAGGCTGGTTCCCCATCCTTTTCGAGCTCTCCTGCATCATCAACCGCTGCAAGCTGGACATCCGGACCAGGTGGGCAGACCAGGTTCCAAAACTTCTTCACTTCACTATCACGTCTTACTGATAGTTCAGGCTGTTTACATTGTGTGTGTGTGTGTGTGTCTTTAGAGGTCTGACAGTAATGTTTGAGATTATGAAGAGTTATGGACACACTTTTGAGAAGCACTGGTGGCACGACCTGTTCCGCATTGTCTTCCGCATCTTCGACAACATGAAACTTCCGGAGCAGCAGACTGAGGTGAACCTGTGCGGGACTGACCCACAAAAAGGAAACCTGTATTGAAAGGAATACGTTACTGTGGTTGTTTAACCAAATTTTTACTATTCCATCTACGTTGTATGGTTAATTAACAAAGCATTCACTAATGAAGATGAAGAAATGGGATGTTTGTGGCCATGTTGAATGCTACGTCACGTTTTAGTGCACAGCTGTGTATTGTAGATTTAGATCAAGTGCGTGTGTGTGTTGGGGGTGGGGGGATTAATAACCGAATGTTTAAGGGAGGATCACGTTTCCAACATTTTCTTGCAACGTTTGTTGTTAGCATCAGACACTCCAGCGAATGACAATTGTAAATTTGGAACACTCTCACCCTGACTCACTCACTCACTCATTTGCTGAACCGTTTAATTCTGTTAGGGTTGCAGGGAGGCTGGGAGCCTATCTCAGCCGACACTAGGCGAAGGCGTGGTACGCCCTGAACAGCTCACCAGACCAACGCAGGGCAGCCAACCATTCACACTCACACCTAGGGAGAATTTGGAACAGCCAGTTAGCCTAATGTGCATGTCTTCAGACTGTAGGAAGAAACTGGAGTACCTGGAGGACATGCAAACTTCACACAGAAAAACCCAAGGCAGGGAATCAAGCCCAAGACCTTCATGCTGTGAGGCGGACGTGCTAACCACTACACCATAAATGTGCTGCATAAATTTCGATCAGATGTTTACAAAATAAAACCAGTGCACGTCCTCACCTGTATCTGATATTGGTTTTTGATCACCAGTGGGCTTTTTTTATATAGGTGTGTGTGTGTGTGTGCGTGCGTGCACATACAGATGTTGTAGGACTGATTTCACTGCTGCAGTGTTGGAGACCTGTTAAATCCTTGCAGTGCTACTGAGCAGCAAGTCTCAAACAATTTTTGCTGCGCTTCTGTCTTCCACAGAAAACGGAATGGATGACTACGACGTGTAACCACGCCCTCTATGCAATTTGTGACGTCTTCACGCAGTTTTACGAGCCGCTCAGTGAAGTGTTGTTGGTGGATGTTTTTACTCAACTGCAGTGGTGCGTCCGACAAGGTACAGCTTTCAGTCACTGCTCTACAAGATTGTGCATCACATGACCAGAGACCTACAGTGCATTGCTCATAAATGCTTAGTGCTGGTCATTGTTTTTCGAGACTAGTGTAATGCAGGTGAAAGGTCTTTGGGGGTTTTTTAATGTTGTTTTTACACTGTTAGGAAAAACATGGCCCAGATAATAAAAAATCTAACTTGTTCTAGGCCTGTTTAAGTGTTTTAAACTGTTCAAAAGCTCACAGCTCTGATGTTCTATGCTGCTACGTCAGCAGTCCCATCCGGCACAAGCATTTAGATAAATGTTTTGGTGAAAGGACTTATTAACCCAAGTTTTAACATTCTTCAGTACTCATAAATAAAACCATAACCAAACTCTTAAAAAGAGAGAGAGGGAGTGCATGTGTATGTTCGCGCAAGTTAAGAAATAAAACACCACAGTGTTGCTTTTGATGACACAAAAACATACCAAGATGACAAACCTACAACTGAAACAACTGCTACTGAACCTGTATCCAGTGAAATAAGAAAAGGTTCCTGTAGTTTGCGCAGCATTTATATAGGATCTGTGTTGTTTCTTTAGATAATGAGCAGCTTGCACGATCAGGCACCAACTGTTTGGAAAACTTGGTGATCCAGAACGGAGAGAAGTTCAGTGGGGAAGTTTGGGATATCACCTGTACCTGCATGCTGCAGATCTTCCAGTCTACCAGCCCTCATGCGTAAGACACTTACATACACACTACTGTCTGCCTTCAAAGCTTCATAGATTACAGAATAACACCGTGATCTTCATTTACAGGGATTTTATTACACCACAGTTTTTTATTCATCGTTACCCTGCGAGTGTTTGCTCTACTCATCGTTGCTGTTTGTGAAATAAACGTTTTGATGTGTTTGTCTTGCACATGTGCTGTAACACACGTCAATGTTGTAACTGTAGTATGAGCTAATGATCCGTGAATCTAACCGTCTCCTGCGCAACACTGTTTCTGAGTATAGAACTGTTATTACTACAGAGCACAGTTGACCCAGTCTTTTCAGAAATGGGAACATGCAGTGTGTGTGTGGTAATACAGATGAAACTGTGCAGAATAAATTCAGCAGTCTTGCAGTCACCTCATGGTGAATATAAAGACACTAGCCAGAATCGAATCATGTATTCTACCTGCAGTGTGAGGTCAGTATACCAGTATCTGATATGTTGCTGTATGATCACATGCTTTCCCATTTGTCTCTCCAGTAATGTGATTACTTACTATGCCATATGTTATAACAGTTTGCAGTTATTCCATAAAATCGAGTCATACGTGAGCCGACAGCTGACGAAATGCTTAGCGGAAGAACTTGATTGGACCGTTTTATTATATCCACATCCAATGAATTATAAATTATACAAGATCTTTTCTTCTTTGCGGGTGAAGCCCCTCGTCAGCTAAAGGAAGCCCTAAAAGTATATTTAGATATACATGTCACCAACAGGCTACACTAATAATTTCTTAGGTGAAACATTTATTCATTCAATAATTTATTCATTTGCTGAACCGCTTAATCCTTCTTGGGTCGCAGGGAGGCTGGAGCCTGTCTCCGCCAACTCTGTTCATATGCGGGGCCCACCCTAATCAGCTTACCAGTCAACACAGATACAACCATTCACACTCACTCTCACAATTAGCAGCAATTTGGAACACTCATTTAGCCTAAAGTGCATGTCTTTGGACTGTGGGAGGAAACCGGAGTACCTGGAGGAAACCCTCACAAGCATAGGGAGAACAAGCAAACTCCACACAGAAACGCCCTCACTGACCCCGGGACTCAAATCCAGAATATTTTTTTACCATCAAATATTTTCAGCACAAAATTTATTATTATTTTTTTTTTTTTCTTCATTTTTTTGAGTTTTTCTTGGAGTTTTATTTTCAAGTTTGGCAAATTGTGCCGCTATTTTTGTCATTCTGTACCTGAGCTGATATCCAAGTTGAGTAGCCATTCAGAATGCACGATTACTCATCCAGTGGATGTATGATGTATGTATAAAATCTTTGGTGAAACTAGCTGGCCAACTAATACGTTATAATTCAGCTTAGCCAGTGTGCTAGCTAATGAATTTGTGGTTTGTCTACCCCTAAATTTATTGTTGATGGCTGACGACAGGATCATAAAGTCCATTTGCAAGGCAAAGTTGAATGACCGTATGAAATACTCTTAATTAAATATTGCTAACCTGACGCAGTTGTTGTCCTCTTAATAGCTTGCTGACATGGAGACCAGCTGGGCAGGAAGAGGAGGCGGGAGATGGGAAACACATGGTGAGATGACTAACATAATAAATATCCCACACCCCATAAAAAGATGCACAGAGATAATCACCAACCAAACAGCACTTTGATGTTTATACGGCAGTAAAAATGTTGTAAAAAATGTTGTATACCAGCGAACACTGCCCCACCCTTGTTAGAGATCATGTCAAACAAACTATATTAGTGATGTGGAATCCAGTGCAGACTCTTCTTTCTTTTTTTCAGGATGTGGAAATGGACTCTCAGTCTCAGAGCAGCTATGAGAGGGCGCTGTCAGAGAGAGGACAGAGCCAGCTGTCCACTGCCAGTGATGAGGTCTGGAGAGGAAAGCCCCATGCACGTAAGCCGCCTACCCATCATCTCTCACCTACGCCATTTAGAGTGAACTTCCTGTTCTTTCTGATGTCATAGAATAATCCCCCCACCCCCCCGCCCGTTTGTGTTGTACTCATATTAGCTGTGAGTAAATGTCTGTCACAGTCTGTTATCTCAGTTTCGTCAGATCTGTTTTAGGCTTAGTTGTCATACATACTCATCCACTGCACATTAATTATACTTGGGGAAAAAAGGTGGTGTGACCCATAAACGTTATCAGTGCCGCGTGATAGCTCATGTTTTCCTCAACTGAGATGAGTTCTTTGATGTGATAACCCAATAAAAATTTTTAGAGGAAGAACATCAAACTTAAAGGAAGGGTTAAAAAAAATCAGTTTTTTAAATTTATTATTTTTAGCATTTTTACAAGGGTGGCATAGCGGTTAGCACATCTGCTTCACAGCAATAAGAGTCCTGGGCACCAGCGTTTCTGCATGGAGGTGGCATGTTCTCACAGTACTCCGGGTTCTCTCACAGTGCAAAGACATGCACGTTAGGCTAATTGGCTGTTCCAAATTGCCCCTAGGTGTGGATTTAAGTGTTAATTGTTTGCATGTGTGTGTTGGCCCAGAGATGGTCTGGTGAGCTGTTCAGGGTGTACCCTGCCTTCGCCCAGTGTTGGCTGAGATAGGCTCCAGCCTCTCCACAGCCCTAGTAGGATTAAGCAGCTTGGCAGCTGAATGTGCATGTGAGAGTGCGTATGAGAGTGAGGGGCATTTCTACAGTTTTACAAGAGTACAATGGTGCTTGAAAGTTTGTGAACCCTTCAGAACTTTCTACAAGTGTGGGCTAAGAAGTTAATAAGAATCCATCTCACCATCAGGACGAGAGCTTCTGTACCAAGGGGATCTAAGCGCTAATGGAAGAAGTGGAGAGACTAAAAAAAAAACCCATTTGGATAAGTTCAACTTTTGCATAAGTTATAGGAGTAGATAAAAAGATGCCCATTTAACAATTTAAACAAAAATATCATACCTGATCATTTATTTGTTAAGGAAATTGATCCAATGTTGCGTGGCGGTACAGTGGCACAGTGTGGTTAGCATGACTGCCTCATAGCAAGAAGGCCTGGGTTTGATTCCCAGGCTCGGGCATTTCTGTGTGGAGTTTGCATGTTATCCTCGTGCTTGCGTGGCTGTTGCACCACCTGTGTATTGTGTGTCACAGGCGTGTCGGACCAGCGGCTGTTTGCAGGGCTCCTCATAAAGTGCGTAGTGCAGCTGGAGCTCATTCAGACCATCGATAACATCGTCTTCTTTCCAGCCACCAGCAAGAAGGAGGACGCTGAGAACATGGCTGCTGCTCTGGTACATTATTCAATCTTGTTTTTAATTTCTAATGAGTTCCTTCAATGTCCTTTTTCTGTGAGGTTAACATTTGCAGAAAACAGTTACAGAGCGAAGGTTATATCATCCTGTTTCGGTGTGTGGGTGTGTGTGTGTGTGTGTGTGTGTGTGTGTTGTCCTCTTTCAGAGAGATGGTATGGAGGAGTGCGAGGCCAACGAACCACAGATCGAGTCAGAGCAGGGCATGTATAGACATCTCTCTCCTCAACACCTCTTCATACTGCTCGACTGTCTACTTGAGTCACACAGCTTCGCTAAAGACTTCAACTCCAATAATGAGCAGAGGACAGCGCTCTGGAGAGCAGGTTCGTCATCTCTATATGCATGTACATATAAACACTGTTGAAATAGTCCTGCAATTTCATGCCAATAAAATGCATGAAAACATCAACAATCCAAAATGACTGGTGTTTGCTGACCTTTCGCGTCTTATGTGTACTCGGACACACACATGCTCTGTCTAACTTAAAGATGAAGTTCCAGCGTTAGACAGAAAGACATAGAAAGTTCCTCTCTATGTAAATGTAATGATGATCATATTACTTTACTTTTGTACAATTTCCATAAGCTTTCAAATGTCTAGTAATAATAACATGAACAATATACAGTATAGCTCACACACAAGGTAATAGGATCACGTGGACTGCGGACAGAAAAACACACACGAAAATCACCGCATCACAGTACCTTTCTCATAGCTCACACAAAAGATTAAAAAAAAAAGCCAGTGAAGTTCTGGAGGGTCGGAGCACTCAATACAAGTAGTAGCTAACATCAGTTTTAACACCAATATATACAATTGTTATATCACTCAAATTGATCATTATTGTAATTGGTCTCATATCAATCTGTGAAGAGTGTCATTATTAGGTAATAACATGTTTATAGTTCTGTGATCAACTGTGAAGTATTTTGTTAATTCTCTTTCCTGTTACTTTGCCAGTTTGGAGTACTTGGTATTTAGGTGGAAATGAGGTTCTTGCTGCTTTTGTGTTTCTCCAGGATTCAAGGGCAAGTCAAAACCCAACCTGCTGAAGCAGGAGACGAGCAGCTTGGCCTGCAGCCTGAGGATATTGTTCCAAATGTATTCAGATGCACGGCTGAAGGGCGTGTGGCCCGATATCCAGACTCGACTTCTACTGTGAGTTTGCACTTGGAGACCCACTGAGGGTTACTATAGCGAACTGCAGTCTTACATGGGCCTGTCGTGATAGTTAATGAATCGGCCCATTCTATGATTAATGCTAATTATTGCAATCATTTTTTTTTCTGAAAACGATTAATTGGGGTAATTAATGTGTGCTTATTTACATAAGAAAAAACTTCCCTGGTTCTGCTGCAGCTCACTTTCTCTCCACTCTCCTCTCTTGTGTGTCTCAGACCTACATGGCGGGGGCAGGGTACAATAGATTACAGTTCAACGGCAATCTAAATTCTTAAAAATAGCTTTTCTTTTGTGCCTTTTTTTTTTTTTTTTAAATAAAATGACAGTATCATTAATCATGATATTTTTGTAACAATCCTCTAACGGGAAAAAAAGTGACAGGTCTATTCATATACTTATATAACAGCTCACTACTGTCACGGAGACTAGTGTAATTATGTGTAATAACCCACATTAGCAGATTGTCTTGTGTGTCAAATATGAGCTTTCTGTTCTGTGACAGGGCGGCACGGTGGGGTAGTGGTTAGCACATCCGCTTCACAGCAAGAAGGCTGTGGGTTCAAGGCTCAGGCGTTTCTGTGTGGAGTTTGCATGTGCTAATCCCCCAGCACATTAAGCTAATTGGTTGCTCCAAATTGCCCCTAGGTACTGTATGAGTGTGTGTGTGTGTGTGTGTGTGTGTGTGTGTGAATAGTGGTGTGTATGTTTTGGCCCTGTGATTGACTCTTGAGATGTTCAGAGTGTACCCAGCCTTCACCCAGTGTCGGCTAAGATAGGCTTCAGCCTCCCCGCGACTCCTCAAGGATTGAACAATTTGCCAAATGAGTGAGTGTTCTGTGATGGTTTTGTAATTTGAAAGTTAAGTAAAATACTTTATAAATGAATTGATTGCTAAAACAGCAGATTTAAACAGTAGTTTTTGTGTTTGAGCTTCTGGCTAATTTTCGTAGACGGTTACCGATATCTAACATTTGAAGGCTAGATATTTACCCATTCCCGGCCAGATTTTTAATAGACAACATACTAACTTACCATTATATTCAAAACTCTTGTTCATCAGTTGAAGATTGCAGGGAAAAGCTGTTTATTTTCGGTGAGTCTCTGCTTCAGGTTTGTGTTCTTACAACTGACATTGTTGCAAAGCAGCTTTACACAGTAAAAACAAATTTGATAAAGAGTTTAAACATTTTTTTATGAACCCTACACGACCCCATTGAGCAAGCCTGCGGCGACGGTGGCAAGGAAAAACTCCCTCAGACTACACTAGGAAGAGACCTTGAGAGGAACCAGACTCAAAAGGGAAACCCATCCTCATTTGGATGAAACCGGATAAAAATACAAACCATGTAGCAGAAACTTCACTACAGTTTAACATGAAGTCGAGTTGATTATCTTATAACTGTAAACATGATTGTAGTCCTAAATCATTTTAGTAATAGCACCAGCAGTGGAAAGTCATCTTCACAGTTTCTGAGTGTACACTATGTGCACAATTATTAGACAAGTTGTATTTTTGAGGATTAATTGTTATTGTACAACTATACAGTGCTCTTTGTCAATCCAAAATGTTAACAAACCCTCAAACC
>JAQMYF010000003.1:20894902-20905695 GCA_030014195.1 Neosilurus mollespiculum | reverse complement strand
CTTGGAGTTGGAAATTATGGATAAAATGATATGGTCAAAATAATCACTTGCCTAATAATTGTGCACACAGTGTATGTTTAGGTCCATATGGATCATCATCAGCAGGAGTGAAGGGCTTCTAAGATAAGAACTCCAACGAGCAGTAGCACATCAGGATGGATCATAGGATTCAGAAAGCAGAAGGATCAGGATCACTGATATTTCAGAAGTAGCATGTGTACCTCAACAAATACAAAGACGTTTAACCAGTAGCATAGTAGTGTGGTGGTTTGCTGTCGTAGCCCAGCTTCTTCATTGTGGTGGTCTTTCTGAGATTACTTTCTGGCAGATTAGACCAGCCTGACTATTCTCCGCTAACGTGTCTCAGCTGTAGGATTTTCAACTTGCAGAACTGAAATATTCATGCATTCATTTGCTGAACCAATTAATCCTACTGGGGTCACGGGGAGGTTGGAGCCTATCTCAGCCGACAATAGGTGAAGGTGGGCTGTACCCTGGTTAGCTCGCCAGTCCATTGCAATGCCAACACACAAACATTACCATTCACACTCACTATAACACCTGGGACAATTTGAAATGGCCAGTTAGCCTAACGTGCATGTCTTTGGGAGGAAACCGGAATACCAAGATGTAACCCATGCACGCACAGGGAGAACACAGGAACTTCACACTGAATCACACTCGCCAAACCCAGGGCCTTCTTGCTGTGAGGTGTATGTGGTAACCCTTATGTCACCGTACCACACACAACTGAAATACTTATTTTGAAATCCTCAGCCCAAACATTTGACCCTAATCTCACCCACAGCACTTTTTACTTATTTTGATATATGCTGTGATGTGATCTGAACATCTTTTGCTGTATCTCCCTAATTATATGCATTGAACTCCTGCCACTTGATTGGATGATTGGATAATCACATAAATGTGTATAATGGCTGGTGAATGCACTTGAAGAAGTGGCTTACTTGTCATTAATGGGCTTTAATTTCTTCTGGGTGAAGCTGGTGCAGTGAAGAACGTCTGTGTAAATGGTAATCAGGTTGTGTAGTAACACTCAATAACATCTCTGGGGTGTTTTTTTTTTTTTTTTTTTTTTTTTTTTTTTTTTTTTTTTTTTTTTTTTTTTAAGTGTGCATGTTTGAGTATTAATTAGTATTTTGGTTTTAAATTCAGATTGAGGAAATGGTTAATGCTGCAGCGTTCACATCAGCTAATCTCTGACCTGAATTCATGGATTTTAATCTTGTTCTCCTTCCAAAGTGTATGTGGTGAAGCCTTGGCCTACTTTGTCAGCTTAACGTCGGAGAGCCACAGAGAGGCCTGGACCAGTTTACTGCTGCTCCTGCTCACCAGAACACTCAGACTCCCTGATGACAAGGTAATTCCCTTTACACACACACACACACGCCCGCACACACACACGCTTATAAAATGAAGCTGAAGATAAAAGCCTACTCAGACACACTATCAGTTTTTCTTGTCATTAGTCAGCTTCAGCTGTCCCCGCAGGTCACTCATGTTGCATATTCAAATTTTCGGTGACTTCTAGTCAGGGTTTTCTTTACCTCCGCTGCGTAGGAGGACGATGTAATGGGTTTGCTAATGAGCTTGTCATTTCCGTCATGATGACCCTGATTTGAATATTCCCCTTATCCCTCAGGGTTGTATGCTAAACCTCGCTGGAAGAAAACTCCCAGCTGATAAGTCAAACTGTCAGTGCGATGACCTCTATATGTAAAGGAAGAACCCAGATTTACGCCGATAGAATACGGAGAGCCTCCAGAGCTTTCCCTCTCCGTGATTCATCCGTATGACCTTTGCCATTTATAAGAGCCCTGGAGATAACTTTAGAGCTGATCCACCTCTCTGGAAACATCGTCTGCTCTTTTTCCACCCCTTTAATAGGACCGTCTCTTAATTTAGTAGTTATAAAGAATATAATGGGGGCAGAGTTGATTATTAATTAACATTAATGGGATTTTTATTCTTCTGGCATATAATGCAGGGGGATGTAGTCATCAGTACGTTTGTCCATGTGCCATCTGTCAGTAATCATTTCTATTCCGGCCCAGAACTTGGAAAGATTTCTTCATCAAACTTGGCTGTTCCTTCTACAGAACAGTGTAGTTATTTTTTGGATTTATGCAATTCATATTGTCTTCATGTTTCCATGGCAACCAATTTACAAACAATGTAAGAATATGGGTGGTGTTAATCAAACTTGGCAGTTAGTTTGATGTTTTGGAATTTCTGCAGTTTCGATTTTTGTTTCCATGGCAACCAGGTTAATATGTAAAAATATGGTTGGTGTTTATTTCAAGGCTAGAACTCGAAAACTATTTGCCACTTCTTTATCAACTTATGCGGGGGGATATAGTGATCAGCATGTCCGTTCATCGGTAATCATCTATTCCAGACCGGATCTCCGTCACACTCGCACTCACTCACTCATTTGCTGAACCGCTTACTTCTATTAGTGTCACGGGGAGGCTGGTGCCTATCTCAGCCAACACTGGCCAAAGGCAAGGTACACCCAGAACAGCTTGCCAGACCATCAACAGGGCAACACACAACCACTCACAATCATGCCTAGGTGCAATTTGAAACAGCCACTTAGCCAAATGCACTTGTCTTTGGATTGTGGGAGGAAACCGGAGTACCCGGAGGGAGAACACACAAACCACACAAAGAAACCCTCAAGTTTTGGAATTGATCCCAGGAACTTCTTGCTGTGAGGTGGAATTGCTAACTACTATGCCACCTCGGAAACTGTTACAGGTTTCTTGGCAGTTCCTTCTACTGGGCAGTGTAGATGTGCTTTTTGATATTTTGGGGTTTCTGTAATTCCTATTTTTTTGACATGTGGAGGCCTGGGAATATCTCATCTGATGACTCTTGTTACTTCTACACATGAATCTCTCTTTTCCTCTGTACAGTAGTAGTTGTTGTATTAGGAATGATGTGCTTTATACTTGCCTTAGTAAAGGCATTCTTTATTACTTTCCAGTTCAAGCCACATGCCTCCTGTTATTACCCCCATCTATGTGAGATGATGCAGTTTGACCTCATCCCTGAGCTGCGTGCAGTCCTGCGTCGCTTCTTCCTCCGCATAGGCACGGTCTTCCACATCGCTGCTCCTGAAATAGTGCATGCAAGAGCCCCAACCTCATAGGCCTCTGCATGGTTTGTGTTTTAAAAAAAAAAATCCTATAAAAAAGAGGAGGCAGGAAGGAGTAAGTATTGCGTATCCCAGCTCTCCTGTGAAGAACCATGCGCTCGGAGCCGATGTTGAGACTGCTGAGCTCTGTGTGTCTCCAGCCACCCTCCATGTCTGGATCGCCTCTGACCTTTTCACCCCTCAGCTCCCTCTCCAGAGAGAACAGCACTGTGAGCCAGCGGAGCGTTTGCAGCTCAGTAAAATCATATCATTAATTCCAGATCCGAGGGGGCAGAATGGCAGCAACAGTTAATTTATTAACCATATGGTTATCTATCCTGTTCTTGAATGTAAGATGATTTTGTGTTGTGGTTTATTTTATTTTTAAAAAATTTATTTTTTGCTGTTGTGTTATCTTATTTTTGTCTTTGCAATGAGTCAACAAACAGCAATGTCCAAATGCACAGAGCTGGAATAGCATTCGCATATTTCACCTCTCACACATTTGTCATTTAAATCAAGGTTATGCGTATGATGAAAACAGTTTACTAAACTCTCAGTCAGGAATCACAGCACGAGACCCAAGGACGGGTTCAGTAATTCAGTTTGTTTACACCTACTGGGTTAGTAATACTCTTTTTGGTGGATGATGATGATTTCTGATCTGAGCCTTAATGACAAGCCATGCAAAATATGCTCTTTTGCTGGTTTTTGCTTCTTAGCATATATAGCATTCATGTACCACCGACATGAAACATTATTTCGGAGCCTAGGTTTGGGATGTGTGTGTCACATTTAATCCTGACGGCAAGAGACTTTTACCCTTCATTTCCAGTTGAGTGTGTTAATAAAAATAGGGTTCAGTGGAGTTCACTGTAATGTGGGTGTGGGAAACTAGAGCTGCTCTTATTTCTTTATGAAATTAAGTATTCTGTTTATGACATTCCATTCACCCAGTAATACACACTACACTACCCTGTGTAAAGTCCAGCCTTATTGTTTGGCCAGGTAAATATTTAGATTTAAATGCCTGTTCCTACAGTTTGGCCTACAATTATTTTATTTTATTTTTTTTTATTTTTTTTTTTGGGGGGGGGGTTGTCTTTTTGTTTTCTACCCTGTAGAAAGTCCCTGCTTGGTGGATTCATTGTCTTTCCAGTCCTGTCATCAGCTGAGCTTTATCCTGGTGTTCAGTGTGATCAAGTCAGCATACATCATTAGCTTGCAGTGTTGCCATACCAACACCAAGCAAACCAACAATTAAACAAACAAAAAAAGGTAACCTACACTGTTTAATGCAGATTTATTTATACTTGAGTATAACAGTATGAAGCCTCTGTACTAGCAGAGCATATAAAGCTTGGGATTCGTTTTTATGCAGATGTATTTAATTCTTTGAAGTGCATTTAAATATTTTCTGAAAGCATTCCTTCCCTTGCAACTATACATGTCTACTTTGTGCCCCTGGTGTATGGGGAATATAAATATATACAGTCAGAAGAAAGAAAAATACAAAGTGTAAATTTTTTCATGTAAAATAAAAGATTAAATGCACTACACCTGTTGTGGTGTCATCTTCCAAGCATGGGGGAAATATCAATGAGAATATAATGGTTCGTTTACTCCGTAAACGTGCTTCCTGTGTATGAAGCCTGATAAGATTTTAACAACATGCATTTACACGTGTAGTCAAATGTATCTCCTCTTAGGCACACCGAGTTGTAGTACACATTATTATTCAAATCAGCTCATCACACTTGTACACCAGCGTTCATTGTGCTTCACGTAACTTTTATGAGGAAGTGATGTGCTTAACTTTTCAAAGCACCAGCATCATTCACTGAGTCAGTCATGAAAGACCGATGCATTTCCACTCACCACTTCCTGCAGTGGTTTGAGAAATCTGCTTTCAATCTGCTTCAAATGCATCATGAGTGCACTAAAACTTGAATATTTCATGAGAATAATCCCCATGCAGATATAATCCCGATAATCAAACTCATGAAATGATAAATAAGCGCAGAGTATAGGAGTAATGTTGCAGAGTTTAATGGTTCTTGATGTGTGCTGCAATCATATTATGTTAATGCAATCTTGTGGGGTCACCATCAACTATTTATTTTTACAAATGAGTTGATATAGTAGTCCTAAACCTAACTGACTGGCATAATTATAAACCAAATACAATTAAATAATAAGCATAACAAGCACTGAGAGTCCAAACCTCAGCCAAGCCTTGTAATCCCCCATATGAACCAAAATGTCATTAATTGTCCTATTTCACAATGTTAAAGAATCCTTTTTAAAAAAAAAAAATTGGATATACCTTGGAAATAGCATCTTTCTTGTCCCTAGCTCCGCCTCTGTTAGAAATCTAATAAAAATCTGCAACTACCTTTTGCATAATCCTGCAAGAAAACAGAAATCGACCCCAAAACATAACCTCCTAGGCAGAGGTAACTATGGAAGTGTCTTGCATTCACTTCAGCAAAAAATTATAAAAATTAATGAATTTCTGAATTAACGAGAATTTTTTTTCAAGAAAGAAATCTGCTATCCAGAGGGATTTAAACGTGTTTACTGTCTGAACAACCACAAAGTCTTGAGGTATCTGCACAAAGTCGACATATTAATAATAATAGCATCAGTATAACTTGAAGACCAGCGCATCTCCCAATGGATTAAATTGGATTCAATTAAACTGAGGGGACATGTTTATTTCCAATCAAGCTCTCAAGAAGGAAATGCAAGTTTTTTTTGTTTTGAAGGATTTCATTAATTTTAAAAAACACTAAGACATTTGCTTGAACTGCTTAATCCTACTAGGAGTGGATGGAGGCTGCAGCCCAGGGTACACCCTGAACAGCTCGCAAACTATCACAAGGTAACACACAACCATTAACACTCACACCTAGGGGGCAATTTGGAACAGCCAATTAGCCTAATGTGCATGTCTTTGGACTGTGTGAGGAAACTGGAGTACGTGGAGGAGACCCATGCAACAGGGGATAACACCTTCCAGCGTGCATTGGACACATCTCGCCCAGCGTTTCAAGGATATGCTCCAGATCTACAGTGCAGACACAAACCTATTAAATAAATATGATGGTACTTATTTGCCTATTTGCTTAATAGCTAGATTTGATTTCACCCTGCAGCCTTTTATAAACTCTACTATGTTTAAAGCTTTGTTTTTCTGTCAATTTTTTGTATTTATTTTGCTATACTGTATTAATCCTGCAAGAGAAATTATTGCCTCTGCATTTAATCCATCCAAAGTGAGCACACACACACACAAGGCAGTAGGCTGCCACACATTGGGGCGGGAGAGCATTTGGGGGTTAGGTGACTTGTTCAAGGTCACTTCAGCCATTAATGTGGAGGAAAGTAAGGTGCAGCCCACTCCTCCTCCCGCCACACATTTCTCCTGCTGTTTCGGGAATCGAACCAGCAACCTTTCGGTCCCAAAGCCGCTTCTCTGGCCAATAGGCCACAGCTGCCCCCAAATAAATGTTGAATATGTAGAGGATGGTGAGGATGAGGGGTGGCATAATGGTCAACACGTCCACCTCACAGCAAGAGGGTCCTGGGTTTGAGTCCCGGGGCTCGGGCGTATCTGTGTGGAGTTTGCATGTTCTCCTTGTGTTTGTTTTGGTTTCCTCCAGCTATTCCAGTTTACCCCCCACAGTCCAAAGAGTTTGAGTCTTTGACTGCACTTTGAGCCAGTGGGTTGTTCCAAATTGTCCCTATACGTGAGTGAGTGTGAATAGTTGTGTGTATGTTGGCCCTGTGATGGTCTGGTGTGCTGTGTGTACCCTGTATTTTGCCTTGTGTTGGCTGAGATAGGCTCCAGCCTCCCCACAACCCTACTGGGATTAAACGGCTTGGCATGTGAGCGAGGTGATGAGGGGTAAGGATAAAATGGGGTAACTGCACCACAGAACTAGAAGGCCAGGTTTGGGGTAATAAATATCACCATTAAAGTCTCTCAAGTTGCTGACGGGTGAGTACGTCCTTTTGGTTATTTTTTTTTTTTGCTCGATCCATCATTAATCATAAAAGTTTGAGTCTTAACTCCGACTAAAATACACACTTTGTGTTCCTGCCAATGCATATCATTTCATCTTGCATGAATCTATTCCACCTAAACGCTGATGTTACCTGCCGCCGTGTAATAAGTGCAAGAAGGCGGAATGCACGCACATGCGCATGCGTACACGATGTCGGGCTTGTATTATCCGTACTATTATTCCCACCCGCATTCGGACGATTCTTCTTCTAAGGTGATTGGTCAACTTTATGGGCGGCCCCCTTTGGAGCAGAACCATTCGCCGATTCTCGCGTGTGGGCGGGATTTGTCACAATAGGAGTGTGGAAAGAATAAACGCTGCAAGCAAGCAGGTAGAACGCTGGCGTAGCTTTAGCAGGCTGCGGTGGCGGTTTCGTGTTGGTTGAGCAAAGAAAATGTCGACTTTCCGGTCGGACACTGACTGGAGTCCTGCTGAATATGGAAAGCGAGACGTAACGCGCTTATTAATCTGAGTAAGTAGCACGCGCTGGAGTCATAACAGTCGATTTTTAAGCCCTTCATTGTGACTTGCGGACACCGGGCCGATTCTGTAAGCTAACGTCAGGACTGCTAGCTGTGGAGGTGGTGGTGGTGGTGGTGTTGGGGGTAGCAGCCCAGGATTGACGTAGTTAGCTTCCCTGGTGTCGGGCTAACGAGGAGCAGGACAAGCTTCGAATCAAATGATTTGGATCTCATTGTTTGCTAACTGCTTTGAGATGTGTTTCCATGGTGATCGCTGTACCTTGGCTTCATGCTATAACATTCAAGTGCTTTAGGACAGTGTGTGTCGATTTACATATTCAGTATGAAATATGTAAATAAACAGCCAGTCTCTTAAAGCGCACAGCACTTTTATTAACTGGTAGAATATTGTTTAACTTGATAATCTTCAAATAATAGCACAGTGCTAAGTCGCTGCAGGATTGTAGCTTAGCTAACTAGCCGTCGCTTCGGGATAAGATATCCGGGTGATGATTTGGATGAATAGTTATAAATAAATCATTATTTAACTCCAGTAATCAGTGGTGCCCCAGTAAGCTAGCATGAGTCGGGGGTAGCTACTTGGATGACATCACAAAAGACGTCATACGCTGACCGTACGTTGGGATTGGAGAGATGATCAGGGTTGATTAGTCTCTCCATAAAGGCATCTAAATATGTCTAACATCTAAATGGCCTATGAGTCTCTCTCTCTCTCACACGAAACAGGTTCTATAGTTACGTAATTCTATGGGCGGGGCTGCTTGATGCGTGGGACGTGGGGGCGTGGCCTAAAGAAAGATTCCTGTTCATTCTGGCTATTTTCTCACACTTTACAGTAGATTCTGGAAAGCAGCTGTTGTAGTTTGGTGAAGCAGCTTATTGTACAGCGAAACAGGACAGAAGAAGTTGTGTTCAGAGCTCGTGTGCAGACCGGACCGGATTTCCGTCTGGGTGAGCAGGGTTGATCTTTAACTTTGGTTGTCATGAGTGTGTGTGTGTGTTGTTTACAGCAGAGATGTACAATGTCCACAAGTGGAAGAGAGCTTGTGTTATGTGAGATGATCAGAGTTTCAGTTGGTTCCCATCCGCTCGGTTCGGGTGGTTGGAGATCTCGTGGGTGTGTTTCAGCTGCTTTCTTGTGGATGTTTCTCGTGCTGTTCATGATGACTGTACTGCTGGCCTTCAGGGCACACATTCCTCCTGCGTGAGTGAGTTTCGTTTTGATGCCCGTCAACAAATCATAAGGGATCAGATAATATCCCAGCTATAATAAAAGCATTATTATTATTATTATTAATTATGATATTATTATTGTTATTAATCACTAACAGTGATGTTAGAGAGAAACATCCTTTCTCTGTTCCATAGAAAATAAAGAAATCGATCACACACGAGTGACTGATGTGGCTGTTGATTCCTGTGTGTGTTGATTCCTGTGTGTGTTGATTCCCCTGTGTGTGTTGATTCCCCTGTGTGTGTTGATTCCCCTGTGTGTGTTGATTCCCCTGTGTTGAATCCTGTGTGTAATCACTGGGGCTGCTGTGCTTCACCACGTGTTTGCTGCTCGTGCTGCGTGTCTGAGTTCACACGCTGGTCTCTGGTCTCATTCGTGCCCATTGTTAGCGACTTCCCACGAGTTGTGCATTTAAAGCGCTTCTCGCGCTGTACGTGTTAATCCCCGACACTGACAGAGTGGATAAAATAAAGAAAAAACTGGTCACGTGCCGTGAACGCATGCGTGCGCCTTTTATTTATTTCTTCAAGTCCCACAGGGATGAGCAGCTCGTTTGAGTCGCACTGGATATCTCAACCCCCTGCTGGTTCATTTCTCTCTGGTCAGGGTTAGGATGGTATCTCAGACGGGGGGGGGGGGGGTGTTTTTTTTCTTCATCAGGGACAGATGATAAGGTGAACCATCTGCTGCTTTGGACGAGCAGACTGTCCACTGGAGCTAGAAAGAAAGGTGTTTATTTACAGAAGCTCAGGGGGCACAATATCAGAGTGATAAATATCACAATAAGCTTTTCTGAGTAACTGAACTGTTAGGTGGCTTTATATCCACCATCAGCCTTTCCTCACTCACTCGCTCATTTCCCAAACTGTTTCATCCTGTTCCGGTCGCAGGGAGGCTGGAGCCCATCTCAGCCGACACTGGGCGAAGGCGGGGTACTCCCTGAACATCTCGCCAGACCATCGCAAAACTAACACGTACACACACTCACACACACACACACACACTCGTCCACACTTGGGGCAGTTTATGACAGCCGGTTAGCTTAATGTGCATGCCATTGGACTGTGGGAGGAAACCGGTGTACCCAGAGGAAACCCACGCAAGCACAGGGAGGACATACAAACTCCACACAAAAGGCCCGAACCCAGGACCTTCTTACTGTGATACGTTCATGCTAACCGCTACGCCCAGCATTTTCTGGGAATTGATTTATTTGTGTCACTACTTTCTGCATGAGTTAAAGAATATATATATTATATTATATAAAACATACGCTGGTACATACAGTTTCATTTCACACTCCTTTTCACAATCAAATAAATAAATTAACCATGAACATGTTGTTTGTCATCATGACTTTACTGATGTGTTCCTGCCTTGAAACAAGGTCCTGGATTAGAACAGTATACTTTTCCCCTGTTGCTCAGTAAAGTAGTCCTAAACTCTTTACCTGAACTAGACTTCCTCCTCTTGTTTAGACAACGTGCTCAAGTCTGTGAGGGTATATATAACAATTATTGGCTGAAGTCGAGGTGGATGTTGCTGAATAGTCCCCGATACGGTATGTCAGGGGACTATTCGATTCAGTGTCACTAACTGATCCTGAGGTGAATATCTGTTTTAGTTTATACCAGGGGATCCCCACCTTAATCCTGGAGAACCTCTCGCCTTGAACATTTTAGTGTTTTCCTTGTTTCCAACACACCTGATTTACCTAATTATCTAATTAATAGCTAATTAACAACTTGATTAGGGTGTGACAGAGCAGGTAAAGCACTGAAATGTTCAGGACAGGGATCCTCCAGACCCAGGGTTTGGAACCACTGGATTATACTATGTAAAAACAT
>JAQMYF010000003.1:20841699-20878344 GCA_030014195.1 Neosilurus mollespiculum | reverse complement strand
CAGACCAGGTAAACAACCCTAGTGGACAAAGGACCCTAACGAGTGATGGAATGGATGGGAGGGACAGTGATTTGCATGAGACAAGTTTTTTTCCTCAGCCTATATAACGCTGGAACTTTCCACCAGATTTTCTAACTGACGAAGCTTTCTGGATTAAAAGCGAAACATCTTCAAAAACCACAAAAAGAAGTCCAGTTACCTCGACTCAAGCTTTTTAGGAATACCATGACCTGGATGATAGAGAATCTACACCAACATATCTGTACCCTATGGTGTAAGGGTGCTGGAATTTCAGTGATTATTTATGCTTTAATCCAAATTTGGTGGTTACAAATGAAATCTACACATAATAAAACCTCTAATTTGATGTATTTCAACCCATGATAGTGTTTCTTAGTTAACCAAATCCAAAATGCCAGATTTTGGCGCCCATGTTGGATTTTCAACCATATTGAATTATCAGCAGGCCATTTTAGGGGATATATTTAGATTTAGCACTACAAGATATGTAAAATAACACTTTATGTTTAATCCATAGTCTCATTCGTATCTATTTAGTGTGATGGGATGGTTAAGTTAGGTGGTGGTTAGGTGGTTAAGCTTAATGGACCCTGTCTAACATCCAAAAGCAAAAATGAAAAATACAGCGGCAAGCAGCAATTCCCTGGGATTCAGCGAAGAGCGAGACTAATGAAGAGCACAGGTGGTGATGAAGAGGAGTGATGGAGAGGAAGAGGAGTGATGATGAAGAGGGATGTTAAAGAGGAAGAAGAAGATGAAAGCTGATGAGAAAGAAGAGGAATGATGAGAGGGATGAAGGAGTGATGAAGAGGGATGTTAAAGAGGAAGAGGAAGATGAATGAAGAGGATGAGGAGTGATGATGAAGAGGGATGAAGGAGTGATGAAGAGGTATGTTAAAGAGGAAGATGATGAATGAAGAGGATGAGGGGTGATGATGAAGAGGGATGAAGGAGTGATGAAGAGGGATGTTAAAGAGGAAGAGGAAGATGATGAATGAAGAGGAAGAGGAGTGATGATGAGAGGAATGATAAAGAGGAAGATGATGAATGAAGAGGAAGAGGAGTGATGATGAATAGGGATGAAGGAGTGATGAAGAGGGATGTTAAAGAGGAAGAGGAAGATGATGAATGAAGAGGAAAAAGAGTGATGAGAGAGATAATAAAGAGGAAGAGGAAGATGATGAATGAAGAAGAAGAGGAAGATGATGAATGAAGAGGAAGAGGAAGATGATGTATGAAGAGGAAGAGGAGTGATGATGAGAGAGATGAAGAAGTGATGAAGAAGGATGTTAAAGAGGAAGAGGAAGATGATGAATGAAGAGGAAGAGGAGTGATGATAAGAGGGATGATAAAGAGTAAGAGTAAGATGATGAAGAATAAGTCACTGATGAAGAGGAAGAGGAGTGATGATGACAGGGATGAAGGAGTGAAGAAAGATGAAGGAGTGATGAAGAGGAATGTTAAAGAGGAAGAGGAGGTGATGAAGAATAAGTGGGTGATGTAGTGGAAGATGATGAAGAATAAGTGGGTGATGAAGAGGAAGAGGAATGATGATGAAGAGGGATGAAGGAGTGATGGTGGCGAAGAGGACATGATGTCCCAGAGACAGGTTGGAATCTGTGTAGAGTAGGTGGTGATGTCACAAAGAGATGACGTGACTATGTAGAAGTGATGATGTCACAGAGAAGATTTTACAAAGAGGAAGTGATGATGTCACAGAGAGTGGCCTTTTTTTCTAAATTTGGCTCTTCCAGAGTATCGGATAGTAAAGAGAAACTGAGCATGTGCATGCTATTCTTTAAAAATAGAAATATCATGTTATGTGATTAGGAACACTTTGATTCACAGCTTTAAAATTTGTAAACTTGTCAATTTGTTGACAATTTTTTATGCCTTATGCATTCCATGAAATACTGCGAACACAAATAGCACTGATCTTAAATGATCATTTTTAACCTATTAAATTAAATGTTTTGAAAAGTGAATCATACATTGTATTACATGCATACATTGCATGCATCATAGAAATCATGCTTTCTTTCAGAGATGTAGGTCAGTCAGTGACATAAACAGGATCGTCTGCTCTGAAATGTCCACTGTAGGACCAATCTTTCTGGCTCCAGCCCTCATGCCACCTCATGACAACTCCAACATCCCATTGCTTTTGGCGAGGGTGTTGCAGCAAGTTGCACATGCACATTCACTAGATATTCTGAATAACTGAAAGAGGATTTAAAGTTCGTGCACCCTAGGGTCAATATGGTTATCATATTAAATATATTCTATTGCACATCAAATAAGGCTTTTCAATAATTTTCTTTGTAACTAATAATTTCTTAATTTCTGTACTCATGAGTTATGAGTATTTATGTTCCTTTTTTATTTACTCTGATGTATCTCTGAAATCTTCAATACCATTCATGCTTTCACTGCTTGATTAATCGATAAGGAGTTATGAAAAGAGACACATGATGAGATTTGTGATTTCAGAGTCAGAGTATACATATATGTAGGAGCTTTCCACAAACATGCCTCTAGCAATATGGGAGCGATGTTGACGTCACGATATGTCCGTGGATACACCCTGCACGGGTCTAAGGCAGGGCTAACACAGACACAAAACAACTATTCACACTTACAAGCAATTTAGAGCAGACACTTGACTTTATATGCATTAGGACGAAACTAGAGTACCAGGAGAAACAAACTGTATGGAGAAATGCAGTTGACCGAAATCCAAACCCAGAACCTTCTCGCTGTGATTGTTGACCTTTCCAATATGGCGGACAGAAGGACGTATTGCCCTAGCTCGCAAACTGTTGTTTTCCTGCGCTTGAAAAGCACGTGCACATGAGCACTTCCTTTCGGGCCAGAAGTACGGAGGAGACGCAGGGTGAGTGTGTTTTACTGATTCGATGTGTTTTACCTCGGTTGGTGTTAGCGGTAGTTTATGTAGCGTTTGTTTATAGGACTTTGGGGATTATGTGAAGGGGGTTAGGATGAATTTTGAGCTTTATACAATGGCGAATGCGGGAGGATGATGACTAAGTGATAGCACCCAGCTATCACACAGCAGGTAGTTTTTATAGAAACGCTCCACCGGGGATTCACCTCAGACTTTAATCACAGACTTCACCGAGAACAGCGACAGCGTCGTCGTCGACCTTGTCGTCGGCTTTGTCATTGTTGCTGCAGTAGTGTTGGTTGTTTTGGTTGCAGTGTTGGTTGTTTTGGTTGCAGTGTTGGTTGTTTTGGTTGCAGTGTTGGTTGTTGTTGTTTCGATGGTGGTGATTGTTATTTTGTTGCCGTTTTGGTAATTTTTTGCGTTGTCTTGGAGGTATTGTTGTTGTTGTTGGTTTTTTTTTTTGTATGTTTTAATGACCTTTTTTGTTTGTTTGGTTGTTCTTTTAATGGTGGTTATTTTGTTGATCGTTGTTTTGGTGGTAATGATTGTTTTGGTGGTTATTTTTGGTGGTGGTTGCTTTTTTGTTGCTTTGGTGTTGGTTGTTTGGTGGTGATTGTTGTTTTGCTGGTGGTGGTTGCTTTGGCTGTTATTTTGGTGTTGGTTGTTTGGTGGTGATTGTTTTGGTTTTGGTGGTTGCTTTTTTTGTTATTCTGGTGTTGGTTGTTGTTTGGTGGTGGTGGTTGCTTTTGTTGTTATTTTGGTGTTAGTTGTTTGGTGGTGGTGATTGTTGTTTTGGTAATGGTTGCTATTGTTATTTTGGTGTTGGTTGTGGTGGTGGTTATTTTTTTGTTTTGGTGGTTGCTTTTGTTGTTATTGTGGTGTTGATTGTTTTTGGTGGTGGTGATTGTTGTTGTTTTGGTGGTTGCTTTTGTTATTCTGGTGTTGGTTGTTTGGTGGTGGTGATTGTTGTTTTGGTGATGGTGTTTGCTTTTGTCGTTATTTTGGTGTTGGTTGTTTGGTGGTGGTGATTGTTTTGGTTTTGGTGGTTGCTTTTGTTGCTATTCTGCTGTTTTTTGTTTTGTGGTGGTGATTGTTTTGGTGGTTGCTTTTGTTGTTTTTCTGGTGTTGGTGGTTGTTTGGTTGTGGTGATTGTTTTGGTGGTTGCTTTTGTTGTTATTCTGGTGTTGGTTGTTGTTTAGTGGTGGTGATTGTTGTTGTTTTGGTGATGGTGGTTGCTTTTGTTGTTATTTTGGTGTTGGTTTTTTGGTGGTGGTGATTGTTGTTTTGGTGGTGGTGGTGGTTGCTATTGTTATTTTATTGTTTGGTGGTGGTGATTGTTGTTGTGGTTTTGGTGGTTGATTTTGTTGTTATTTTGGTGTTGGTTGTTGTTTGGTGGTGGTGGTTGCTTTTGTAATTTTGGTGTTGATTGTTTGGTGGTGGTGATTGTTGTTGTTTTGGTGGTGGTTGTTTGGTGGTGGTGGTGGTGGGTATTATCTGAAACACAGAGCATTACTGAGCTTTACAGTGCAGTGACACAGAGCAGTGTGGACTTTTGTAGAAGCCCACAGATGTAGTTATAAACCTCAGGATCTTTCCCCTGGTCTTCACCGTCAGTTCACTGGTCCACCCCAGAAGGCCTTTCTAACACGCAGTCATGATCTTTTCTATAGTACTTTTGTTTACTTTCTTACCATCAGCTGAAACAGTTGTGTAAACAGAATAAAGAGGTCTTTGCTGGTTTAACTGAGTCAGCTGCGTCACTGTTGATTTCTTCCTAACATTGTCCGTGCTCAGGCCTGGATTAAAACCACAGAGAGCCTGGGAGATAAGACCACTCTTTTTAAAATTTCAAGCTATGTTGTCATGGCAGCACGGTAGCCTAGTGGCTAGTATGTCTGCCTCACAGCAGGAAGGTCCTGCGTTTCAGTCCAGGGCTCAGCGAAGGTGTTTCTGTGTGGAGTTTGTATGTTCTCCCTGTGCTTGTGTGGATTTCCTGGGTACTTCGGTTTCCACAGTCCAAAAACATGCACATTAGGCTAATTGGATGATCTAAATTGGCCTTAGGTGTTGATGTGGGTGTGAATGGTTGTGTGTGTGTTTGCACTACAGCACACAATCATTCACACTCACTCCTAGGGGCGATTTGGAACATCCAGTTAGCCTAATGTGCATGTCTTTGGACTGTGGAAACCAGAGTACCCAGGAAATCCACACAAGCACAGGGAGAACATACAAACTCCACACAGAAACATCTGAGTCCGGGAATTAAACCCAGGCCTTGCTGAGAGGTGGACGTGCCAACCACTACGCCACCGTGCCACCCGTATGTAGATTCATGTCGTATAAATACATTTATACAACTATGGAAAAAAATCAGTTTATCTGGTTTTACTCTTTATAGGTGCGTGTTTGAGGAATATAAACATTTCAGTTTTATTTCCTTAAATATTGACAGTATTTCGCCTAAATTCCACATAAAGAAACTCACGTAGCACTTTCAACTGCAGAAAATGACAGTTGCTCACAGATACCAAAAAAGATGCCGTGTTTTCAGACCTTGTTTAACGCACAGAAATCAAGATCACATTCAATTTCAAACACATTGTTAGTTACAAGATGCGCGACTATCAACCCAGAGATCGCAAGTTCGAATCCGGATTGATGCCAAAGCCATCCGTGACCGGGAGTCCATGGGAGCTAATTGGCTAAGCTCTCACGGGAGGGAGGGATGGCATACGCTCACTTCCCTGTCACTCACAGCGATCACCAGCCAATCGCAGGCATCTGTGAGCTCATTTGTACGAGGGGGCGGATAGCGCTTTCCCTTCGAGTGTGTTAAACCCCCCCACATACGCATGCGCAGCAGTTCGAAAAAAGGCGGGTGGAAGCATCGCATGTCACGGAGGGGGCATGTGCATGCTTACGTCCCTCCCTGGTTGGTGGTGGTCGTATGATAGGGAAAGCAATACTTGATGGGTGGGAATTGCATATGACTAAAATTAGGGAGAAAATGGGGAAAGAATCCAAAAAAAAACCCCACATTGTTATTGTTTGAACTTTTTACCAAGCTCAGAAATCTTTCACGCGTCTTGGTATGCACTCCACCAGTCTTTCACGTTGCTCGTGGGTAGCTCCTGGTGCAAAAAATCCAGTCAGCTCAGCTTTGTTTAATCTCTTGTGATCCTCCGATCTTCTTCTTGATCACATTGCAGAAATTTTCAGGGGTGTTTAGATCTTCAGATTAGGCTGGCCATAAGATAGGAGAGGATCTTGAATTTGTGGTCCTCCATCCACACTTTGATGAACATAGCTGTGTGTCTCTGGGCAACCCTCAGCATAGTGAGAACACTGTCAGAGTAGAAGGATGCAAGTTTTACTCCAGGTCATTTTTGTACATGGTTTGATTTATGCGTCCTTTACGCATAAACATCTGCCCCATTCCAGCCTTGCTGAGACACCCCCAATCATTCCCATTTCCTCATCAAATTTCCAGTGTGAGCGAGACTCTATTGGGTGTAGGCCTCTTCTGGTCTTTGTGTACCTATAAAATGATCAGGTGATGGAAAAGCTGAAAATTGGATCCAGAGGGAAAAATCAAACATGCGCTAACATCATTATTTGACATACGTGGGGTTGCTGATTTGAAAATGAAGTAGTCTGTATTTTTATTCTATAACAGTAGATTAGGAGTTTAATTAAGTGGTAATACTGATGTGTTTCTTTTTCCTTTTCCTGACTGAGACTTCGCTTGTATTCCTACAGGTTTCCCAGTATAAAAATTGTCACACATTGTAAAGTGTTCTGAAACCACGTGTCTAACCCACTTCTACATCTGTGGTGAAAAGCAGCCAGTCAGCAGAGACGGAGGCTGAAACATGTCTGCAGTAAAGGTAGAAGATTCAGCTGATGGAGTGAGTGTGGTGAATGGGGAAGGACCTGGGTACGAGGATAAAGAGGAAAACGTCAATTTCAGGTGGCGTTACGGCTTTCATATTGTTCCTTATCAATACAGAACACTAAAGAAAGGGACGGAGTAGAATTATCGCTATGGTGCTACTGTAGTAAGGGAATCTTATATCGTTAATGGTTCACTACACCAGATTTCGGAATAATGATGATGATTTTTTTGTTGATGATACCTGTTTTGCTTCTGATGTCTAAGAACTACTTTCTGTCTATTTGACATTTTTAAGAAGTGGCCTCTACTCAAGGGTAGACACATTCTAAGTTTATTAGCTAGTCCAGTTCCATATTACTCTCACTCACTCGCTTATTTGCAAAACCGCTTAGTCTTACTAGGGTTGCAGGAAGGCTGGAGCCTATTTTAGCTGACAGCAGGTGAAGGCAGGATACTCCCTGAACAGCTCACCAGACCATCGCAGGACTAACACACAACCATTCACTCTCACACTCAAACCTAGGGGCAATTCGGAACAGCCAGTTAGCCTAATGTGCATGTCTTTGGACTGTGGAAGGAAACCAGTGTACCCGGAGGAAACCTATGCAAGCACATGGAGAACATGCAAACTCAATACAGAAATGTCCACACAAATGTTAGCACGTCCTCTTCACAGCAACAAGGTCCTGGGTTCGAGTCCTGGCCTTGGGCATTTCTTTAAGGAGTTTGCAACTTCTTTCTGTGCTTGCGTGGGTTTTCTCAGGGTATTCCGGTTTCCTCCCACAGTCCAAAGACATGCACATTGGGCTGATTGGCTGTTCCAGATTGCCCATAGGGGTGTGTGTGTGACAGTCTTTGCCCTGCAATCGTCTGGCGGTTAGAGTTTGTAATAGTAGTGTGGCAGCACTGGTGTGTAATTGACAAGGAGCAAGGACTGAGGTTACCTGACGGAACCGCTGATACTTGATTGTTTTAAAGAGCTAGTAATACAAATTCACCACAGGTACCCTTTAAATTTAGCATACCCTAGTCATATTCTACATATTGCCATATTCATGTTCTACAGAGTACTGATAATTCCCATGGTGCTCTTTCTGTGATGTGTATGTACAGCATGTGGACAAACCTTTTATTTCTGTCAGCCTTATGAAGCTCATACCGTTACAGACCTGAAGATCTCTCTGAGCTGCTGGCTGCAGGAACCAAAGAAGTTCACGAGCAAGCTGAAAACACCCAGTTTGTCAAAGATTTTCTTCATGGACGCATTCGCAAGGAGCTTTTTAAGGTTAGTCGCCATGGTCGTCGTCTTTCGGCTGCTCCTGTTAGGGTTCGCCACAGAGAATCATTCCTTCTCCGACTTGCCCCGTCCCCTGCATCCCTCTCCTTCACACCAATCACCTCCCTCAACACATTCGTAAATCTCTCTTTGGTCTTCTTCTTCTTCTCCTACTGTGCGGTTCCTTCCTCAGCATTCTTCTGCCAGTATATCATTTTATCCCTCCTCTGCACATGTTCAAGCCATCGCAATCTGGCGTCTCTCTCCCTTTATCCCGAAACACTCCTACCTGTGCTGTCCCTTTAACATATTCATGTAAAATTGTGGTGATTCTTTTCACTCACAGAGAAAATCGCAGAATCTTCATCTCCGCCACTTCCAGCTCCGCCTTCTGTCTTTTCGTCAGTGCTACCATCCACCAACCGTACAGTATAGTTTGACCCATGACCGTCTTAAAAACCTTTCCCTTCACCCTTTCAGATACCCTTCCATCTTTAATCACTCCATCCATTCTCCTCCATCCTGCCTGCACTCTCTCCTTCACTTTCTACCACACTCTCCATTACCTTGGATAGTTGACCCCAAGTATTCAACTTCAACTACCTTCACCTCATTTAAAGACCATGCTTAAATTTCATTAGGGCTGGACAATAAAATTATAGTAATCGCAAAGTCCTTAATTTTTTTTTCCTTGGTGTGAACCTTAGTTGTTATACTGTCATTAACTTCCACAAAGAATATGAAGATGATGTCCCACCTTGTTAAATGAGGTTGAACTGATATAATTTGGGGGCGACACAATGGCATAGTGGTTAGTACGTCCGCCTCACAGCAAGAAGGTCCTGGGTTTGGAGAGGGCGTTTTTGCGTGGAGTTTACATGTTCTCCTTGTGCTTGTGTGGGTTTTCTCTGGGCACTCCAGTTTTCTCTCACAGTCCAAAGACATGCACATTAGGCTAATTGGCTGTTCCAAATTGGCCCTAGCTGTGGGTGTGAGTTTGAATGGTTGTGTGCGCCGCCTTCACCCAGTGGAGGCTGACATAGGCTCCAGCCTCCTCATGACCCTAATGGGATTAAGCAGTTCGGCTAGTGAGTGAGTGATATCATTTTGTCTAAGTGGCACGCTGCGTTGAGAGAGTACCGCTGCCTTCCTGTGAGTAGGAAGCTGTGATTTGATTTTATGTCTTCAATCTTTTAAAATGTCACCACAGTAGGGACCAGGCTGCTGCAAGAACTGCCACAATAGGTCACAGCAATGTTCAGGGAGGAAACTGTACACTGGAAGTAGATCGTTGCCTTTTCTACATAAAAACCATGGTGTAACGTCTTGTGTCAGTAATGCACCAGAATGCTATGGCACACGACACTGCAGATATGGAAGCTTTTGCTGCTTTAATAGTTGGGTTCAATTTGTAAAATGTTTCAAATTATCTGTCGGGTTTGGCATGCTGACCTGAATTAAAATTTGTTTGTCTATTTATTATGAACATGTGACCTACACATGTCCGTCCGATGTAGTTTTACCATCATCTGTTCGACGTTTGTTGTAAGGCTAAAAAACACAAGTTTGCCAGACGTAGGTCAAACCCAATTAAATTATGTTGGGATACATTGTGAACACCAGGGGACTCTACAGCTAGGATCGTCTGCCCTCGGTTTACCAGTTCAACAGCTTAAAGCGGCCATCTCACCCTGCCCACAGTGCAGTTTCATGTTTTCATGCATGACTGTGACCGTTAGCTCTCTGCATGCTCAGGAAGCTGAATACCGAGTCGGAACAACTTTCATTTGTAAAAATATCAAATATTGAGGAAGATGATGAGGGGGGTGAGTGGTAAGATTGAAGGTTATTTAACCTTTAGCTCAATAAACATAGTGAAAGAGGTATGTTTCAAAAAATACACATGGAGAAGACCTTTAGGATGATTTTTCTCATCTCTGAGGCCATGGTTTTTGTCTTCTGTGCCTGGATCAGTGGTTATGGTGCTGGGTCCATGATCCAGAGGTCATGGATTCGAATCCCCGATAGACCCCCATTGGGCTATGACCCCTGGGCAAGGTCTTAACCACAAGTGTGTCTCTGTCCACCAAGCAGTATAAATGGGTACCAGTAAAAATACTGGGAAGGTTACCTGCGGTGGACTAGCGTCCCATCTAGGAGGAGTTGAACTCCTAGTCGCTTTACACTAAAGAAACCGGGGATAAGCACCGGCCTGATTTCGGGTGTAAAAGCCCAACAGACCTTACCTCTGTGCCAGGATCAGTGAACTCGGTGGTCCCGTAGTGCAGCAAAACCCCTGCAAATTCACTATTAACACATCTCAGGTTATTTTTGTGCTATAATCAAGAATGGTATACTCAGTCTCTCTCTCTCTCTCTCTCTCTCTCTCTCTCTCTCTCACACACCCCTCAGCTTGGAGCCGTGGCACTCTACTACACCTATACAGCCTTGGAGGAAGAGATTGAAAAAAACAAGGATCACCCACAGTTTGCACCTCTTTACTTCCCCAACGAGCTTCACCGGCATGAAGCCTTGGCTCGGGATCTTGAGTACTTCTACGGTGAGGACTGGCAGGGTCAGATCAGCTGCTCTCCAGCCACTCAGCGCTATGTGGAGCGCATTCATGAAATCGGTCACGAAGACCCTGTATTGCTTGTGGCTCATGCGTACACACGCTACATGGGTGACCTCTCAGGGGGCCAGGTGTTGAAGAAAGTGGCCCAGCGTGCCCTTAAGCTGCCCCCGACAGGAGAGGGAGTCTTTTTCTACCAGTTCGACAGCATCCACAGCAACAAATCATTCAAGCAGCTGTACCGCAGCCGGATGAATGAACTGGAGCTGGACACCAGCACCAAGGACAGGATTGTTCAGGAGGCTGTGCGGGCATTCCAGTTCAACATGGAGGTAGGATGCAGCAAAGAAGATGTTTACTGTCCCGCATGTCAATCAAACAAGGAGTGGTGCTGTTTGTTTGTGTGCAATATATAACCTTAAAAGTTATGGACAGATTTTTATGATTATTTTTCTCCTAAAGTAGGGTGTGTCACAAATAATAAACCATTGCATTTCGGAGGTGATTAGTGCATGGGATCATGTTGAAAAAAAAATTCCCGATATCCAGAAAAATGCCTGTTCTTTGATATAGGGCAAAATGTTCATCAGACATCCACTAGAGGGAGACATTTCCTTATAACTATGCTATGAAATTTTTTTTTTTTTGCCTCGTGGAGGTACCTTGCACTCTGAGTACCCCTCTAGTTTGGTAAGTTTTTTCTGGATGTGACCTAGAGGCAGTGAGAACCTGCTGCAGCCACATCGTAGGTGTGGTAAACACTGAGTGAATTTATTAAAATAATGTCTCCTGCAACATGGCATGAATGTTCCGTGGTCGTAGCACAAGCGTAGAGAGATCGTAGTGTGGACTCTGACGTGGCAAGAACACCATGCACTCCTTCCCGTTTGCACCATGCTTGTATTATGACGTCATTGGATAATGAAAATTGATGTTTAACCAGTTAGAGTTGGTTAATTACACTGGTAAGAGGCAAAGCAACATGGATGTTGTGACTGGCACGTTACAGATGAGGGAGTTGATTTTATGCTTATAAGGAGTGAAGTTTGGTGTGAAGGGAAGTGATGGACTACCAGTGGAGGTGAGGGATGCTGGTCTGCTTGTCTTTCATATTTGCATAATATACATGAGCTAGTGTTGAAAGTTAGAGTTGATTTACGCAGTTCCTGGAATGTTGTTGCTGGTGTGTGTGTGTGTGCAGGGGTGAACTGAAATATAAGGTGATGTAGCCTATATCGCTAACACTACAGGCACACATTAAAATTTCCTACTTTCTGTTCACTTCTGTCTTCAATGTAGGTTTTCCAAGAGCTGGAGGAAGTTGGGAAGACGATTCAGGAAGATGTTCTGGACGGGGGTCCCATCCACGGTCACATGCAAGGAGACATCAGCAAGTGTCCTTACTACGCTGCCAAAATGGGTAAGCCTCAACCAAAAGCGAGTCTTACAAAGTATTTTTTGGGGGACAAAAGGCCCTGAACGACATGTTGATAACATCCTGCTCTTTAAGTTTGAGTTGTTTCTCTCTCTGTTGTGTTGTGTAGCTGCCAGTGGAGGGTCGGCATACGTTTATCAAATGGCTGCAGCGCTCATCAGAAACCCCACAGGCCAAGTGCTGATTGCCGCATGGATCGCTGCTCTTGCTGGATTGGTTGCCTGGTACCTTATATGATCCCTTCCGTGGAACTGTAGTAGTGGAATGTTTATGCTGATGTAGGAGCACCCCCCCTTACCTGTATCCTAATTTTAAGAGAAAATGGGAAATGTTGCATCCCAGTTGTTTTTCAGTTATTGAGTGAAAGTGTGCAGACTTTTACTCCAATATTTTCACATTGCAGATTTGGACTGCATAGCGTATAGATAACGGTTATAATACCTGCTTTGTGGTATATCATATTCAGTTCACAAGTTGATGTTCTCTTATGCCCTGGTCTAAATGGCATACTGCGACCTATGGTTCTAGTTTCTGCATGCCTGTGCGGTTTATGAGGCTGTAGGGCGTCCGTTACTCATTTTGAAAAGGCTCCGTGAACTCACCAGCGTGCTCTAGTAGGTAATCATAACATGCTTACCGGTCTTCAGCTAACTAAACTTGCTTGCTTTCTACAATTAGCTGTTTAATCATAATAATTGGTAAACATTACACATTAAGATTTGTTTACCTCTGGTAAGTTTTGAAGGCAGAAATTCCTGAGAATAAGAGCTGTTTGTGCATCTTGTCTGTGGGACTCATGTGGCGTACTGGTGAATACACCAATACTGATCATAGTATTATAATTTATTTATTTTTATACAAAACAAATCCAGAAGTAGAAAAAAGTGTGAAAGGTCACCTGCTTTCTGACTCTTTCCCTGTAGTAATTTTTTACCCACAACCCCCTGCAGTCAAAGCTCCAGCTTTGCTCCAGGAGAGCTACCTTCCTACAGGTGTTATCTCCAACCAAACTCTAACACGCCTCTTTTAGCTGATGAAGAACTGCTTAGTGCAATAACCAGATGGTCTGGGGTGCATGGTTAGGGTTAAAGCCACAGTCTTCAGGTAGGTGGCTTTCCAGGTACGGGGTTGGAGATCCCTATTGTAGAGAAAGCAGGATGTAGATGAGTGAGACAGAAAAACAATTTTTTCAAAAGTGGATTTTGTTGTTAGCTGAACTTGCTGTTAGGCAGAATTTGGGTGATGACATTTCTAGGATTTCACAATTAGTGACTTACAAACCATGAGCTTTTGTCCACCATTCGGATTCAAGCATTATCCTGAGATTAACAACCAATCAGATTGCACCGTTCCTATGAAATATATACGTGTCTTCATGGAGCTCACTGTGTGCGCAGGGGGGACGGTCATGCAGGAACAGATTTCAGCCCCTTAGTTCTAGTGGAGGGAAATTGTAACCCAACAGCAGACAAAGACATTCTGCACAATCGTCCGCTTTCAACTTGTGGCACCAACTTTGGGAAGAAACTACATATGGGTCTGATGGGCAAGTGCCCATAAAGTTTTGTATTTCATTCCAGGGAAAATGGAGGTATTTAATAACTAAGTGCAGACTAATATAAACTGATTAAACAAGTGAAATTAGTAGCTCTGGCTTGGTTAAAATGAAAGCCTGCAGCCGTATTGGTCATTTGTAGATGAGACTGAAGACCCCTCACCTACAGCCTACATACTCATCATCTTATTCAGTGGTTCATCATGCAGACGGCTGATTCTGTAACTGCGCATCATTTGAATAAGTCAGTGTAATCAGTGGATGTTTTTACTTTTCCCACCACAGGAACACCACCCCACCCCACAGGACCATTGGTATTAGAGCAACATTTGGGACAGGGCCGACCTTTCCTGAGTGATCGGAATATGGCACATTTGTATATGTTTTGTTTGCTTGCTAAACAACTTGAGACATGGTTTATTGTTAATATCACACAAATCTGCCTGTAAGTGAAAAATGCTGTTATGCATGGAACAGGTAGAGTATATCTGCAGGACAGACTACTAATGTATGTTCATCAGTAATGGTTTCCTAATGTTTAATGATTAGATGTGCAGTGTATATTTTGTTGCTCAGAACACGCGAGAGTGGTTTTTTAAGTGACCAAAATGTAATCTGGGCATGAAAAACCATACATTGCTACTGCCAGATAAGTTCTTTATGGAGTATGCAGTTCTTTTGACAGTTAAATATGTACTGGAGTCATGGTATTATATTAATAATTTTTTTTTAATTTGAGTTGTGGCTGCCACACTGTAAGAACTGTCATGAATGTGATGCTAATAGCTTTCGAATTGAAATAAAAGAGCAGTATTGAAAAAATCGATATATTTGTTAAAAGGCTGCTTCTTGAGATGATAAAGTGCTATCAGCTCACTGTATAGTGTGATTAAGTATTGATTTTATTAATCCCACTTTTCAATACACCATAATATTACCTACTGTTTGGGCTCCTGAGTGACTATCAGCCTGGAGGTCACAGGTCCGATTCCAGGTTGATGTCGCTGCTGGGAGTCCATGGGAACTAATTGGCCGAGCTCTCATGGGAGGGAAGGATGGCATACACCTGCCTCCCTGTCACTTACAGCAATCACCAGCCAATCATGGGCATCTGTGACCTCAAGAGGAGTGGAAAGCATTTTCCCCCTCCTAGTGTGTTAAGTAACCCCGAGTATGCATGCGCAGCAGTTTGTAAAGAGGCTGGTGGCAACATCATGTGTCATAAAGGGGGGGGGAGGTGTTTGCTTATGTCCCTTCCTGGTTGGTGGGGGTTTTATTTAATTGTAAGGCAATGCTTGAATTTTTTTTTTCTGGTGGTGGTGTGTAATAAAAACAGGGTTTTAAAAGCAGTGCTACTGACAGGTTGCTCTTGTGGTATTTTCCTTCAGATAATTAAACGCTCAACACTGAAATAATCATATCGCACGTTCATGGCATCTATCAGATATTGAGTTACACTTTCAGCACTGTGCTGGTCTGGTATTCATCTTAAATATTTTTGTACTATGGAGTTGTTTTGCTTGAGGCTCTCTAATGTATAAGTGAACGTATGAAGCTGATGTAAGCAATATTAAAAAACAGGATTTAATTGAACAGTGTATATTAATAGTGTAGTTGCACAAAGCAGAGTTCTGGAGCTGTTTCAGACCACTCCATGGTCTCGCTCCATTTAGAAGCTTGTTTCCTGAAATGAGTTCAACCTCATCACCTGGTAAGTACAATCATAATACAGAATGAAATTTGCTCACATCAACACCAAATTGGGAGTCATAGGTTCTTTAGCTTTCCTGGATCTTTTTCCTGTCATTTGAGTGGTATTTTCTGCTGTGAGACGGACATGCTAACCACGACGCCACCGTGCTGCCCCCAACCATAATTAAGAGGTACATTTTACTTTACCCAGATGAACAATGCATGTTAAAAAGACATTTAACTGCCCAAATATGTACAGTGGGGATAATTTGATCCACTGCTGATTTTGTAGTCTATAATTTTATTTTAACAAAGAAATTACAATTGATCATTTGAAAAAAGGTGGTGAAGAGGGAGCTGAGCTGAAAAGCAAAGCTCTCAATTTACCAGTCAATCTACACTCCTACCCTCACCTATGGTCACGAGCTTTGGGTAGTGACCAAAAGAACAAGATCGCGGATACAGGCGGCTGGAATGAGCTTCCTTCGCAGGGTGGTGGGGCTCTCCCTTCGAGTGAGAAGCTCAGCCATCTGGGTGGAGGATGTCCAGGACGTCTGGACTTTACTGCTTAGGCTGCTGCCCCCGCGACCCAACCCCATCCCGGATCAAGCGGAAGATGATGATGAAAAAAGGGTAGGATGGTGGCATAATGGTCTGCAACAAGAAGGTCGTGAGTTCAAGTCCCAGGCTCAGCGTTTCTGTAAGGAGTTTGCACGGGTTTTTTCTGGGTCCCCCTCCCCCAGTCCAAAGACATTCACATTAGGCTAATTATCTGTTCCAAATTTGCCTCTAGATGTGAGTGTGAATGGTGCACGTTGCCCTGTGATGGTCTGATGAGCTGTTCAATGTTGGCTGAGATAGTCTCCAGCCTCACTGCAACCCTAGTAAAGTTAAGCAGTTCTGCAAATGAGGGAGTAAGTACTACAAGACACTCAAATCATGGTTTATTCTGTACCAGAGTTTATTTCACACTACTCAGAGTTAATGACAGAAAATTGGGCTCCTGTTACTATTTCCACTTACTGAAAGAATCTAAATTTATATAAATATATATTTTTAATGTAACTGTTTTAAATCACATCATTAGGAGTATTTTCACACACGCACTGGGACAGACACCACTGATTTAATAGACAAGGCTCTCGTAACCATCCACTCTGAATTTATTTCCACTGGCCCTTCTCATAGTCCCATTTAGCAGAGAAGCCCTGCACTGGGTTCATTCGCATGTCCAACATCCTCTTCACCTGCTTAGCCTCCCACTCTTTATCAAACGTTTGAGGAGATGGAGGATAAACTGCAGTGAAAAAAAAAAAAGAAAAAGAAACCATCAGTACTCAGTTTTGCATGATCTACAACTGCCCATTTCTCTGATTAATATGTTTCTCTCAGACTATATAATACAAATATTTAGGCTCAGTGGTGAAGGCTCTGACTTGACTGATCCAAAGGTCAGGGGTTCAAGTACCAGCAATAGTTTACCGCTGTTGGGCCCCCGAGCAAGGCCCTTAAACCTTGATTGCTCAGGTTTATTTATTTAATAAATAAAAAAGCAGCTCTGGATAAGAGCGTCTGCCAAATGCCATAAATGTAAAAGCAGAAAATATTTGCATTTATTTTCAGTAAAGAAACAGCCATGATATAACTTGTCTTTTCAACGGTACTCAAAAACTTTCCTCCTCAAGAAGTAAAACCACTGACTAGACAAGAACATTTTCTGCGATGTGCAGTCAGCACTAGTGGTATTGCTTGTATGGGTATTTGAGCACGAACGCTAATGGCTTTACAACATCTTGCATAAACATGGAGCTCTGCCATTAAAACAAAAAAAACCCAGAACAACATGTTTTGTTCTTTGCTCAAGTATCTTTACAAAAGTACTAATAGAAATGAACATGCAAAAAATGACAATATAAATACTGATTTTTGTTTAATGAAACGCTGACATGATTTGACTTCCGTACCATAAATGCGCTGCCAGAGCACCACCAGGCCAGTCACACCAATGAAGAACAAGATTCCACCTATAACAGTCTTCCACTCACCGGAGGGCTTCATCTCTGCATACGTGTCTTTAAACATAATCCTGTACACTGAGCACACAGAACAAAATCTGGCTGATGGCTAATGTGAAAATACAAATAATTGACTTAACAGCTTTAATGACACACAGAAACCTAAAGAAACCCAACGTTTAAAGTGGAGCTGATCGATATGGCCTACGAATTACATTTGTATTATTTTTTGATTTTATGATTTGCATCATGATGTATATTACACTATAAAAATAAAGATCAATTACAAGTCTGTATGTGCTGTTTGCAAGTGCAGCATACAGATGCTAGGTGGCACTCGTGCACACACTTGCAGCCAGTTCAGCTCATCCTTTTGGACGCCCACCATAAGCATGCACCACTTCCAATACAGGGCGTGCAAGGTCTTAACCTCCAGTGCTGCCCTTGGGTGCTGTTTTTGCTCTTCAACCTGGAACTCTACCATATTCACTTTGTGATGTTTTGTTTGTCAGTTTTGGGTTAAAAAAACCAACAACACATTCTTACTGAAACCTGTTCCCAGACAATAAGAAAAAAGTCAGAGTGTAGGTATATGACTGTGCTTCAGAATAGGAAAATACAAACGGGCAATTTTCTCTTCATCCGAAAGGTTGGTCCATGGTCCTTTCTCCTTCTGTTTCAGACTCTTCTCAGCTTCAGTAAGGGTATTGTTGTAAGGTCTGTCTGGTAGTGGGATGTCCTGACGATCCCAGTACATGGGCAGAGACATGTCAGCCTGCTGTGACACTATCGAGTCAGAAAAAGAGAGAGAGAAAGAAACATGAGCAGTACAACAGAGTAAAATAAATAAATAAATAAAAGCTTCGTAGCCTTAGTGCTTTTTTACTGTATACATGTACTGCTTTACTAGTACGGCTAGCCGAAAGCATACAATACAACCCTTACCATGGCCATGGCTGGCCATCCTGGCATTAGTGGTGCTGAGAGCTGCTGCTGCCCTTCTGGACAACAGCGTCCCCAGACGTCCTGCAGTCAGGCACAGCATCTGAAACACAAAATGAATTCCTGGCCATCTTCAGAAAGATGTATCTAACTGCTGTGTTCTGGATCAATTCCAAGTGCAACCTTCTTGAGTTTGATTTTCTAATCAGATCATTTATGGATCACAGCATTAAGTTAGTTGCCAAAATGTCACCCTAAATACTTGTCTATATTTGGTAAAGTCTTTTAGCTTGCAAACCAAAAGGAGTTGAGTGTTTCTGAGCTCATGGAGCCGATGGAAACGGATTGCTACATAGACTTTTTGAAACCTTGTTGGTTTGTTGCAAGATTGTGTTGCAAACTTCTAACAAATTTAACATATGAACCCAATTCATGTCTAATATCCTTGGTAAACCAAATTTCCATTTATATGAATGTCTTATTTGATTTCACTCACTCCCTCGCCAAACAGCTGGACTGTTCCTTTAGTGTCAGAGTCCAGAGCCTATCTCAGCCGACACTGGACTGAAGGCGGGGTACACTCAGAACAGCTTGCCAGACCATCGCAGGGTAACACACACTCACAACTGGGGCAATTTGGAACAGCCAGTTAGCCTGATGTGCATGTGTGTGGACTGTAGGAGAGTACCCGGAGGAAACCCGCACAAGCACGTGCAAACGCCACACAGACACACCCAGGACTCGAACCCAGGACTCTCTTGCCGTGTGGCGGACATGCAAACCACTGCACTGCCCTTTTTCATAACACCAATCAAGATATTTAGGTAATTTTCTCAACAACAACAACAAAAAAAAAGTCATGACAGCCCCTTTAACTTCAATTTTCAGTTCTAATAAGTGAAAAAGATGAATGACTTCTTTCATTATCAGCTTTAGTTTGTCATGTGACCCATGGTACCGTCAGTACATATTTAAACTGACCGAGCTAGATACATGTTCAGTGTCAGAATTCATTTTAGACAGCATGTGTTACTCTGAGGTCGGTAAACAAGGCCACCTCGAGATGAGCACAGAAAGAAAACAGGCACACACACACACGCGCGCGCACACACAGCGCGCGCCTGCGCCGTGCACACAACTAAAATGGGCGAATCTGGCTTTAGTTCAAGTTCTGCAGAATAAACAACCCACTCTTACTGCATTTACCAGGACAACTCCCCGAGAATAACTGATTTCTCTAATTATACCAGATGACATTCATCCGAGTGCAGATGCATTTCCCAAAACAAACTTTAACAAATTTGTTCCCTTCTTCATGACATTATAAAGGAAAAGTGTACCCTTTACTAAATCCAGAGCATTTTCTAAAAAAATAAACCCATAATCAACATAAACCCTACAGCTGCAACCCTCAGCCCCCCTCTCTACCACCCCTAGAATTAAACCAGTTCCGACATCTGCGTCACTACTCTGCGTTATTTGCGTAAGTAAACCTGAGAAGAGTTTCTGGGATCTTGGTGCGTGTTTTCTGGTGAACCATAGCGGCCCTCAGCAAAATTAAATATGCGCCACAACTTTGCATTATAACCGTGCAACCCTTCCCAAACCTGCTCTCTGGAGGAAACCTAAATAAATGTACTCACGGATATCCTGGGAAACTGGAGCACACAGCCGCAAACAAACTGTAAACAGATGTACTGTTGCTCGAATCCTCCTGGAGCACAAAGCCGAGCCCCTAAAATGGTTTGGGTTTGGGTTTGGGTTGCCAGATTGAAACTTTAATCTCACTCCAATCACAGCGATCCACCAATTCCGTGATGAATCCAACTAAAACTGTAAATGCAACAGGTTCGATACCCGGACCACCTTTCCCCTATATATTTATATACTTAAAAACACACCCCGATGAAAGATTATACCGGGTTCAATCTGGCAACACACGCGACCGGTCAGGCCTATTAGAAATATGAGGGAAAAAAAGACAAAACTTTATTCTCTGACTCTGATGGTTTACTCTGATTAACCCATAATATTCCCATGACTTTATACACTGAGCACCTTAAACCTTGTGCTGTCTTTCCAAAGACTTTTAGAAATAATAACTTCTTTTTCTTTCTTTCTTTACTTGGAAGAGGCAACCACACAGGCTTTAATTGCTGATTGGTCCGATCACGTGACTAATTACGGTTTGTAACGGCGTTGTTTGTGTTCATTCATTCATTTTCTGAAGCGCTTAATCCTGATTAGGGCCGCGGGGAGGCTGGAGCCTGGGCGAGGTACACCCTGAACAGCTCGCCAGACGGCAGTGCAGCCTTCTTCAGTTCTCACCACAGACAGGGAGAGACCCAGGGAGCTGCACTGGGACACAGCAGTGACATCCCGTTGATAGTGGGACTTGAACCCCCGACCTTGGGATCAGTAATCCAGCACCGTACCACCGTACCATACATAAAAAAGGTTTATGTATCCTCAGCTTAACATTTAATTTGATATATTTTAGATATATATTTAGGCTATTTGGTATCTGTGGATGAATATCGTTCTGGAAACTTGGAATAGTCCAAATTTATTTAACCTTGTGTTCAGTGCGCAAAAATATCCCGACTTGCTATTTAATTCCACAGAAATCAACTATAGGTGTGAAATATCTCTTTCTTGCAACCCTGCTAGCACTATATCATTAGATTAAGTCTCTGCTTGTAGTCAGACTTCTCCACCTGTCATAAATGGGATCAGCCCGATGTTTCCCAGTCCCGATGTTTCCCAGTCCCGATGTTCCCCAATCGCGATGTTCACTAGTCCCGATGTTCCCCAGTCGCGACGTTCCCCAGACCCTATGTTCCCCAGACCCTATGTTCCCCAGACCCGATGTTCACTAGTCCCGATGTTCACTAGTCCCGATGTTCCCCAGTCCGGATGTTCCCCAGTCGCGACGTTCCCCAGTCCCTATGTTCCCTAGTCCCGATGGTCCCCAGTCCCTATGTTCCCCAGTCCCGATGTTTCCCAGTCGCGATGTTCCCCAGACCCGATGTTCACTAGTCCTGATGTTCCCCAGTCCCAATGTTCCCCAGTCGCGACGTTCCCCAGTCCCTATGTTCACTAGTCCCGATGTTCCCCAGACCTGATGTTCACTAGTCCCGATGTTCCCCAGTCGCGATGTTCCCCAGTCCCGATGTTCACTAGTCCCGATGTTTCCCAGTCGTGATGTTCCCCAGTCGTGATGTTCCCCAGTCGTGATGTTCCCCAGTCCTGATGTTCCCCAGTCCTGATGTTCCCCAGTCGCGATGTTCCCCAGTCCTGATGTTCCCCAGTCCTGATGTTCCCCAGTCGCGATGTTCCTCAGTCCCGATGTTCCCCAGTCCCTATGTTCCCTGGTCCTTATTAAATTAATGGATCTTCCATTGTTTTGTGTATTTTACAGAAGTAAGCTACAACGACTGTATCCATATTGTAAAAGAAGTATGATGAAACAAAATGAAACGTTCTCATCAAAGTAACAATTTATGGAATATTAAGGTTAGGGTTAGGGTTCCTGGGGAACATGGGTATAAATTACAGGTTAGTCAGCAAAAATGTCTGCTAGCTAATGGTGGATTTCCACCCCTGTTCCCTGGAGATTCTCCTCACCTACAGATTTCAGTGTTTTCCTGCTCTCATTACACCCACTTCCACCATTCAGTTACTGATCAGACCAGAAGTTACTCTAGGGAAATATTCTTAAGCATATCAAGTGACATCCCTTTTAAAATGTAGACCCTTTAAATGTCATTCGGCTCCTTTCTGGGGGGAATCATTTTAAGTTCTATTTGGAATCCTACACCAACAGTGTTCCCCACCATAGGGTTCCCAATAGAACCGTTTAGTGAAGCTAAGGGCCTGACCACAGTTTTCTTTTTTTATGAGTACAAACTACTGAGATGGTTTAAACTAGAAGTTAAATATCCGACAGGCTGTAGGAATTACAATATATTGGTTAAAGACACCTCTTAATCTCAATAACTACAGTTATAAGAATCAAAAGAAGCTGTCTGATAATTTCCCACCAGAACACAGGATAAAAATAGAAGGAAAAAAAAATAACTACGGTACAAAAAAGACAAGGAAAGCTATCAAATATTGCCCACATGTTTTATAAGGTTTGTTTCATACTTAGCATGTGTGAAAATAAACTGTAAAGAGCTTGAATTCGTTTGCTTTTTATGTTCTCGTGTAGTATATACTAAAACATTCGCTGGAGGTCGCTGAATTAAATGGTCACTATTCGGCAAAATCACCTCGGCTTCGGTCAATAATTGTCAAGAATCACTCTCGTTTGCTCCACAACACATGCGGAGCTCCTTTCTTTTAGCTCGTCTCAATGTACAGAGCTCATCTGAACAGTCTCTGTCTCTGTCTCTGTTAAAATTTGTGAATGTAAACTATAAACATGTTTTAGTCTGTTTTTCTTGCATATCCTTGTAGGTGGATTAGTGTGCAAACACACCTTTATGGAGATGGTTTTCTCACATGCCCATGTAGTATGTAGTTTACTTAACTTTGATAAAACACTGTAAAGCGCTTATTCCCTAATCCGAAAGCACACAGCTTGCCTGAACAGTCTTGTCGTGGCAGACACAGGTCAATTCACCAGGAGAGATGGATTCAAAATTAAGAGCAGTTTTATTCGTTATTTGTTTAGCAGTTCAAAAAAAGTTCAGGAATAAGTTATTCAGTCAGAGTGAAAACAATAGCAGTTCAGCGCAGCAGGTGTGATCTCTGAATGAGCATTTGAAGACCCACAAATCCACTCAAGGCCGGGTATTTATACAGTCAGCTTCTAGTGTTAAGCGTTCACCATCATTATTTCTTGGCTTTCCAGAGAAGCCAGTGGCTGAGATATTGTTTACAACAGGTGGTGTTGACATTACATGGCAGACGACCTTGGGCAGACTTTGGGCAGACCTTAGGCTTTTTGTGCATTAAATCATCATTTATATAAATCATCCAATAATTAAATAGTGCAGTAAATCATACAATTGCTCTGCTATAGGTATAATCATTAACAATTTAAATATATATTTTATTAGAGATGACTTCATTGGACAGTCTTCCATATGTCTTTAAATAAAGGAAATATGATCACTCATTCCATAGATATTACAATTTCTGTACTCATATTCATAATCATGTTGATGCTGTTAATGATCAATAATTATCATGGCACCTGATACCCCGATATCCTTCACTTCAGTCTCAATCATGATTAAAATATATAATATAAACTTAAAAACCTCGTTTTACTCTGCTTTCCGTAATCTTTCTTCAAAGTACTAAAACTCTGAAAAGGGTTTAAAGAGACTCCGTTAAACAGCTCTTAGGCACTGTATCTGCACACACTGGGAGCTCGCCAGCAGGACAGTCCCTGATTAAATAAAGTAAAATCCTCTTTTAGTTTGCTTCTCGTTATGTTACATAGTACTACCAAAACTCTAAAAATGGTTTAAAGAGGAGTCATTACTTAGCTCTTACTCTCTGCACCTCCTCACGTGCTGGGAGCTCGTCTGTTTCTGTCACGATAAAAAAACAACAATAAAAATCTAATTTTAGTGTGCCTTTTTTGCTAAAGTGCCTGTGTAGTTTATGCTAAAACAGTTATGCACCTCGGTGGAGGAAGCAAAAATTTAAATATCACCGTCCACATTCTGCCTCAGGGAATATTCTGTGACATTCACCTCCTTTGGTGAATAATTGTTAATTGTAGTTGATTATAATGAAAATGAATGATGCACTAAGTTTACATACAAATACAACCAATTCATGAGGGAAACACACCCCAACTCCACAACACAAATTCTACACTATGGACAGGATGGTAAAATACACTTCAAGACACAGAAACAGAGAGGAAGAAACTTTCTGGGTTTTCTAATTTTAAGTTGTTCTCTCTCTCTCTCTCTCTCTCTCTCTCTCTCTCTCTCTCTCTCACTCATGGGCTTTTGAAATAGACCACACTTTGCAGTGTGTATGTGAATTATAAAAAAAAAAAAGACCCAGAATTTCCAATTAACTAGATAACTACAACTTCATCCTTTTGATAAGAGTTTTAAAAAATATTCACCTCTTGTCCCACTTGGATCCTGATAGGAATGCTTTCCAATCAGGAAGGATTGGCATAGCATCCAATTACTCAGTAACCCTTAAAGTTCTCTAATTTGTCATTAGTGTAAAAACCTTATCACGTTATTACATTTTTAATTTAATACATACATTTATCATTACTGTCAAACAATGTTTTTTTTTTAATAGAAAAGTGCAATTACTCAATTTAGCCGCTAGGTGGAAGCAATTAGCCAATTTAAAAGTAAGTGTATCTGAAATGCCTTCTAAGGGCCTCAGTGTGTTCTTCAGGGTCAGGTCTTGCTAGTGGTTTCAGAGATATATAAATGCATACACGGGGTCACTTAATGGTTCTTTGAATAGTTTAAGGTGCTAAGATTTCACCTCTTCTAAGAAGGTGTAGAATATTTAGATGAGGGTAATGCTGAGCTGCGTTTAATGATGTAAAGTTTATTTGATTGATTCATTTCCACAGTGTTTTTTCTTTGAGACGTACCATGATCTGTAACGGGATGAACTGAAATAGCTTAGCTGTAGGCCTACCATGCTGTGATATGCTTTTATTTCAAGAGTAACGTTACAAGTGTAACTGTTTCTACATTATTTTGCCCAAATAATAAAAACATAAAAAAACACCCTAAACAATTACTGAAGCGTTCTGTGTGATTTGATATCCATCCATCCATTTGCCGGACCACTTAATCCGATTAGGGTCGCGGTGAGGCTGGAGCCTTTCTCAGCTGACTCTGGGTATAGGGGGTATGCATCTAGTCCACTGCAGGGCCAACACTCACACACAACCATTTACACTAACATGCCTAGGGGCAATTTGGAACAGCCAGTTAGCCTAATGTGCATGTTTTTGGACTGTGGGAGGAAACCAGAGCATCCGGAGGAAACCCATGCAAGTGCAGGGAAAACATGCAAAGTACACATAGAAAAGCCCTTGAAGAGGACAGTCTTGCTTTGAGGCGGATGTACTAACCACTACACCATTGTGCCACCCAAATTTCATAATAATAACAGTAATTTTTAGGTCATTAGTAGTTTGCAGGGTTAATAATCATAAATTTTATTTAAATTGAATATACATAATACATTTGATATTATTATTATGTATTTTATATATAAGGTGTTCACCCAGAAACAAGGGGTGTGATTTTCATTCTGTGGCATTACTGTATACTATAAAGCCTTAAATCACTGTCCACAAAAGCTCAAATATTTGAAGCAATAAAATTGAAGAGGAAAGCTTCAAGCTGGTATACTGTTGCTCCAGGACAATTCACCTGTCCACATAGCACAGGTGGAAATAGCAGAAGAAGCTAAATGTGGGTTTAAATTGTTGCCCCATGCACCTTACTCACCCAACCTGTCTAACTTCAAACTGGTTCCTAAACTGAAATCCCATCTGTGTGGTCGCCATTTTCAGAGCAATGATAAAGTCTGTTGAGGAGTAGCCTATCTGCAGGATCAGGAAGCGACCTTCCACAAAGGGACAGTGAACCTTGAACATTGATGAACCGAGTGCACTGACGTTAAAAAGAGTCTAAGTTGAAAAACAATGCATGAGCAATCTTTTATCCTGTGACGCACTTTTGTGCAATCATACACAACAAATGCATTCATTCATTTTCTAAGCTGCTTAATCCCAGTTAGGATCTCTGAGCGAAGGCGGGGTACACCCTGAACAGCTCGCCAGACAATTGCAGGGCCAACACACATACAAACTTTCACACTCACACTTACAGCTAGGGGCAATTTGGAACAACCAATTAGCCTACTGTGCATGCTTTTGGACTTTGTGAGAAAACCGGATTACCCTGAGGAAACCCACGTAAGCACAGGGAGAACATGCAAACTCCACACAGAAACGCCCCAAACCCAGGAATCAAATCTCGGCCTTCTTGCTGTGAGGCGGATGCGCTAACCAGTACACCACTGTGCCGCCCACAATGATCTCATATTTTATATTTTTTCACCTATATTTGATGAAATTATTTATTTTAATATGAAGTGTATGGATAGTTTGTTGAGATTGTTTAATGTTATTCTTACTTTTTGTAAAACAGAGCATTCAAGAAACAAGTTAGGTTTTGAGCCTTTGTATCTTTCAAAAATCTCTCAGGGTGTAAATTTGGGGTTCTTTGATCAGCTTCCTGGTATCACATGATTTGCAGACGGTACCAGTGACAGCTGGCAGAACAAAACCCACAATCGATTTAAACACAACAGACTCGCTCCATCTCCTCACTCTATAGAGCCTGGCACGTGTCCCCATCAGCTTCCCCCTAAATATAGATTAAACCGGGAACATCCTCACCCCTCCTCCAAGTCGTTACCCCCATTGTTATCACCCAGTCCCACATGGTCTCCCTTCCTCCCACTCAGATTTATTATAATCTCAGATTTAGCATTTTTTACTCTCTGGAGGAAACATGCATACCATTTGTCTTTGTCCCCCTCTCTTCTTGTATTGTCCTGTCTCTTCACGAAACAATATAAATGCTGAGATGAAAATTGAAAGAGAAATTAGCCCCTTGACCGTTAGCTTGGAGTCAGTCTGGTCCTCAGTGAACAGACCGAATTACCACAATGGTACTGCACATGACAGGACGCCCACATCAACAAAAGCATGTGACAGCTGTGTAATGACAGTACAGACTCCGAACTGACAGGCGTCTCCCAAAAGCATGAGTCCCTTACCACTGACCAGGCCTATCCTTCACATAGATGCTCAATATAACTTGGCCAAGAGAAATTCACTGTCTTTATTTATGTGTATGTGGTAAAGGAGCTAAATGCAGGACTTTCCATTCAGTGCAGTCACAATGTCAACTATGTGGAGCATAGTTGTAGCAATTTTTATAAAGTTTATATCCCAGTGTTCTCGTCAGGATTGTTCACCAGAGCAGTTATTCTGTGACCTTGAGTCAGATTTTGGCTTTAAGTCATTTCAGATTTGGTTTCATCTCTACTGTCCAGGGTGCACCATACCACTTGCCCAAGTCATCTGGAATTGGCTCCAGCTCACTCAAGACCCTCAGTAGGAGAAAAAGCATAGACCAGGGGTGTCAAACTCATTCTCACTGAGAGCCAGCGATCGAGGGCTGAATAATCACTGAACATCGATTCTAAAAGGGCTTAACAGCGACAAGCTAGCACACAATCTTTCTTGAGTCATGAATGACTAGCAGTTTACTTGAAATAGGCTGCTGCCACCTAGTGGAAGGATGATGAATTAGGTTTCACGGCTATGGTTGATGCAAAGAATGTACAGTAATTATATTCTTTGAAGGCCGGATTTGGCGGGCCTGAGTTTGACACCCATGATATAGACAATGGATGGATAGCTTCATGGGGCGAAGTCGTATATCGTCTTCTCTTTCTTAACGCTTGATCTCTGACTTTTCCACTTTCTACGAATCTGTTTTGTGCTGCCAGTTCCACATATTATTTGCTGTTTTTCTGTTCTAAAAACTACCACTGACCTCATACTATCCTTAAAGCAGGGACTGGTAATAGTTTATTTCCAGCAGTGGGCTGACATGAAGACATGGTGCAGTATTTTAAGAAAGCATATGGTTTTAACCAACGCTAGTGGGAGAGCAGGCCACATAGGCAGAGACTTGCTGATGTGTTAGCATGAGATTCTTTTTTCTTATTTTACACAACCTGAACGCACTCATACTTATTTGGTAGATGTTTTTCCTTACAGTCCACTTTCCAATGGCCAGGCAGCAGTTTTGGGAAGGCTAAGTCCTCTGATCACTAACATGTAACCTTAATCAATGACAAAAATGACCCAGGTTGTGAGTGTCATTTACATTTATGGCATTTGGCAAACGCTCTTATCCAGAGAGACTTACAATTCTCTGAGCAATTGAGGGTTAAGGGCCTTGTTCAAGGGCCCAACAGGGATTGAACCCCTGACCTTCGGATCAGTAATCCATTGCCTTAACCACTGAGCGTCAATGGTTGTATGTGTGTTGTCCTTCCATAGACTGGCAAGCTGTTCAAGGTGTACCCCACCTTTGCCCAGTGTAGGCTGAGATAGGCTCCAGCCTCCCCGCAACCCTAATAAAGGAGAAAGCGGTTCAGCAAATGAATAATTGAATGTTTGGTTTGGCTTCTGCTTTGTGGATCGTGCCATCTTCATATGCCTTAATAAATTCTTTGTATGAATTTTTCCTAAATCTACTCAAAACATGAGCAGCATGTGTGTGGGTGGTGCACGCACTAGTTTCCAAACCTGACAGTGGCATCAAGCATAACATGACCCAATCCTATATTTCCCACTGTCACCAGTTTGCTGGCTGGTCTTCATCTCACTCTTTTTTGTCCCTCTTCACTTTCCTGGTTCAGCCTGTTTGAATGATGGCATCACAAAAGAGCCTGAGGCATGCTGGGTAAATGGGTCACTCTCTGTAGTAGCATCTTTTGAGAGCCTTGTTTGCTTTCTGTTGCTCATTTTATGTTCTCACCACAGCTTTTTGTTGGGTCCTGAGCTGTACCTTCCTGGTTCTGCTTCGATCACAGAAACTTTCTGAACAGAATACATGTAGGTGTATAGAGCCTTTATAACCTCAATTATCCACTCAGTAGAGCACCATCTTTGTTCCAGTTCTGTTTTTCTGCAAAACAAAACCTCTTGTCAAAATCAAGCTATGCATTCACAATTACAGTGATCAGTTGGGAATGGCAGTCTTATTTACATTAATCTACAGAGACGATATGTAATGAAGGAAAGCGTTTTGTCGCAGGGCAGAACAACAGTCCAAGCCCAAGCAAGACATCTGACTTCTTACAAAGGATTGTGTGAACGCTTGCATACTTGTTTGAATGGCAAATCTTGATACCAGCTTCATTTTACTACATAAACTTATCACACAGCACCATCGAAATGTTTCTGGTGCTAAAAATAGAAAAAGAAACACCAGATTAGAGTTCATAAATACGAAGAATGCTTTTTTCTTCTAATGTGCACAGTTGGAAGTTCCTAACCTGTACTTCTCCACTAACATGAAACTACAGAACTACACCAAGCTATCAAAGGTGTGAATTTTTTCTTTTTTTTTTTCTCCATCTCTTGTGATGAGTAATTTGTATTCCCTGTAAAAAAAAAAATCTTCCTTTAATAACAAAGGAATGGTGTAAGACTTCAAAAAGACGGTGTAAGGATACACCCCAAACAGCTTGCCAAACGATTTACTTTCAACTGGTTCGCACTAGTGGTTAGCACTGTTGCCTCCCAGGATGAAGGTTATGGGTTGGAACCCTGTGAATGGGACCTCTCTGTGTGCAGTGTGTATGTTCTCCGCATGCATGTGTGGGTTTCCTCAAGGTACTCTGGTTTCCTCCCACAGTCCAAAGACATGCATATTAGGTCAACTGGCTACTCTAAATTGCCCTTGGCTGTGAGTGGTTGTCCATCTCTACTACGGACTAGTGAACTGTTCAGCTCAACAATGTTTCCAGATTGAATTCAGCCACAGTAGAGGAGAGAAACAAATTCTATGCTAAAGTACCAAGGTCCAGATCTCTGTGTCCCTCATAGTTAGTCATGGCCATTATTTCCTTTTTCCTATTTATTGAAGGGAAAGATTTGCTCATGATGTCTCACATACGTGACCTCCTGCAAGGGATTGATGATGCTGTCCACCATTTAGCCTCTCTATCAATCACCACTGCTGTTTTATCCCCCCCGGGACTTCCTTGTTTTTTTTTTTTTTTGGGGTTTTTTTAACACTTCCCTGCTTCCACTTCCTTTTTGTGCTCAGGCCAATGTTTTCCTATATACTGCCATGCTGCTCAGTGAGTCTGTGCAGATCAGTGTTAATAAAATGCTTTAAAGGAGCACTCCAGTGGTTCTATCTTTAACAAAAACATCTGTCGTGTATGTGCTGTTTGTCACATCACTCCCTCCGCTGCGCTTCCAGTGGTCCCTGGAATCCTAGGCCGGGGGCTTAGTTTTCACTGTCTTCTCTGCACTCACCGGCCCACCTGTTATATCTCCGGTTATATCTCTCATAGTCCCTGGTCTTTCTATTGGTTGTCCTGTCCGTTTGTTCTTTACTTAAGATCTTTAACTCTTTCATTCTTGCACCAACCTTCCCTTGACTCGAATAGGATTAAACAGTTCAACAGCTGAGTGAATGACTGAATAAAATGTGTCACTTTCAGCATTTGATGTTTTTTATGTTCTATTATAAATAAAATATGGGTTTATGAGCCTTTGAGTCTCATAGGCTCAAAGGCTCAGGTTTAATGATCCAAAGGTTGGGGGTTCGAGCCCCAAGCTATCACTGCTGGGCCATTGAGCAAGGCCCCTAAGTTGCTCAGCTGTATAAAAATGATAAATGTAAGTTGCTCTGGATAAGAGCGTCGGCCAAATGCCATAAATGTAAATTTCATTCTGTTTCATTTAAATTTTACACAGCGCCCCCAATTTGTTGGATTGTAGGCATTACTTAAAATACTGTAATCTAGGTTTAGAAAATGCCAGATAATACAATTTAGTTGATTTGTTTCATTGCTGATCTAATGCACTGCAGTCATCTGTCTCTGACTTTCAGCCATGTTTGAGTTCCAGAACAAAAACATTGTTTTGTATACATTATTCATCTTTCTTTATAATTCATAGTTGAGATAAGTGGTTCTGTGAAAGGAGCTATGACTGTGCTAGGAAAGTGAGCATTTTACTGCCAGGTTGAAGAATGTTGAGCTTAGTGCAGGGAAATGAGGTTACAGAAAGAAGCGGATGGTGATATTCCCGTCATGATCCTCCAGTTACAGAGGATTCTCTGCGAGGTGTCTGAGTGATAGTGAGTTTCAAGCAGTAATGTTTATCTCTACCTATATATTTTATATATATATATATATTTATTTATCTATATATATATATTTATCTATATTTGGATGGGTAGTTTACGTGTTTTTTAATGCCTTACCATGATTTTAGCCAAAGAACTATGGCACATTCAGACTTGAACTCTAACCTTTGGTGTCTAGTCGCACTCATCTGTTCTCCTGCCCTCCTCCTCCCTTCCCTCTCTCCTGGGGCTTGCCATTCAGTCAGAGAGGCTGAACAGCTGCTCATCTGAAAAGAGAAAAGGGAAGTGGAGGTTGATCTAAGGGTGTAGCATGAAGGGAAGTCTGCAAATGTAGGGAAGAACTCCGAAAAGACACAGGAACAGGAAAAAGGGAACGCTGATATATTTACAATAGCTATAGCAAGTTGTTTTTAAACCTGTATTTGTTTTTTTTTCTATTTTGTCTAGCCATGATGGATTCATCCACAGATAAATTCTTATTTATTAAGGTATATCAGAAATGTTTTAGTGTTGATTTCTGTTGGTTATATTTGAAAATAATTAAATAAATAAACAAAAAAATACAAACCAAATGACACCTAAATGTCATTTTAAATGTCATTCCTCAGGAACAGTTAGCTCCAATGTGTTGTGATGTTCCTCATAATCACTATACTGAATTGTCTTTATTTCTCAGTACATGTTCTCAGTACACTTGGCTTAGCCGTCCATCTGTCCTCCTCTATGCTACAGCCTGCTCTTACAACAACACAACACCAAGACAGTGACCCTCTAAACTCCCAGCAAAGATTCCTGCTGGCCGTCTTCTGAATGTGCATATATAACATCTATTCATGTATTCTGCTTATCCATCAGAGACGTGGGGGAAACTGGAGCCAATACCTTGAGGTAGGGTACACCTTGAACAAGTCTCCAGTCGTTTGCAGGGTTAATACAGAACCAGGCATCAATTTATACTCATATTCACACCTAGGAGCAATTTAGAGTAGGCAGTTGACCTAATAATGTGTATGTCTTTGGGCTGTTGGTAGAGACTGGAGAATCTGGAGGAAACCCATAAAGGCACGAGGAGAGCATGTATACTCCACACAGAAAGGCCCTTGGCTGAGATTCGAATCTCGAACCTTCTCATTGTCAGGTGACAACCTCTGAGCCAGCGCGCAGTGTATGTTATATAACATGCACCACATATTGTTAGAATTATAAAATCCCCCATATAGTGTTATAAGTACACACATATCCACATATGTGCACCACATTTTGTGATTACCTAATTTATGAATTGACATTTATGCAGTTACATAACAATTCATCAGTGACATTTAATCAATGAGACAACTCCCTGTGACTTAATCGGGGATGAATGTTCCTGTTCACCAAGAATTTGATTTTCACTGGAAAAGTAGTGCAAAACACAAGTTATTGTGTAACGATAGTAATTAATGACATATTGCAAATTTTAGCTTTATGTTTATAGGGTTCTTTGAGGTATTTCTCAGCGGTTGGGTCGGGGGTATAGGAGAAGTACTCTTCACAGAGAAAAACGGTGTTAGATGTTCTGACAGGTTTGCAGAAATGGAAAGGGGGTGTCAATAGCTAAAAAGATGCAACATCACCTCAATCTTTATTTATGTTCGTATATCTTCCCTCAATACATGAAAACACCAGTGATTAAATAATAATTATTCACCAGATATCCACCGAGCCAAATGTGAATACATTTTTAGTATATATTACATGAAAGCATAAAAAAAGCTAACTAAAAATGTATTTTTACATTTTTAATTGATTTTACCATTCTCCCGAGTTTGCAAGATGGATTGATGGAATGAACAATTTTTAGTATATGCTTTAAATGTCTGTGAAAAACTTGGGATACTGTCAATTAGTGTACTGTATACTACACGGGAACGGTGCAATTTGATTGGCTCACTATCTTGGAGATATTAGACATGATTTCGAGAGGATAATGCTTAAATCAAAACATCTGACTCAGAGTATGTTACAGTTGCTTGGAGCAAGCGGTGTAATCACACCACACTTTAAAATGGAAAAATGAAACTCATTTTTGTTTGCTTTTCTTTTGTTTCCTGTAGCACAAAAAACCTTCAGGGAGCACTATTTCCTTTCATTTGTGAATGAATAGGATAAACATTACACATGCCATTAGCTACACAGAACTGTTGCACCCGCCCATAACACAGAGCTCACCTGACCTGGCTCAGTGTTACTCAGTGTCATGGTCAAAGTAAATATAACCTCGAGAAATCTTGTGGCCCCATAGTAGTTAAGCCTCTGGGTTACTGATTGGAGTGTTGGGGGTTCAAGCCTAAGTAACACTAAGCTGCCACTGTTGGGCCCTTAAGCAAGCTCAACCCTCAGCTGCCTAGTCGTAAATGACATAAAAATGGAAGTCTCTGTGAAGAAGAGTGTCTGCAAAATGCCATAATTGTAAATTTTAGTTTGCTTTTACCATGTTTCCTGTATTATATACTAAAACAACTTTATTAAGCATGGTTTACTTTGCTGTCTAAATGAATACCCTGACCAGACCAGACGCTGTTAGCTAAACAGAGCTTTTATGCGTTTTACTTTTACTAGACTCATATCGTGCACCAGACGACTCATGCCACAATTAAACGTCAATTTAACAACACTATTTAAAAGTGAGAAAGAGGGAAAATGGGGTTCATTTACAATAAAAATATTCAGTACAAGTATTTTAAAAAGGAAGATTTATTGCAATAAAATACCAGTTTAAGGAGTATGGAGAAACTTTGACCTCAGTGTACTGTGTAGTGCACAAAAACCTAAAATCTTAGCAAGAGGTCCCAAAAAGCAGAACGTTGTTTTCTTCCTGTGAGAAAGTTTTACTTGCTAGGATGACACCCCCCCCCTTCCCCCCCGAAACACCAGAGGAAGCTATAATTATGTGTATGAAGAGCTTTAGAGACTTCCTCCTCTTTAATGGTATCCAGCTTTACTGTGGAGTTAGACAGAAGATGAGGCGCTGGATGCTTTTTTGGGGGAAGTCATTGAAATAGCATGAAACAGCATTCTTCCTCAATCCAAAGCAATGGTGGCTAGTGAAGCACTGTAGATTTTTCCTTTATTTACTTTTTAGTGTGAATGAATTGTATTCTTATTTTGAAAAAGGGGAAGATACGACATGGCATAAAAAATTATAGCCATATCAAGTAGCCATAATGTTTCATTTTTTCATTTCAGTTTACAAACTGCTTTATCTTTTATTACGGTCATGGGGAGGCTGGAGCCCATCCCAGCTGACTCTGTGTGAAGGCTGGATACACCCTCACTAGACCATCTCAGGGTCAACACACACAACCATTTACAGCTAGGAGCAATCAAAAATATACACTTAGCCTTATAGGCATGTCTTTTGGCTGTGGGAGGAGACCAGCGTACCTGGAGGAAACCCACACAAGCACTGGGAGAACATGCAAACTCAACACAGAAACCCCCTCGCAATGCACAGACTTGAACCCAGGATCTCCATGCTGTAAGGCGGAAGTGCTAACCGCTATGCCATTGTGCCGCACCACCAATATTTATATCCTAAATAATATAATCTATCCTATATTTAATATAGAGCGGCATGGTGGCGTAGTGGTTAGCACATCCGGCTCATGGCAAGAAGGTCCTGGGTTTGTGTCTTGGGCTCGGGCACTTCTGTGAAGAGTTTGCATGTTCTCCCCATGCTTGTGTGGGTTTCCTCTGGGTACACCAGTTTCTTCCAAAAGTCCAAAAACATGCACATTAGACTGTTCCAAATTGACCCTCTGTGTGAGTGTTAGTGTGAATGGTTGTGTTTATGTTGGCCCTATGATAGTCTTTTGAGCTGTTCGGGGTGTAGCCCTCCTTCGCACAGTGTCAGCTGAGATAGGCTCCAGCATCCCTGAGACCCTAAAAGGGTTAAGCGGTTCAGCAAATGAGTGAAAGAGTGAGTATATTTAGTATATTTATCATTTTGAAAAGCTACAACAAAGCAACATTTGTAAAGCCAACCACAGTAAAAACCTTACTATACTATGGTATCATTCTAGTATACAATAAACTTCATTAATCATTTTCTAAGCCACTTAACCTAATAAGGGTTGCGGGAAGGCTGACACCTATCTCAGCCGACTCTGGGTGAAGGCGGAATACACCCCGAACAGCTCACCAGATCATTGCAGGGCCAACACACACACAACCATTCACACTCAGCCAATCAGCCTTGGAACAGCCAATTAACCTACTGTGCATGTTTTTGGACTGTGGGAGGAAACTGGAGTACCCAGAGGAAACCCACGCAAGCATGGGGAGAACATGCAAACTCCACACAGAAACTCCCGAGCCCGGGAACTGAACCCAGGATCTTCTTGTTGTAAGGCAGACGCACTAACCACTGCGCCACCATTCCGTCCTACACTAAATGTATATCCTTTTCATTTCTTCTTCACTCATTCAGCATGTACTCCAGCTTGATGCCCGGTGGTCCTGTGAGATGCTTCAGTGTTCACTGTGAAGATGACGAGGATAACAAAAAAAATCAATGAATTTGTTTGGAAGGGATGTAAACATTTTATATTTGGGTATAGTTTTCTGTGACTGGTTATGCAAAATATGACAATAAATAGGCATTAGAGATTAATGTTTACCTGAAAATATCAGTGCCATAACAGTTTTTATCGTTGCCCTCAATGGTTTTGTAAAAAATTCATAAATCTGTCATGTCTCTTGCTTCTGGCCACAATTACATGGAAAACTACATATTTTTTGTTGCATGGAGGGAAAACCCCTGAATAATAGCAGACAGATGGAGACATAATAGGTTCTGTAATCTGAGTTGATCAACGGATGAGGTTCTTTCCCTAATGGATTGAATTGTTTTGTTTCCCAGAGTTCTCTGTTTCCACTGATCATGGTTAAGTTTGGGTTCAGGACACTGGAGCCACCATTGTCCTGAGCCCAAAGAGTGAGTTTGTGTAATGAAGATTGAAAGAATTAGACTGCTGGTGAGGTGGTATGAGTTTGGTCCAAAACATGTCACTCTTATGTAAATACTTTTACATTTTAATTTGAGTCTGAGAGTGAAATTAGACTTCCTAATCAAACAGTCGGGGTAATTCAGGGCTGAATCTGACTAGAACATTTGCCTGGCTGAGACTGTGCTTACCTTGAAATGGAGTGCCAAGGCGTTTTCAACACTATCATGTCTCTCAACAGAGAAGTGTTCTTAATTAATGCAATTAACACTTTGCAGCCCCCAAAATTAGATCATCCGTTTGCATAATGGGTGCCACTTTTGCAAAGATAAAAATCTGAGGCTGTGGATTAACCCATTACTGTATATCTCATCCCCCATAACACTACTCACAATACACAATGGCTCTTCTCCAATA
>JAQMYF010000003.1:20826169-20838336 GCA_030014195.1 Neosilurus mollespiculum | reverse complement strand
CTCAGAGTCGGCTAAGATAGTCTCCAGCCTCCCTGCAGCCCTAGTACGATAAAGTGGTTAGACAAATTAATTAATTAATTATTTAATCTTTCTTTCTTTCTTTCAATCAGTCATCAGAATCGATCACAGAAGACTTTTTTGTTCTTTGAATCATTCATCAAAATGCAGTTATTTTTCTGGATTAATATAACTATATATTATATACAGAGACTCAATTCATGTTAAGGAATATGTGTGTAATATGTAATAAAATGTGTTCTTTAACACCACATACACACCTCTAGCTGAATATCCTATCTGAAGTTGTCTACACTGTATGAATTCGGCAGGATTTCGCTTTTGCAGAAAAACATTGTAAGAGATTATTTTGGTCATGGTTTCAGCCTTAGTGTCATGAAAACAAAAATATCTGAAAAATATATACAGGATATGTTTTTTATTTTTTTTTAATTAATAAAAATTTTTTTGTGAGTATTTAAAAATTTCTATTAAAATCTCAGTATGACCGTTTTTACAAGTCTTTTCTAGAAGCCACCAATAGGAGGACGGCAAAGGATGATGTGAATGTTATGCTACAGCTGTGATATTGGTTACAGCTGCAAAATAAACATTATAATGAACAGAAAAAATGCAGGTCTAGCTGACATTGAGAATACATATGAATTTGTAGTCTGTAATACAATTAGGCCAATAATTCATGAGGCTTTTCTCTTACAGTGTAAAGAATAATAATAATATCATCATCAACATCATTAACTAAACTGCTTAATGCTCTGTCAGAGTCACGGGGAGGCTGGTGCCCATCCCAGCCAACATTGGGTGAAGGTGGGGTACACCCCGAACAGCTCGCCAGATCATTGCAGGGCAAAGCACACATGACCACTCACACTCACACATAGGTCTGATAAAACATTATCCTAATGTGCATGTTTTTGGACTGTAGAAGGAAACTGGAGTACCCGGAGTAAACCCGCGCAAGCAAAGGTGAGAACATGCAAACTCCATACAGAAACAGCCGAGCTCGGGTCTCGAACCCAGGACCTTCTTGCTGTGAGGCGGACATGCCAACCACTACGCCACTTCGTCGCCACAAGTAATAATATAAAAAAAATAAAGAAACAAAAATAAAGAAACTTTTAAATTCACAACAGGAAAATATCCAGTTCTTCCAAGCTAAAGAAGGAATGCTTGACTTTGGAGGTAATACCACTGGGAAAGAAATATTGTGTGTGTGTGTGTGTGTGTGTGTGTGTGTGTGTGTGTGTGTGAGAGTCTAAATCACAAAGCCATGTTTGAAGGGAGACAGTGGTGTTGTTGGGGGAAGTAAATGTGCTTGCTTGCACATGGAAGCAAAAATGTTAAGCATCAACAGCTTGATAAGTGCATTATGTGTGTAAATGCATGTGTTTAGGAAGTAATTCTAACTATACGGCCTGTATTTGTACTCTGAGCAACTACAGAGGGTTATAAGACAAAACTTTACAGAATTTCCTCAACCAAACCAGACCATGATTCATAATCTCGATATTTCTTATGTGTTCCAGTAACTTCACTTCATCCTGTTGGTTAACATGTAAGATGGTACTTTGTCTTATCTCCGTCAGTGTCTCTAATCTTGTTGCTCACTCTGTAGCAATGCTGTTAGTTCACATGTGGTGATGACTCTGGTTTAAGAAACTTCTGGTGCTGATGAAGTCTCTATTTTCGAGATAAGCCTCTGTCAGGGCCTTGTGAAATGTTGGCTATTCTGTGACATCCTTGTTCTATTCTCAGAGACACCTTCTGACATCATGCTGCCCTCGTCTTCCCCACATCCCCGCTGAAAGTTGCCTCATAACATCCATTTCCTTGAGGCATTTAAGCAAGGCTTAGACCTCTGCACTAAAAATAGATGGATCTGTGGAGATTCCAAGATTACAGTGTACGTTACTCCTTCCCTCCTTCCTTTCCCAGCTCTGGAAGTGTTTACAGATGCACACACCATCCTCCAGTAACTTGGAGTACCCATACCTTAGCCTGCAGAACTTAATGAGTGTGGAAATGATTAAGCATGATGAAAAGAATATTTTGTTTTGTAAAGAGCTTCATGGGAGGCTTAGCTGTACCTAGCATAACTACGTGAAGGTTTTCATTCACCAAATCGCTTAAGTTTTCAAGATTTAGACTGGAGCCTGCATCAGATGACTCTGGGTGAAGGCGGGATACACCCCAACAGCTCGCCAGTCCATTGCAGAGCCAACACTACCATTCACACTGACACCTAGGAGAAATTGGAAACAGCAAATTAGCTGAACATGCATGTCTTTGGACTGTAGGAGAAAACCGTAGTACTCGGAGGAAACCCACACAATCACGGGGAGAACATGCAAACTCCACACAGGAACACCCTCGCTGAGCCCAGGACGCAAGCCCAGAACCTTCTTGCTGTCAGGTGGACATGCTAACATCTACGCCACCGTGCAGCACAATTTCTTTCTCTTCCTTTGTTGAAATATTTGTATGGTTGAACTGGTCAAATATTTAAAAACTATACATCTAAATGACAGGGCGGCATCAGTTTATTGGTTAGTATGTCCGCCTCATAGCAAGAAGGCCCAGTTTTGATTGCCGGGCTCGGGCTTTTTTGTGTGGAGCTTGCATGTTCTCCTAGTGCTTGCGTGGGTTTCCTCTGTGTACTCCTGTTTCCTCCCACAGTCCCAAAAACATGCACAGTGGGCTTATTGGTGGCTCCAGATTGCCCCTAGGTGTGAGTGTGAATGGTTGTATGTGTGTTGCCCTGCAATGGTCTGGCTAGTTGTTCAGGGTGTACCCCCCCCTCGCCCAGTGTCGGCTGAGACGGGTGCCAGCTTCCCTGCGACCATAATAAAGGATAAATTGGTTCAGAAAACGAACGAATGAATGAATGAACAACTAAACAAGTTTGATGTCAGGCCAGACGGCTTGTCTAATTTAAAATAACAAATGTGTTTTGCTGTTGTATGTTGACAGGGTGAGAAAATCCTGACAGGGCTTCTAAAGAATGGCCAAATTAGAAATATTACCCAATAAACAACTGGGCGTCTTTTGATTTAATTTTTTTGCACTGAAAGAGCATGTTATCTTCTCCACAGCAGTGCACACATTACTCAGACCTAACAGCCACTGCTCTATATGATGTGGCTATGACATAACTTAAATAACCTTATTTATTCGCTGACTTTTCTTGTTTCAACCATGTGGGTTTAGTCTGGGAATGTATCTGGAACCACACAAGTCTTTCCTTCGTGTGTACTTTTCCTGATCTGATGGACACATGTGCATCTAAAGTATGAGTACTTTTCCATCAGCAAACAGTACAAGTTCACCATGATAATGAATCTTGAAGCCTGAGATGGACTAGCATCCCATCCAGGAGGATCTGAACTCGTAGTCACTTTTGAATGCCCCTGCCCCGGATATAAATGTAGTATTGGCTCCAACATGATGCTCCCACCACCCAAGATATTATTTCAACAGAAATCACAAAAGTGTTCCCAGAGAGTTTTTGAATGTTTTCGACCAATCAATGTACACTTATGTCACTCATGGATCTTCTTGTGCTGGGGCAGAACCTAATATGAAGTAGGAGCTAATAAAGTCCACAAAAACAGCATTACCACAATTATGATTGTTCTTAGCTTCTGTAGTATGAACAAACACGAAGGCAGTACTTCCTATAACAGTTCTAAGAACTATGAAAATGTTCCTCTGGTCTGAAAATGGGCGGCACGGTGGCATAATAGTTAACAAGTCTGCCTGACAGCAAAATGGTCCTGGGATCGAGTCAAGGGCTAAGTTGTTTCTGTATGGAGTTTGCATGTTCTCCCTGTGCCTGTGTGGGTTTCCTCCTGGTACTCTGGTCTCCTCCCACACTACAAAGACATACACAGTAGGCTAATTGTATCCAAAATCCACAGTATCCAAATTGCCCCTCGGTGTGGATAAAAGTGTAAATGGTCTGCCGAGCTGTTCAGGGTGTATCACACCTTCGCCCAGAATTGGCTGAGATTGGTGTCCGGCTTCCCCGCGACCCCAGTAGGATTCAGAAAATGAGTGAATGAGGGTGAGTGGTCTGAAAATGTGTATAAGATTACAACAGCCTTGTAATGAGGTTTGTAACCATGCTGTACCATGCCATTCTGTCCAAGTGAAAAGGGAATAGTGTTTTTTTTAGAGGACTTGGAATGCCTCTTAAAGTTTCAGCAACTCATACCTCTGTGCTCTGAACCAAATTACCTTGCTTGCTCAATTTGAGTAAATCTGAGTGTTTCTGTTGTGAAACATGATTGTTGCCAAGCATGAACCAAGTGACTAAGAGCACACTCACCTTTTCCCTATGCGTGTGTTTGTGTTACTTGTGGTTTGCCCCATTAATCTGTGTGTGTAAGTGTAGGATTTCTCCTTTTGATTTTGTGTACACTGAATATTATCAGAAAACGACGCGATTGTATTGCTGTTCAAACGAAGAAATTCCCACGTGCTTGTTTTAGACCCCCCCCCACCCCCACTCAGAGGTTACACCATTAGGCCTGAGGAGAACCCAGAACATGGGCTCATGGTCAGTAATATTCTCTTTTATTCTGACAAAACATCATGAGTTTTATGTGCAGTAATTTGAGTAAAGAAATGCAGGATTGGTCAGTTGAAAAGAAGTGCTACATGTAGTTCACAAAGTTCGAGTCATAGGTTAGTTGTGGTCATCAGAAGAGGTGTGGCTAGTTATAATGTGATCAACTCTGTGCAGGTCTCTGATTTCTACCTCGGTTTATGGAAATAAAACAAAGCAAACAGTTTGTGCCGACTTTTACCTAAAAGTGTGTGTGTGTGTGTGTGTGTGTGTGTGTGTGTGTGTGTGTGTGTGTGTGTGTGTGTGTGTTGACCTTGAAATTAACCTACTAAACTTTCGGTATTTGCCTGTATCTGTACCATGGTAGAGAAGATGCCAGATTAATTGACCTGGATGTTTGTTCACATGTGAGCTATACGCTGTCTGCTATGTTTGTATGAGGAAGCATTTCTGTATCTGGCCTGGTGTGTATTCCCTGAAAGCTAATTAAGAAGTGTGAACGCCTGTGTGGAGATGCAAGTGGAGGTGCCCATGTCTGGTGATCAACCAAGACTGATGCTGTGTGTGTGTGTGTGTGTGTGTGTGTGTGTGTGTGTGTGTTATAACCCAAAGTATGGTCTGTGATCTTGTGCATGAAGGATGGGTTCGAGCAGTAATCCTCTACCGAGGACTTTTTCCTTCTAATCCCTCTATTCAAACAGCCTGCCACTCCTGCACTGTTCAGATGAATAGCTCAAGTCTAAAGACAGCGAGCACCGACAAGCTCTTCCAAAAGGACTAGCTATAAACATCTCAGCAAGATGTGGAAGGATGAAATTACAGCTAGGGTGTGAGGAGGTTAGGGTTCAGGGGTCAGTGAGTCTTCACCTCCTGCACTGAACTTGATAGCATGGTGAGCAACTGAAGACAGAAAGCATTGAAAGCGATCTACAGTGACAGTGTTGTTACATAACGCATTAACTTTCTGTTTCTGAAACACTGCTAGGATGTTTTATTAAAAACGCTAGTACTGTGTAGTTTTGTGCGGTAGTGCCCGCTGTGTTTTAATGTGGAACATCAGGGGTGTTTTGTTGTTTCTGTCATGGCTTTTGACATGGGTGGAAGGAAGGGAGTTGCCAGCCACAGCACAGACAGAAGTACAGACATTCTCATTAATATCTGTTACTGTAGCCACGGGTATTTGTGATTTGTTCTTATGTCACTCAGATATGAGCCCCTGGCACTGAAGGTGTCAGTTTCAAAGGCTATAGGATAAAGAGGAGCACTGAGTCATCCATGCCTGTACCTCATGTACTTCTCGGAGGTTCATGACTGTCTTTAACTGGTTACCTGCTTTTCTTCTGGTTGACAGATATGATATGTCATCAAGCACATAGCAGGGAGTTTACAGATAATTGTATTATTAATCATCTCTCACCCTGGGTTTACACTGGGACTGGGATGTCCATGATCTCTATGATTTAAAAATACATGGGGCTCCATGATTTATGATCACACTTGGAGCATGATTGGGGTATAAAAAGGAGGCAGGATGCATCCAAGAGATGAAACTTGAAGGAATTGCATTTCCAAGTTCATCAAGATGCCCTACGATAGTGTATCAGGGCCCACTATGCTCTACTGCACTCTACTATGATTTCCACGTTCTGTCACGATTGGCTTCTAATCATAAAAATTATAATAAATGTGGCAAAATTTTTGACAGTCAAAAATTTTGTCACCGCCATCACAATCATCATGATTCCACCTAGTTCCGTAAAGATCATCATGATTCCACCAAGTTCCCTCAAGATTATCACCATTCCACCAAGTTCCCTCAAGACCATCACAGTTCCACCAAGTTCCCTCAAGACCATCACGATTCTCTCAATCATGGAGATGTTATAGAGGCTTATAACAGTGCCATATAGTGGTATGGAAAGCAGATTGGAATTTGATTGCAGAACTGCACCTTCATGAGCTGGAAAGGTGTTTCAAATGAGTGTCAATTGGGACTTTGAGAAAGAGATAAATTATAAGTTAATAAGATAATAAGTGAACCTCAGAACTGCACTGTATATCTTTCTTTCTTTTTAAATCACATGATGGTTGTTGAGATTACCATCATCTAGTATTAATGTTGTTATTGTCCTCACTCACTCTATCCCTCTCATTTGGCAAACCACTTAATCCTGTTACAGTTGTGGGGAGTCTGGAGCCTATCTCAGCCAATGCAGGGCAAAGGTGGGGTGCACCCTGAACATTTCACCAGACCATCACAGGACTAACACACACACACAACCTTTCAAACTCACACATATGGTCAATGTGGAACAGCCTGTTAGTCTAATGTGTATATCTTTGGACCATGGGAGGAAAACTGGAGTACCCGGAGGAAACTCATACAAGCATGGTGAGAACATGTAAGCTCCACAAAGAAACGCCTGAGGCCGGGAATCGAACCTAGGACCTTGTTGCTGTGAAGCAATGGTGCTTGTTTTTGGACTGTGGGAGGAAACCATAGTACCCATGTTGTCCTTAATTATTATAATAAATATAAACTTGGGGAACTGTGATGTAATGGTTAGCACTCTTCACCTCACAGCAACAAGGTCCTGGGTTCGATCCCCATGGTCAGCAAGGGTGTTTCTGTGTTGAGTTTGCGTGTTCTACTCGTGCTTGTGTGGGTTTCATCTGGGTACTCCGGTATCCTCCAACAGTCCCAATCCATGCACATTAGGCTGATTGGCGGATCCAAATTGCTTCCAGGTATGCTTGAGAATGGTTGTGTGTGTTGGCCCTGCAATGGACTAGTGAGCTCTTCAGGGTGCACCCACCCATTAGGCAGACGAATGAATGAATGAATGAATGAATAAAAGATGTTCTCCTTGAGTGTGCCACCCCACTGACAAGGAATGGTACAATTTGGTACTCTTTGTTGAATATGCCGTGGTGTTCTTAAAATTAAATCTCCTTGAAAATTTAATTAAATGGAATTTCTTTGAATTCTTAATGTACTTTATTAAGTTTAAGAGGTGAAGTCCTCAGGGAATCGAACTTGACAGGATATCCTTGTAGAAACACTGCAAGTGTATTGTTTCCATAACCCCCCCCTAGCTTCTTTGATGAAGCTGTCTGACTCTGTTAAATCACTTCCTTAACAGTAACACAGAAAGAGAAAGGTACTGGAAGGGCAGGAAGAGACTGCTGGGCAGTGTTTTTTTGGGAAATGGCTGCTTAGTCTGAAGTTGGAAGTCCAGTTACTATGAAATCCTTTGGCAGGCGAACGGGTACGGAAAAAAGTAGAGAGTTGGAATTCAACGTGTTGTTGATGTTACTCTTATCACGTGCTTACTAGGAAGTGTTCTTCCGGCTTGCGCTTGAACCGACGAGCTGATTGGACAGGCTGGGTGGAGCCAGCGAGAGTAAAAGGAGGAGTATATGAGTTCTCTCCTGAGTTTCATGCTCAGCTTGCTGGTATAGGATTAACAGCTTCAGTGTAATGCAACTTTCTCCACCAGTATCTGCTCTTATAAGGACTTAGTAAGGTCTGTGCTCTGGGCTGACAGATTCTCATACCTCATTCGGTAAGTTGCTGCACAGAAATACACTAACTGAACAGAAATGTTGTGGGATTGTGGAAGAATATCGTTGGGCAGAAGTTTGTTTTAAATCTCTGTTTAGCAAAGTTTTTTTTTCCTATTGATAATTTTATCTGTTTTCAAATATCTTCTTCAATATATATATTTTAAGCAGAAGGGGATATGACCTAATCTACCTTTGGTTTAGTGTGCATTAGTTTAGATCTCAAGTGCACATAGCTGCCTCAGTGATCAGCACTCTTTTCTGAATGTTAATGGATTCCTGTAGACGATCATTGAGGGCTGTGTAACCTCTTGATGGCTGACTCTAAGCTCTTCATCATTAAGCTGAACTCTACACGAGGTGACAAAAGCCCTCGGTCCTTAGCCACAGTATGTCCTTGGATTTTTCTTGCATAAGCCTTGGGGTTTCTTTTTATTGGAGTAGATTTTCTCATTTAAATGCGTTACGCATTAGAGAGATTTCCTGGGTATGCTGGAAAGACATCAACAAATCTAAAGAATGAGTCAGGATGAGGGAATTCTGTGAATATGTGATGAGTGAATAAGTGTGTGTGTGTGTGTGTGTATTCCTGCTCATGTGGTTAGGAAAAACAAACGGAAGCCCTCTGTCACCAGGGCATTAGAGTCAGAGAAGCTCTTTGTAAAACCTACTAAACTGGGTTAAATAGTTGAATTAACTTTTGGGGTCCTTGAAGGGTTTGTGTTTTCCATATCCACGTGTTTTATGTTTTTTTCCTTGAGAGACTCTCTGGAAAAGGTTGGTTGTGGTGACTGTGGTAGAAACAGATAAAAACAACACTGTCACATGTCACTGGGACGCTTACAACACCGCTACGCCTTTATGATTACTCTCTGACTATAATGGGATGGGTGTCAGTGTGTTTACATGTGTGTACATGAACATGCATGGACATTTGCCCTCTGCTCATGATGGAACACAAACCTTGTCATTTTGTCTCTCTATAATGTTCATTCCATGTGGTTTTCTCCTGCATATTTCGCGGCTTAGACAATTGTATATAAAGCTTGAGCAACATAATTTGTCATTCCTTTAGGATTACTGGAACCCATATAGGCTGCATTATAAAAATGACATCCATCCATCCATTTGCTGAACAACAAAATCTTACTATGGTCGCGGAAAAAAAGGCTGGAACCTATCTCAGCCGTGAAGGTGGAGTACACCCTGAACAGCTCGCCAGACCATTGCAGGGCAACACACAAACACACACACCCACCTTCACATCTAGGGGCAATTTGGACCAGCCAATTATCCTAATGTGCATGTCTTTGGACTGTGGGAGGAAACCGGGGTAACCGGAGGAAACCCACCCAAGCACGAGGAGAACATGTAAACTCCACACAGAAACACAGTTGCCGAGCCCAGGACTCAAACCCAGGACCTTCTTACTGTGAGGCAGACATGCTAACCAATCCACTACGCCACCATGTTGCCTGGCACTATGGTTAGCATTGATAAAATGGTTAAACCAACTGTCTTCTGTCCTGTTTAATCAACACGTCACTGGCGAGAGTCTTAGCTTGTAGTTGACGGTCAGCCATGGTTGGTGAATGCAACTCTACAAAAACCTCTTTTGGTTTAGAGTTCAGACTAACCCCACGTACCCCAGTGAGTTGCCCTGAATAAGTTCCTGGGAAAACATTTTGATTTAGAGGAAAAACAAACGTCCTAATAGTCATGCGATGGATCACCCATCTGCCTAAGCGGTTTTGTCTTTTTCCGTGGGCTTTCAGGTAACATTACTGATGAAGAATGACACCCTGATGGATTTGGCCTCACAAGCCCTGAATCAGATGACTTTATCTCTGAAAGCCTGCCAGTGTGTGATAGAAGAGAATGGGGAACATGAGAGGAATGTGCAGCCGTGGGAAGGGCTTCAGGCTGGTTTGTTTCTGCACAGTCAAAAAAGAGTGGAGGCTCAACTTGTCCTACTTATCAGAATCTGAGTTCTAGGCTCTTTTGTTGTATTTTTTTGGCAGATTATCGATGTGATGTAAAGGATTTTCCCCCTAATACAGACAAATGCCTTTCAGAGCTCATTTATCCACAAGGCGGGTTTTAATTGGTGCATGGGGGTTTTGGACCACCTGCTCTTTATTTAATATCTTATTAACATATGATAATAAAGACAGGACGGATAGGGTTTTTGGACTCCTTTTCACTTTTCCAGTGACAGGCACAGTTCTTGCAGATGCATCTTGAGCGAGTGTTAAGGTTTAGATGAACAACTAAACATACACACAATAGAGGTCATGCTTGGCTCACAAAGATGAATGGCAGTGAAGGCCGGATTATTCTCTATCCCAGGATTCGTGTGGAATTATGAATATTGAGAATGTCCTGAGGGCTTAGACTCAGACAGTGAGTTGTGAGCTGTTGGGAGGTGGAGATGCTTGCTATTACAGCTCTTTGACACTGTAATGGCTCTCTGTTCAACGTTGATTTTGTCCTGCTGTTAGCGGAAGGAGTCGTCCTATTGTGCTACTTCTGCATATAAAAAGGGGCCGTTTACTGATAAGGTGACTGTAGCAGTGATGGGTTGGGTTATCTGGATGCCTGCTTGAGGCACCAGGCATGGGTTAGTGTGGGAGTGGTGTGTGAGTGTGTGTGTGTGTATGTGTGTGTTCCATCTGAGGCCATAAACTGTCCTTCAACCATCGCAGTAAAAGTTGGAAATCCTCCCATGGGAGAACTAACTGAGCCTGACACATTAGGTAATGCTTAAGGTTATAGCTTTCTGCACAGATGACTTTAAGGTCCTGGTAACGGTAAATTGAGTAGCTGTTAAAATAGGTAATTTAGCAGCTTTAAGACTCTAATGATTTACATGCTCTTAAATGACAATTGCACAGTTGTACCAGATTTATTTATAACGTAGAATATGTAACCTGGAGTTTGCATGTTCTCCGCTTGCATGGGTTTCCTCCAGGTACCCTGGTTTCCATCTACAGTCCAAAGACATGCACGTTTGGCTATAGGGCTGTTCCAAATTGTCCCAGGTGCGAGGGTGAATGGATGTATGTGTGTTGGCCCTGCGATGGCTTGGCGAGCTGTCCAGGGTGTACCTCACCCTCGCCCAGAGTTGGCTGAGATGGGCACCAGCCTTCCCGCGACCCTTAATATTGATAGGTGGTTATAAAATGAATGAATGAAGGAATGTGTAACCTAGAATTAAGTCAGATATCAGTCATTCTTAACGACAGCACTAGGGCTTTATTGACCTCTATAATGATTGCTGTATCTTCGTGTTGGAGATCTACTTATAATTGTTTTAAAAGTATATCCAGTATTTTACGGCAGTGCATCTCAGTTCAGTTACGGTGTAACACGGTATGTTTTATTTATTTTTTTAAGGTGCATTAAGTATATTTGAGCAGGAAACACAGCAAACTGTGCAACACTGTATATGAACTAAGACCCACTGTCATAAAATACTCCAACAAGCCCTGAAGCCATAGAATGAACCCCAACCCCCCAACCCCCTACCCGCGGAGAGATATTTGACCGTGAGGATAGTATGTAAATGGGTGATCACAGTAGTCACTGTTTGTGATGGTGCTAGTTCCTGATAAAAAGAAACATCCTCCTAAAGATTGTGTATGGTCGTGAGGTCACATGATCTCAGTTTTGCAGTGGACTCCACCTGGCTTTAATTTGAACACTCCCCCTATTCTTGCTCCAGCTTTCATTAGCTAGCCCAGCCAAAAAAAAAAAGTGAAATTTGAAATAACGTTCCTCCTGAGAGAGTGAGGCCTGAAGAATGTAGCGTCAGCAGTTTGCTGGATGTGCTCCATGTCTCCCAGCATGAGGGAGTCGTGTTTGTTTTACTCAGAGCTCAACAGGGAGAAGTCAGCTCCACTGCTGGGTCCAGATAATACTTTACTTGTCAATAGTCCCCCCAACACACACACACACACACACACACACACACACACACACACACACACACACACACACACACACACAAACCCACACA
>JAQMYF010000003.1:20800372-20826069 GCA_030014195.1 Neosilurus mollespiculum | reverse complement strand
CAACACACACACACACACACACACACACACACACACACACACACACACACACACACACACACACACAAACCCACACACTTTTCTGGCCTCAATAGTGGCCCACTGGCTTCTACTGACCAGAAATGATTTTTTATCTAATTATTTAAATTTTTTGTTATTTAAAGGTCTTTATCAACAGGAATTCCTTAGTTAAAAAAGTTAAAATCAACTTCCTGGTACTTCTGATTTTGTTTCTTTTGTTATATTTTGTTGTTGTTGTTTCATCGTCTGACGTCTGGCTCGCTCTCTAGAAATCCACTCACCCAATCCCCTTATAATTACATGTATTTTGCTCTCAGCTGGAATTTATGTGGTCATTTTTTCCACCCTCCGCCTGTAGACTGCTGAGGTTGACCGATGGTCTCCAACTGTTTTTAATGGTGCTTCTAGACCATGTAATGTCACATTTTCTCAGGTCTTATTTCAGCCATAAAACTGGTTCATTAATGGGAATCAGCAGCACAAATTTTATACACAGTGTGCATTGTGGGAAAATTAGTAAACACAAGGACATAGGCTAAATATATTGCGTGCGTTTTGCATTCTAAGCATTACGCTTTTCCTACAGTACCATTAAACTTTTAAATAATATAGGGATGTATAGGCGCGGCACGGTGGCGTAGTGGTTAACACATCCGCCTCACAACAAGAAGGTCCTGGTCCAGTTCTCAGGCTTGGGAGCTTCTATGTGGATGAAATGCTTGCATGACTTTCCTCTGGATACTCCAGTTTCCTCCCACAGTCCATTAACATGCCCATTATTCTAACTGTTCCAAATTGACCCTAAGTGTGAGTGTGAATGGTTTTGTGTGTGTTGCCCTGTGATGGTCTAGCAAGCTGTTCAGAGTGTTTCAAGCCTTCACCCAGTGTTAGCTGAGATTGCCAGCAGCCTCCCTGCGACCATAGTAGGATTAAGTGGTTTGTCAGATGATTAAATGAGAGTGAGAGAGGTATAGTATTGTATTTCTGTTAGTCATAGAAGGAATAGCTTCAACAAAATAAGTATGCTGACTGAAAATGTGTAGGTTTTTTTTACCTACCTGTTTTTACATCTCCAGAGGTATTTGCTCTATGTAGGTGTGATGAATGTCAATTACAACAACTTTTTTTTGTAGCAGATCATTATGACTTTGTAAATGTATAGTTGAAAATGGGTAATTGAGAGTATAGAAGAGATGTTCCTGTGTCCTAGATGCCATGGTGTTATAGCCCTTTTAATAGCTCAATACTTTCACACTTCTACATAATCACCCAGACATGGTCCGTGACATCACGGACGCTTCCGCACAGTCCAGCTCATTCCTGTATGACCGTGTCTGGTCTTGCCTGGCTTATTATATGCCTGCGTCTTTACCTGTGCTTCTCTTTCCCTAGAGCAGTGATTAAGGTACATATTGCACAATGAGCTGTGAGTGGTGGTGGCGGGGGGTGGTGGCTACAAGTCTGGGTTTTTGAGTTGCACATTTGAGTCAGTGTTTACGAAATAAAAACAGGAAGAGAGAAGGAACGGGTGGGAATGGTAGTGAAAATAGTATCTTTAAAGCTAAAATATACAATAGGTGTCTGTACATTGTGTCTGAATTCTAACGGCATCGGAACTGATTTGGAGTCGTGTTGTGGTGCCTGTGTTCGATCTGTCATGGTGTGCTGTAAGTACTCCATGAAGGTGGTCATGAGACACTGTGTTTAGAGAAAAAGGGTGTCAGGGTACTGAGATAATGTCAATATGTGTGAGTAATTGCATGTTTAGGTCTGATCCCTCTCAACAGTTATAGCCTGCCTGGATCCCAAGCAAATGCTCCTTCTATTAAAAGCCTGTGAGACAGCTGAACATATTTAAGTGTTTATGTGAATCAGCGAGTTACTGTGCACTCAGTGCCTTCCACGACGCCTTTTACATTCACTGTTGTCGAAGTTGGTTAAAGGCAGTATTGTTTATTTTTATACTGCATGTATAAGTTCAGTTTCTGTTAATCACTTCAGGTCTGGAATGAGTTTGTGTTGCTTTATTCAGTAATTAAATCCTAAATTCATTCTCAGACTTTTGCATGTTACACTTGTGCTCTCTCTCTCTCTCTCTTTCTTTCTATTAAACCTGCAAAATGATACACTATTCGAACACAATTTTAGGTTAATGATAATACTGTATATATTTTCTTAAGGGGTGGTACAGTGGTGTAGTGGTTAGCACGTCCGCCGCACAGCAAGAAGGTCCTGGGTTCGAACCATAGGCTAGGACCTTTCTGTGTAGAGTTTGTGTTATTTCTGTACTTGCGTGGATTTCCTACGGGTACTCCGGTTTCCTCCCACAGTCCGAAGACATGCACATACATATATTATTTGGCTGTTCCAAATTGCCCCTAGGCGTGAGTTAGAGTGTGAATGGTTGTGTGTGTTTGCCCTGTGATGGTGTACCCTGCCCAGCCTCTCTGTGACACTAATAGAATTAAGGAAACCACAGAAATATTATAAGTTATACCTACAGTTTTAGGAAATATTCTGCAGCAGAGTTCATGCTCTTGAATGTTTTCAGCTTTTCCATCTCCTTTTTAGTCATTGGATCATCTGACAGTTATATTCTTTGTGTAAGTAAAACACAAACAATACTGTTTTTTTGAGCATAATGCAGCAGAAGGGAAAGAGTTTTAATTGTTTCTTCCTGAAACATTTTAATCAACGTAACCGAAAGTAAAAGATTGCAGCTGTTCTTGCTCCTTTCCCTTTTTTGTTCTCTTTCAAAGTATTTCATCTGAATGAAAATTCAGTAGGCGTGTTTGTTGTGAGTGGGGGGTGGGTGGGTGTGGACAATGGTCAAAGCCTGGGATATTAGCCAACTGGAGAGCAATTCCGTCTCCCCCTCCTCCTTTCTTTTCTCTCATTGGCTGCTTGGTCAAACTGCATCTGGCGGCTTTGCGAGTGGAGTAGGAGGAGTCAGGCAGTGCATTAAAAACCAAGTATCTGTCCCATTTAGTCTTCAGTGCTCCACTGTTCTTTAATCGTGTGGAGCTGAGACAGTCTTAACTCATTTCATCTTCTCATTTCTGAGCCCGTTTTTCCTTTTCTTTTCTTTTCAGGAGAACTCAGCCTGAGAAAGGGAACCTCAGGGGGATTGTATTGGACTGCCTGCATGCATGCTTGTATAAAGGAGCAGATCGGGTCCCTGTTTTGCCAGCTTCAGCAGTGATTTTACCAACTGCACTCACTTTTGTGGGTCACCCTTCGGACTGATGTGGAATGTAACCTCTGGCGACCCCCTTCAACAAGTATATATTCAGTGAACAGCACTGGGAAGATCAGGGATAGAAGACAGGAGGTGAGACAAAAAAGAACGAGCAACAAAAGCAGGGGCAGAACACTTGAGCCAAAGTCCTTGGCTGGGAAAAGAACTTTAAATCCAGGACAAAAGAAACGTACAAGAAAAGCATCAATACAAAAGACTTCTCTGATCATTTGGAAACACCAGGGAGTATAGACCATTAGCCTCTGATTCACCTTTCTTGGAATTGCTCCCTTTATCAGTTTCACTGGCTAAATCCCATCATGCCTGTGGAGACCCTTCGTCCCTCAGATGGGCGTCTGGCTGGAACACCTTTTACCTCAGCTATGCCTCTTCGAATCCTAAACAAGGGTCCAGACTATTTCCGCAGGGTTCCTGAGTCTGGTGTACGCAAGCTGAGTGCGGTTGAGCGCCTGGAAGCTGATAAGGCCAAGTATGTAAAGAGCCAGCAGGTGGCTCTCACCAGGCAGGAGCCCATCAAGCCCCCAGTCATTCGCAAACCACTGATGTCTCCAGCCATGATGCTGCACACACCACCAGCCAGGAAAGTCCCCCGCAGACCCTCGGACACTGAAAATGGGGGACAGGGGCCATGCAGGGCAACGCCACTCAACCTGGATGTCCTTAACAACCTTATCAACATTTCTGATGGGCCCCAACCTTCTTCCCCTGCTTCTAACTCTCCCTCTCCCTCAGCCATGTCTGGGCAGTCAGCAGAACCTCAGCAGAGTTGTGGGTTTAATGGACATTTTATGTTAAAGCCCACTTCTTCCTACACTAGCTCTTCACTCAACAGCCACACCCAGCCTTCTTCTCTTGCTTCTTCTACTCCACAACCAAGCCACAGGCCTCCGCCTGTGCCATCACGAATTTGTAGACTCCCTGTTCAGGGCAATTACAGTAGCCCAAACCCTGTGACAGTGCGGCGGGTGGATGTCCGACCACAAGCAGAGATCAGAAAGCCCCAGAGGATGCCTATACAACCTCGGTCCAAACCTCCACAGCCCCAGCCTAAATGCAGGCAGACACAACAGTCCCAGGCCCCACCTCCACCCACACCATCCTTTAAATCCCCATCCCTCCCCTTACACTCTCCATCGTCCCCCTGCCTACCTTCAAGCCCCCTGTTGCTACGAGCGGGCATACTACCCCCAGCCTCACCAGCCTGTACCCGCCTGTCCTCAGCAAGCTCACGGGGCTCAACGCGCAGACGCCCCTCACTGCACCGCTCCAAATCAGACCTGAGTGACCGGTATGCACGTGCCAATGCTGACTTAGAGCGCTTTTTTAATTACTGTGGCCTAGAACCAAGCGAAGTGGAGGGTATGGGCGTGGAACATTTTGGGCGTGCCAATTCTGATATCGTTTCCATTTCAAAGCTCCGCAGCGTCAGCACACCCAGCTCTGAGTGTGGAGATGAAGGACATGCATACAGGGAGGAGGAAGACGACGATGAAGACGATGGGCCTCCGAGGCCCAGTGAACGTGTTCCCTATGGCATCTCAGTCATCGAGAGGAACGCACGCGTCATCAAGTGGCTGTATGGGATCCGACAGGCTCGGGACTCTCAAAATGTTTCAAATGTATAGGCGCCTCACTGAAACACCAAAACACTGGTGAGAAGGAAAACATTGGGGACAGATCCAGATCAAACCTGCCCCAGTTTAATGATGTCTTTTTTAATGCAATATATTTATTATGATTTTGGAGACTCTTAAAGAAGGTATTTTGTGTTGTATTATATTTGTGTTCAGTATGGAGTATTCGTTATTTGCCTTACAGTAAGCACAAGGATATTATTGGTTCTTGGACATTTCATTTGTGTTACAGCATTTTAGATATGTTGTTGTGGCAGCCCATTGTTTCTTTTGGCTTTGTAAATTGGGCTGTGATGATTTACCTCAAAGGGGCGAAGACTGAAGAAAGCTTTAGATTTATAGCAATAATTAAAGTACTGGATACTAAGAGCCATGAATGATGATGATGATGATGACGACAGTTGCAATAAATAAAGCAATAGACCAGCTGTAATGTTGCTAATCAGGTACTTTATATCAGATTTAGTCTTTGTGTATGCCATTGATAGGGGAACTGTGGCTTTTAATATGTCAAGAGAACAACAATAAGGGCTTAGTTAGGATAAAGCAGGTACCGTGAATACAGCTTTTTGAGAAGCCAGAGTCCCCCAGTAACAGTTAGGAATAGGACTAGGACTAGAAAGTGCACAAGGTCTAGTGAGCACACTTTATACTAAGACATGAAATGTTCTGTCAGCATCGAGTGTGAATGTGTCGACGAAACTAAACAGGGGTGTTGAGATATGGCACTAGTGAAGCGCGAGACTCGATACTGTGAAGGAACTCTGGGCAGCTTTAAACATGCTCATGTAAACGTCTTTTTAATGAACATGGCTGTGATTTTGTCAGCATGTCAGAGCTTCCGTTAGCATGCACGCTTCTATATTCAGGAGAAATATGGAAAGACATTTTAGGAAAGCACAGATGCAACTGAAAAACATTCCAGCGTTAATGGACATGCTGTTGAAAAACTAAATTGTGGTTTCTTTTTTTTTCTGTTATATATTTTTGTGTTCACGCAGTTCTCCCTGTGAAGATTCTGTAATTTGGGAAGACTGTTGTCATGTCCGGTGGCACACTGGTTGCATATCCGCCTCATTGCAAAAAGCCCTTGGGTTTGAATCACGTGTTCGGGCGTTTCTGTGTAGAGTTTGCAGTTCTCCCAGTGCTTGCATGGGTTTCCTTCGGGTACTGCAGTTTCCTCCCACAGTCCAAAGACGTCCACATCAGGCTAACTGGCTGTTCCAAATTCTCCCAAGGTGTGGATGGTAGTGGGAATGGTTGTGTGCGTGTTGCCCTGCAATGGTCTGGCAAGCTGTTCAGGGTGTACCCCACCTTCGCCCAGTGTCGGTTGACATAGGCACCAGTCTCCCTGCGACCCTAATAGTAGGATTAAGCAGTTCAGCAAATGAGTGAGTGTCATATTGGATGCAGGAGGTTCATGTGAAATAGCCTGAGAGGGAGAGAGAGGAGTCAGGAGTCAGAACTCTCAGATCGATAGAACTCACTCTGGTAGAACAGAAACCTTCCTGAAAAGGTATCAGTGTAAACCGTAACAACACGACTTTATCTGTGGACAGAGTGTTTTTTCAATTCTTCCTCTTCAGTGTTTGATTTCAGTATTTTACCAACAGCTTGAGCATTCAGGGGTTTGCTTGTTTTTTTTTTGTGTGTAGCCTAACATTTTTAACTGCATATTGTCAAAAGTAAAACTCACATTCTACACACGTGCTAATATTACCATATTACCTGTGTAGAAATCACACCAATAAATATGCCTAGTCATGTTGTCTGGGCAGTGAAGTATAACAGGAGTTGTGTGGTCAGTTTACTAGTGCTTTCAGCGTTAAAGGTGCTCTCACACAATACTGATTTGAGATACCGATTTAATGTCATATTCCGATGTTAGTCTGATGTTTTAGCCGATTTTGTTCCGATATGTACCGATGTTCTCAGATTGTTACCCGATGTGATTCCGATGTTACTCCAATGTTTCATCCACTGTTATTATGATGATGTTCCAATGTGATATTGTACAAAAAAACCCTGATAATGTCACTCCAGGATTTTTTTTCCTGTCTCCCCCATGAACACAAACCCCAAAGTTTTCCCCAAAAAAATCTACAATATCCTCCGATGTTTTCCGACGTCTTCCAGTTTTCTCCAGTGTAATATCAGAATATGTTCTGTGCAAATCGGCTTCACGATTGGTATCATGTGATCCCACCTTTACTCCATAAAGACTGAATTTCTGATGTCTTCTAATGATAATAATAAACAGAAAATGTTTTTGAAAATGTGTAGTATGCGCATTTACTCTGTCTTCAGATCCAACTTACATTTTCCTTTTTATTTTAAGTCCTTAGAAGTATAAAATAATCATTGCTTACACTGTACAATTCACTATCTCATCAAGATTTCAAATCTTATATCCGGCAAACAATTATTTTATGCTTATATTGTTGTAATATATTAATTTGAGAATATTGGCTCATTTATTTTATCCTAAAATAAGTTATTTTTCATGCAGTTTAAGTTCAGTTTTTTTTTTTATCAAGTCATGAAGGAAACAAAGTATAAAAAAGCTAGTTTTAAGCTTATTTTATTTAATACAGGGCTTAAAATGAGTGTTTAACCACTTCAGCCATTTCTCACTTTTATATTTTTTTTTCTTAATTTAAGAAATTTTACCAAATATAATTTAACTTGATTCTAGTCTGTATCTTCTTAAATCAAGTATTTATTACTTATATTTATATAGTTGTTTTTGCAATGTATGTTTTTGAAACTAACTTTATGTAAGATATAAATATTACCTTGGTTTAAAGATCATATGCATAAAAAATATTTTTTTCTATTAAATTATCACTACAAATTATCTGCTCGATACTTAAGTGCAATAGTAACTTAAAAAAGTCATAAAGGACGTGGAATTGAACATGAATTTGTCTTGAAATAATTATTTTCCCTGGAGATATTTTCTCTCACAATAATTCAAACTGGTGCTGTGTGTGACGTCTGAGTGGCCTAACAAGCAGAACCAGGAGCAAGTGGCGTCATCATTATTACTTTGATGTTTTCCTTGTATATACACTAACCCTAAGGAAGAATGAAGTCACACCTGCTAGGTGCACCTCAGCTTATTAAAACATATGGAAATAATTATGTTCTTACCATCTGCTCCTTTCATTCCAAGTTGTGTTGCTTTTCTGGGAATAACTAAAACTAGACTTAAATAGCTGGCCAGCTAGCATCAGCATGCTAAGCTAAGCACTCTGGGAGTCTCACAGGCTGACTAAGCACTATGCAAATTTTTATTTTTAATATTTATTTTTGAAACAAACAAAAGAAAAATCCACCTATTCTTGAAAATATTAAAAAGTACATTCTTTCATTTTGAATTGTGTTGCTTTTCGTGGAATGACCAAAATAAAATGACAAGCTGGCTGGCTAGCGTTAGCATGCTAAGCTAAGCAGCTGGGGGAGCCCTGGTGGCCGTCGACCTGAGATACTTACGTTGCTAAGAGGGTTCTTTTCCCCTGAGCAGGCTGATGAAGTCATGTTTTGTGAAACATGCCTAATACTTTGGAAAAAAAAAAAGGGAGAGCTGACCAGCTAGCCTTAATCTTTCACCTACAGTCAGCTCAGAGCACACGAACTCATCAAACTGAGTCTATCACGATAAAAATATGTTAAAAAAGAAAATAATCATTGATCTTTTGAATGAAATTCACTCATTCCTTTATGGAACCGCTTAATTCTAACAGGATCACAGGGAGGCTGGAGCCTATCTCAGCGGGCACTGGGCGAAGGCAGGGTACACCCTGAACAGCTTGACAATCTATCACAGGGCTAATACACACACACACAGTTACACTCACACCTAGGGGCAATTTGAAATAGCCAATTTGCCTAATAAGCATGTCTTTGGACAGTAGGAGGAAACTGGAGTACCTAGAGGAAACACATGCAAGCATGGGGAGAACATGCAAACTCCACACAGAAACGCCCTTGCCAAGCCCCGGACTTGAACCCATGACCTTCTGACTGTGAGGCAGACGTGCTGACCACTAAGTGTCATTCACACAACCATTTACACTCGCATCCACACCTAGGGGCAATTTGGAACAGTCAGGTAGCCTGAAGTGCATGTCTTTAAACTGTGGGTGGAAACCAGAGTACCAGGAGGAAATTCATGCGCAGTGCCTACCTACATGTATCAGTGTAAGTAATTATCACACTGTGATCTCAGCATGGACAATAATCCAGAAGAATGTACTTAAAGAAGAAATGTTTCTCCATCATCTTTGGTTTTACCTTTAAAGTTCTGATACTTGTTGCCTTTCTGACTGGCTGTTCCAGCCTGGAAGTGATGTGAACTCGTTGGATTGGCTGGGCTATATCATAACACATTATCGGCCGCATCATAACACATTATCAGCCGGTGCTGAGCTGCACAAACAACATGCACAGAAATTGTGGAAAACATTTCTTTTTTGTTTCTAAACCAACTGACGACAGAAAAGCCGAGTCAGCAAAACATTAGCTGCATAAGCCATTTTAGATTTACCATCACGCTCATCTCTGACAGCATTCTCGTCCTCAGAGTCACATGAAACTGACGTCTCACTGTCTCCACAAGACTCCTCCCTCTCTGGTTCAAATAGGTAACCGTTTACACCCATGTCCTCCAAACTGTTAGCCACAGTTGCTTCTTGAACACGTTTTTATCACCTAAAATGTCTCTCGCTGAATTAATCTGCTTGCTTATTTGCGTTGGACAACCCTGCCCAATGTGATGACGACACTTCTGGGGAAAACCGCCTGCTCCCTGTTTGTTCAGAACCTGCTAGTAATCCATGGAATAAAATCACCCAGTTTTGTGCTTTTTATGGACGTTTATGTTAAAATAAGCGTCTGTATCACATAAACGTATTACATATAAACAAATTATGCTGTAAGGATACCTCTTTAAGTTTCTTGGGGTTTGCACAGCAAACTAAATGGTGCAATTCATTTCCATTCGCTAGATATTGGGCACAAAACTCTGTACTCCTTTTGGTTTTCATGCTGGAAGGCTATTAACATATATAGACAAGTATTGTGGACATTCATGACATATTAAGACGACTTTCTGGCAACTAAATTTGGGTAAAACTCATGACGTGACTCCTTTAATGACTTTATTTTCCATCATAACCATTTGCATATTTCATACCACCCCTGGTCTTTTGAATTTTGCAGTAAGGTAGGTAAATGCACACTTTACTCCTTCCGTTTGAGTCAGTGTTTGACAGCGAGAGACCGTCCCCAGGGCTGCCTTTGAGTTCCATCTTCCCTCCAGCATGGAAGAGCTAACGAGAGAGCATGAAGAGAATGAGTGATATGTCAGAGAGGAGTAATAGATGGAGTGGGATTCAGGAGTAGGAGTCAGTGCCTGCATGGTGATGAGTTTAGTCATCCTGGAATATGTGGGTTTGGCCTAAAAGAAAAGTGGTAGGAAGAGGTGAAAGAGACAACAGTGCTGAGCTGAGGTGTTTACACTGAGGGTTTTGACTGAGGGGTCCCCACCATAGCACAAATGCATTCATTCATCCATTTTCTAAGCAGCTTAATCCTAATTAGGGTCGTGGGGAGGCTGGCACCCATCTCAGCCGACTCTGGGCGAGGGCGGGGTACACCCTGGACAGCTCGCCAGGCCATCGCAGGGCCCATAGCACAAATGCTTTTCTATATATCAACAATGCAGACAGTATTTAACAAAATTCACTTTGGACTATTTGAGGAATCCTTGGTAGAAAAACATGCAACCACAGGGAGAACATGCAAACTCCATTCAGCAACACCCTAACCAAACATGGGGCTCAAGTCCAGGACCTTCTCGCTGTGATCCGGAAGTACTACTCACTACGCCACTGTGCCACCCACAGCTAACAATTTGTGCTTTTAAAATTCAAATATCCTTTGCTTCGGTAATGTTATGGAATGATGTAGCACCGAAAATTAGTGTGTTTTATTTTGTAAACCAGACATCTGCAGTCTATGTCTGTCACAGCGTTACACACCTATACCCAGACTGTCGGGGGTGTATAGTTATAATACAATTATATGCATGAGAGAAGACTTGTGTGGATGTACGTTCAGCTGTATGTCGGATACATCTGGTTCAATGTTTTGTAACAGAATTGGGTCGATATAAGTGTGCACTAAATAACTTTCAACACTCACAGGTATCACACTCTTACTCACTCATTTACCAAAGTGCTTAATCCTATTCGCAGGGAGGCGGGAGCCTATCTCAGCCGACACTGGGTGAAGGCAAGGTACACCCTGAACAGCTCATCAGACCCACGCAAGGTTAAAAAACACACAACTAATTAAACATACAGTCACACCTGGAAGCAATTTGGAACAGCCAATTAGCCTAATGTGCATGTCTTTGGACTGTGGGAGGAAACCAGAGTACCCGGAGGAAACCATGCAAGCATGCGGAGAACATGCAAACTCCACACAGAAACACCTGAGCCCAAAAATTTAACCCAGGACCTTCTTGCTTTGAGGCAGATGTGATAACCACTGCGCCAGAGTGCTGCCCTGATATTACGCTGTAATTGGTTTGTGCCGGGTTAAATGTGCTGTACGATCGAACCGATCTATTTATAGAGTATGATATTAGTGGTTATGCTGTAGGTAGGTCTGTGAGCAACATGATCCCAGTTTTCGCATGGTTTTAAACCTGTTATGGTCTAAAATGCTCACATGTATTAGATTCCATCATAATAGTTTGGAAAAACAGTTATGTGTAACAGGCCTCTGATGGGCTGTGTTGTAGCACTAGATACTTAAAGTGCATGAGTCATGGTATGAGCACCTAGCTTTTGTTAACTCCCTCACACATAACAAACACACTATCACACGCACGCACACACACACACACACACACACACACACACACACACACACACACACACATGCCCCAGGAGCAGAAGGTCTGTGAGTGGAGGAGGTGTTCACTGCCTGCTCACTCTTTTATTATGATTGTTTCATTTTTGTAATTTTTATTTTATGTATTTATATTCTTTTTTTTTTTTTTGAGAGCTGATTCATGCTGAGGACGGCACAGTGGCACAGTGGTTAGCATGTCCACCTCACAGCAAGAAGGTCCTCGGTTCAAATCCCGGGCTTGGGTGTTTCTGTGTGGAGTTTGCCTGTTCTCTCTGTGCTTTGCAGGGTTTTCTCTGGGTACTCTGGTTTCCTCCCCAAGTCTAAAAACATGTACAGTAGGCGGTTCCAAATTGCCCCTAGGTGTGAGTGTGAATGTGAATAGTTTTGTGTGTGTTGGCCCTGCGATGGCCTGGTGAGCTGTCCAGGGTGTACTCTTCGGATCAGTAAGCCAGCACCCTACCATCTTATTTGCCAAACTGCTTAATCCTATTAGGGTCATTGGGAGGCTGGAGCCTATCTATACCGACACTGGGTGAAGGCAGGGTACTCTCTGAACAGCTCATCAGACCCACGCAAGGCCAAAAAACACACAACTAATTAAACATACAGTCACACCTGGAAGCAATTTGGAACAGCCAATTAGCCTAATGTGCATGTATTTGGACTGTAGAAGGAAACCAGAGTACCCGGAGGAAACCCACACAAGCACAGGGAGAACATGCAAACTCCACACAGAAACACCCTCACTGAGCCCAAGACTCGAACCCAGGACCTTTTTGCTGTGAGGCAGACATGCTATTCACAATGCCACTGTGCCTACCCCAGAGGTACTTAAGTGAAAGCAGATATAATGTGTTAGTTTATTTTTACACTTAAATATTAAAAATGAAAACAGTATTTGTCTAAAACTATTAAAGAAGTATTTTTGTTTTAATAGTGCTATACTGTTTTGCCTGAAAACATCATACAATTTATGTAAATATTCAAGTTTGCAATATTTATAATTAGCAAGAATTTCACTTGCTGGCTAGCACAGAAAAGACTAACTTAGTTAAATATAACCAGATAATGCTAGCCTGCGATGGCCTGGCGAGCTGTCCAGGGTGTACTCTGCCCTCGCCCAGAGTCGGCTGAGATGGGCGTCAGCCTCCCCGCGACCCTAATTAGGATTAAGCGCTTCAGAAAATGAAATGAATGAATAAGTTAATGCTCGCAGATTAGCTTGGAGTTTTTGCCTTCAAGGAATGAAAAGGAGACACTTCATTTTATGGGAGTCTTTGTGTACCCCAGTATATTAAAAGATCTTACGGAAGGCAGGGCCTAATGTTTTCCACGGTGGCTTATCAACCTTCAGGCACACATGGATAGCTCTGGCATATAGGTTTAACTACATAGTGTAGCTTGAGAAGGTCACAGCATCTGACAAATTATCATGGCTTATAATAAGTGATAACTGACAGTAATTGGTAGATATATTTCTACATTGATGATTCTGATTGGTTGCTAAGCTGGAACGACTGGTGGCTAAACTCAACCCGTTCTTTTAATGTATAATGTGCTATTATTGACTGGATTAGAGAAATGATGTTAGAGACTTGTAAGGTGTAAATACACTCACGGTCACTTTTATTAAAAACACCTGTACATCTGCACATTCATGCACTTACTTATCCTAATAGGCGTCATGGTGGTGTAGTGGTTAAAACGTCTGCCTCACAGCAAGAAGGTCCTAGGATCGAGTCCCTGACAAGGGCATTTCTGTGTGGAATTTGCATGTTCTCACCACGCTTGCGCGCATGGGTTTCATCCAGGTATTCCAGTTTCCTCCCACAATCTAAAGACAAGGACATTAGGATAATTTTCTGTTCCATATTGCCCCTGGGTGTGAGTGCGAATTGTTGTATGTGTGTTGGCTCTGCGATGGAGTAGTGAGCTGTTCAGGGTTTTTGTCCAGAGTTGGCTCTAGTAGGAATAAGCGATCTCGCAAATAACGATACTTAATCTAATCACGTGGCAGTAACTAAATGCAAAATAAAAAACACCTACATTGGTCAGGAACTGCAGAAAAGTAAATGTATGAGCTCACTGACTTCTACTGCAGTCATCATTTGAGAACCATCTCTCTATAAGGACAGTGGTGGCTCCGTGGTTAAGGCTCTGGGTTACTGAGCAGAAAGTTGGGGGTTCAAGCCCCAGTACCACCCATCTGCCACTGTTGGGCTGTAAGCAAGGCCCTTAAGTTGTATAAATGATAAAAAATGTAAATGTCTGCCAAATGCTATAAGTGTTAATGTTTACACAGAATGGTACAAATAGAAAATAAAAAAGCAAGTGATAGTTCTGTGGATGGAAACACTTTGTTGATAATAAGAGGAAAATGGCCAGGCTGATTTGAGGCTGAGGTATAAGTTATATAATCACTCTTTACATGCCTGGTGAGCAGAAAAGCATCTCAGCGAGCACAAAACATCAAACTTTAAGGTGTATGTATGGGTTACAACAGCAGAAGCATGATCTAAAGATTGAAAGAAAATAAGGTCTTTTTTCAAGTGTGTCCAGTTCAGGTGGGTCTGTGCTCAGGATAGCCTCAACTTCCTGCTCTTGACTGACAGGAGTGAAATCTCATGTGGTCTTCTGCTGTTGCAGCTCATTCACATCACAAGGTCTGATGTGTTGTGCATCCTAAGATGCCTTTCTTCTCCAATCTCGCAACAACACATCTCTTTCTGAGCAGATCTGCTCCACTTGAGACACAGTGGATGCTGAGCTTTATTAGACATCAAGTCTGTTCAAAAATGTCTCTCCACCGCAGTTCTCATGAAGACGGTTCTCATAATGGTTTTCAGTGTAGCCAACATTTATTGTTAAAAGTTGTGTTAATATATATATATATATATATATATATATATATATATATATATTTATATATCTATATATCTATATATCTATCTATCTATCTCTCTATCTATATATTTATTTATTTTGGCCCACATTGTTGATCTAGGCTATTTTTTTTCTTCGGTGTTTACTGCTATGGTTTTTCGCTGGTAATTACCTGCATTGTTATTCTTCTCAATTTTGTCTTGTTGCCCTACTTTGCGTTTTCCCTTTATATCTCCCTTTTTTTTGTTTTTTCAGACTTCAAGGCTATTCAAGAATATTCAGTTCACTGACACACATCCTCTTTGAACTGTTATCACAACAGGTAATGATATGGGACTCAGACTGACAGCAGGTGTTTTCTTAGATAAGAAGGGCATTGTGTGTGTGTGTGTGTGTGTGTGTGTGTGTGCATGTGTAAGAATCAGAGAGTGTGAAATCAGTACATTAGCCATGCTCGTTGCTTGTCACTGTATGTGTACTTGAAAAACAGTCTTGCTAAGATGCTAATGTTTTCCACTCCTTCCTCTCCACCATCGATCGAATACCATGTAATAATTCTACACTGCACAGTCTGAGTGGTCACTTACATACATACTTGCCTGTCTCTGGGATAACTTTACAACATTTAGGGCTGCAGTGTTTGTTCCAGCAGCATGGCCAACCTCTGCTAGACTTGGCTTAAACATCAGGCAGCTGTCCTCTGTGTCCTTTCAGTTTATGACCTGTTTGTCTGCACAGTGTGAGAACAGGCAGGCAAAGCCAAACACATACAAGATGCATAATCTCTGAGACATAGAAAGATACAGATAAAAAGTAATATCAAGAAGCAATCAAAACAAAGAAGAAAAAAAAGAGGCAGAGGTGCTAAAACACCTCCTTGTCTTTCTCAGCTTCACTTCATTCCACTGATATTCATGTTACCAAGAGACTTATCACAGAGAAAATCCTTTCTCTAATTAAACATGTGAAATCTAGCAGACTGTGTGCTCCTGCTAATGCAAGGAAAAAAAGAGTCAGGAATGTTCTTGCCACTTTAGCCACCACATCCTGCTTCCCGCAGTTCCTGCTTCATGAAGACATGCAGAGAGATATGCGGGCTGAACATTTTTTATAATGCATAAGCAATCATTACATGCACTGTATGAGCATCTAGAAGCACATATACACCACATACAGTATGTCCTATGTGATCATGTTTTCTTTACATTCCTACTGGGAGTCTGCATTTCCACATCACAGCAGGAAGGTTCTTGGGTTCAAGGCCTGGGCTCGATAAGGGCATTTCTGTGTGAAGCTTGCATTTTCTCCCTGTGCCTTTGTGGGTTTCCCGAGGGTACTCCGATTTCCTCCTACAGTCCAAAGACATTCACATTAGGCTAATTGGCTGTTCCAAATTTCCCAAGGTGTGAGTGTGAATGTGAAGGGTTGTGTGTGTTGGCCCTGCGATGCACTGGCAAGCTGTTCAGGGTGTACCATGTCTTCGCCCAGAGTTGGCTGACATAAGCTTCAGCCTACCTACGAGACGTGTAAGCAGTTCGGCAAATGAATGAATGAAGGAATGAATGATGCTCATCATGATTGTGGCAGGATTAAAGAGTATGTTATTGGTCTTTGTTACAGCACAACTTGTGCGTACGTAATATTTTTAATTGATACAGATTATTTTAGCATAACTGACCATAAAAAGCACAAAACCGGTCATTTTATTTTGTAGATTACTAGTGGGGGCTGAACTGCGGGGGTCATTTTTTTCCCCGGAAGGTGACATCAACGTGTTGGGCGAGGTTGACACTTCTTGTGAAGACAGTGAGGCGTCACATTTTAGTGACTCTGAGGATGAGAATGCTGCCAGAGATGTGTGTGACGGTAAATCCAAAGTGGCTTATGCTAATGTTTTGCCAACTCGGCTTTCCTGTCATCAGTTGGTTTAGGAACAAAAAGAAGTGTTTTCTGCGATTTCTACGCTTGTTTGTGCAGCTCAGCACTGGTCGATAAAATATTATGTGTTAAACTCCTGGAAAGTTTGTCATACAAACCTAATTTATGTCTACTATTCTTTGGAAACCAAACTTCCGTCTATATACGATTAAATATGTTTGGTAACCCCATTGATCTTATTTAGGCTATTTTCTTTAAACATCCATGACACCGCCTCATAAATATTACACCAATTGGATGCTTTTTCATGCTGTTTTCTCAATCACCCATCAATTTATTTGAAGCTTCATGACTACATTTGTCTTCTTTTGACTGACATCTGACATTTAATCTGCACATTTCTCTGATTAAAAGATCAAAGAAGGCAAAAATGGCAGCACTCATTGTATCTATACACCAATAACAAACATACATATATTACTGCACATTTGTTGTTCCTCTCCAGTCTTCTCCCATCTCTCTTGCTCTCTTCCTCTCTCATTCATGTTGTAATGGGGATGTCATGCTGTGAACATCTTCAAAAGGAAACATTAATGTCTCAGAGGCAATGCTTCCAAACTGGGTCGCTCTACCATGCAGGAGATTTAACATGAAGAGGGGGAAAAACACACAGTGTGTCAGACTGGTGCTTGCTGTTTTAGACTTTAAGTCTGCCAGTGGTCTGGCAGGTGGAGCTTCCCTCGAGGGAAACTGAGCCATAAAATAACTGCAGTATTTCTGCAGCACTGCATGTATCTTTTCCCATCAGGCCCTAAATAACAACACAATTGTCAGAACTAAGAACAAGTCAAGGAGACAAGTCCTTTGATCAGCTTGCCTAGAAAACGTCTCTCAGTGAATGCTGATGATTTAAAATCCTGCATGTTTGCATATAATATACACACGAGTCATTGCATGCATGCAAAGTTATTGCTTACTACCATCCATCCATATGCGAAACTGTTCCTACAAGGGCGTGCGGGGGTGGGGGTGCTTGGGGGGATGAAGCCTATCTATATCACCCTGAACAACTCACCAATCCACTGCTCTAACCCTATAAGCACACGGTGAATGAATTATAGAGACATGCTTCTCACCGAATGCTAGAGGGGCTAGCCGAGCAAATGATCTTTTAAAGCACCGGGGAACATTATATAAGTTCTGTTTTAATATGTAGTATGAGTGTATAGATAAGATTTTAAGGAAGGGGGGTGGGGGGTTGGGGGTTGGAGGGGGGGGGTGGTAAATTTAAGTAGTTTTTACTACATGTAAATAGGGCACTACCTGGGGATTTATAAACATTATTCATTCAAGAAATTTTCTCATATCTGTTTGATGGAGAGCCATGCAATAATTTTTTATATTGCATCACTGCCATAGAATAACTAAATTATTGCACTGTTGCCATGGGATAAATTGTTGCACAACTGGCACTTGCAATGCAGTAATGTGACTATCTACTGAAAATATTTCGAATAAATAATAAAATGCTTCCCCAGTGCAGCTAACTGGGTTATCAAATGCCAGCCATGTCTCTCACTGTCTGTGGTGAGAGGCATGTAAAAGAACCATTGCTGATTTTTCTAAAGAGTAGGCTGCCTAGCCATCAGCGTGTTTCTGCCCTGTGATGGCCTGGCGAGCTGTCCAGGGTGTACTCTGCCATCGCCCAGAGTTGGCTGAGATAGGCGCCAACCTCCCTGCAACCCTAATTAGGATTAAGCGGTTCATGAATAAAACACTTTTAGAATTTGATTTAGAATTTGATAGAGAACTATACCGGCCTCAGCCGATAACAACACTCATGGTTTGTCACGGTCACTGTGAGCAGATAGTGTCATAATAATTATGCTTTAAAATGAAAATATGGAATGGAGTATCTCATTTTAGTTCATCTTACCTGTATTTCCATGTAGTATATATTAAAATTTGGAATAAGTATTAAAGCATGCTGTTATAAAGTGCAGTGTTTTTTTTTTTACATTTCTATTTAGTATATGCTAAACCTCCAAATGAGTTCAAATGATGCCCTAGCTACACAGTGCTAATACTGACACGGAGTGTGTGGAGCTCACCTGACCTCCCTCTGTAATCCCTCTGTGAGGGTGTTTCAGTTCTTTCTGTGTTTGTGTGGGTTTCCTCTGGGTGCACCAGTTTCCTCCCAGAGTACAAAGACATGCACCTTAGACTAACTGGATGTTTTCAATTGTGCCTAGGTGTCAGCGTGAAGGGTTGTGTGTGTCATTCACCATACAGAATTATTATAAGGTCATAAAGAATTATAAGGTCATAATTGAATCTGTGTAGAATTTTAAGCTTTTATACTCTCAGGTTGTACACGCCTCACTCTCTTAGCTATACAGTGATATAACTGTACACTGAATGTGTTTGAAAAATAATAACAAAATAAATATTTGAAAGATTAAAAAAGTGTAAAGAAAAAATTAAAATTGAATAGTTTTTTATGAATTGTAAATTATAAATTTTAAACAATTAATGTTAGAATTGCACTGTGGATGTATTGTGAATGACAGTTTTGCACTTTTTTTTCCCCCCAAAGTATGTTTATTCTGTGAAGATACTTTAAAAAAAAAGCAAGGAAGAACTAACGAGTGTCCATGCTTGTGTGGGTTTGCTTTGGGTACTCCGGTCTCCTCCCACAGTACAAAGACATGTACGTTAAGACTAATTGGCCGTTCCAATTTGGTGTGAGTGTGAATGGTTATGTTTGTGTTGGTCCTGTGACCTGTAAGAGCTGTTCAGTGGGTACACCATCGTTGCCCAGTGTCGTCTGAGATAGCCTCCAGCCATATATATATATATATATATATATATATATATATATGTTATATTATACGTCTTATACTACTTATTACAGATATACTGTGCCTATAAGACGAGCACTATGTTGTCCCCTGGGTAAGACTTATTTATAAATTTTGAACTGCACTCACTGCCTTTTTCAGAAAGCTCTTATTTAGGAAGAGTCTCATTCATTACAACTGATTTAAATTCTTTAGACATTCAGGTGGAACAAAAGAAGGTGTGTCATGCACACAAGAGGACACAATTTACCTTTTTAATAGAGAGTTGAAGATATACACAAAGAGCCTGATGGCATTTTGGCTCAGTGGTGAGGAGCACATGGTCAGAAAGCAGGAAGCGACTGGAATAACAGTCTGTCTGTTCTGTACACCTTGGCTTTCGGCCTAAATGTGTGTGTGTGTGTGTGTGTGTGTGTGTGTGTGTGTGTGTGTGTGTGCATGTTTAAGGTCAGCTTTCGTGTCCTATCATGGTCCATCTGACCCTCAGTCTCACTAACGTCATAACTCAGCATGTTGAGTCTGCATTGTGTGTGTGTGTGTGTGTGTGTGTGTGGAGGTCAGTGGCTGTGAGATATTAGAACTACTTATCACTGTTTTAAAATTAGATTTACTCTGGGATTAATAAAGCATCTACATGTTTCTTATACTTGTTATTTTGTTATTAGTTTTTCTTTCTGGTAGCTATAAACAACGCCACTGTCATTTAGATTTAATTTACAGTTTAATAGCCTAAAGAGTAATTGTTAAGCCATAGCTCTGTATGGTTCAGTGATCTTGGCTTTGTGCCGTGTTTTTGTTGTTATTCATGAACTGACTGGGTTCCAGCGAAAAAGGAGCCAGAGCCGACAGTAGACATGTAACCTTAGGCAGAAACAGTAGAGGTGTGGAATTTCACCAGGAAAGGTGTGTGTGTGTGTGTGTGTGTGTGTGTGTGTTTGTGTGTGTGTGTGTGTGTGTGTGTGTGTGTGTGTGTGTGTGTGTGTGTGTGTGAAGATGAGTGAAGCATTGCTCATCTATTGAAATAAAACAATGACAAAGTATTTTCCCCATGAGCTTATTGTATTGTCATGTTTAATAATATGCTCCAGGAAACTACACTAGCTCTTACAAGTTTAATTCATGCGTGCACACACACACACACACACACACACACACACGTGTATTCCTGCCATGTGACACAGATGACGTGCCTGCTGTTTTCCCCAAAATTTTCGTCATGATGACGTGCATTTGACCAACTTTCTCTAGATCAAATTACTTTGGACTTGTCTGAAGTAAAGCCAGATCACATCCTGCTCCAGGTGCTTCTTTCATGCTGAGAGTGATACATTTCTGGGGTGCTGGTAATGAAAGTTACAGTTTGTCACCACACCTCACCTGCTACATCCTCTTAGTTCCTCATCCCACACACCAAACAAACAAGTTTCTCCACTCTATCATCTGCCAATTGTTAGTCTGAATCCAGATTATGCCACCTTCGTCCAGGGCTAGAAGTCCTACAGATAAAAATGGTAGATGGAAGGAATAGCATTACTCTCCCCGCAGTGTCAAAAAACAAACAAGCAAAAACCAAACAAACAAACAAACAAACAATCAAAAAAAACAAAAAACAAAAAAAACAGTAGCTGTATGTGAGCTCATGTATGTGGAAGAGGGTAGATAGCACTTCCCTCTGAGTGTGTTACACTGCCCTGCCAGGCAACATGAGCAGCAGTTTGAAACATTATGTCCGCTGGCTTCATATGTCTCAGGGGAAGTGTGTGTAAGCTTTCACCTTCCCCATTTGGTAGCAGTTGAATGACTTGGAAGTGCTAGATGGCTGATGGGTGGAAACTGTAAAGTGACAAGATTGGCAAGAATGTTGGTGCAATGACAGTAGTTAAGTATCGTACTTTAAAATCAGCTTAGTGGAAGAAAAGTATAAGAAAATGCGACAGAGCCAGAATGGCTTCACGGCAGATGACAGTAGACAATGTTTTTGCCTTGTAAGAGTCACCCGGCTTTATACAATAAGTGTTCTGTGCACCTCTGTTGGAATATATGAGAGCTGGGGAGCTACCTTGAGAACCAGAGAGCATGGATTCCATTAATGGAAAGTTTGGTCATTTTAAAAATTACCGTGGTGCAAGCGCCGGTTCAGCCTGTACAATAACTTTTAAACAATAATAGGTTGTTTACATCAGTTCAACCATTGCAAGTGTGAAGGCGTATGTGAGGCATAAATGGCCTGCCGGATTTTACCCTAAATTTCTGTGGGGGTAAAAATGTATATGTATGCATTGCACATATTGCCAGTACACATGACTATATGTGCCTTACGAATGTTCACATTTCTCAAAGCAAGTGCATGTGTACTTCGCCCATATTTATCTGTACCAGGAGGCTATGTTGTCACCTGAATTGGTTTGTTTGTTTCTTTGTCTGTTTGTTTTTGTGCATTTCATCTTTAAAAGGTATGCACAGATTTTGCTGGAATTATGTCTAGGGTAGGATGTGGTTCAAAAGTGTAAAAAAAAACCCTATTAAATTTTGGAGGTGATCTGCACAGGATCATGTTGAATAACAAAAATCCATTAAGGTCAATAAGTGCAAATCATGAAGGAATCAATGTTCATCAAATGCCCAGTAGGGGGAGACATTTCATTATAACTATGCAAAGATGTAATTAAACCTGCAGTTTGGTTCCAGGTTTTTTTTTGGTGTGTGTGTTTTTTTTTTTAATCAGGTTAGTCAATACACTTGTCACCATAATCCATGTGTGACTGCTGGAGGCACCTTGCACTCTATGAGGGCCTCTCTAGTTTTACAAGAGATTCATCATAATATGAAGGAATAGTCATGGAATGGCCACAGTAGTTCCAGTCATGGGTCTCACATATCAACAAGCTATGTGAGACCTTAGCTTTACAGAGCACTTACAGTGTTGCCTTCTCTATTAAAGGCATACGTTATAAATAAAAAAAAGTTTCACCATATCTTATGTAAGACACAGGGAAGTATGTGATTCCTTTCAGATTCCTGCATGGCATGAGCCTGATGGAACCTGTGTGTGGCTGCAGCTATGTATATTCCTGATGCCAGTGAGGTGTCCAGACAATGATGTTTCTGAGCCAGGTTGCATTCATGGCAGAAATAAAAATATTCCTAGTGATTCTATATTATTAAAAATTAAAGCATTACTCTTACAGAGGTACAGAAAAATGGACTACATGTCAGCTCTAGCTACAAATAATAGTGCCTGAAACAGTTGAGAGGATGTTTTGTGCAGAAGGAGAGGCGGGACACAGTTTGCTGGTACTGTAAAAAGCTTGATAAAATATTGAATGTTTGTTGGAATGAGCCCTTCCTAGTATCTTTTGAATATTTCATTACAAAAACATCTTTTCTCTTTTGCTCTCATCACTCAGTATGGATCTAGGACAGGATGACATATATAGTCATTAATCAGCCAGCAACATTCTCTCACAGTTGTCCATCATCTGAAACTGAACAATAGATCAGAAGTGTTATGTGGCAGCCTGGAAAAACCTGGTGAATGTCACTGTGGCTGCAAACAGCCAAAAATAACAGCAAAGCTTGTTTTGAGCAATAAACAGTAATATGCTCTGCCATCTCAACATGAATATCTGTACAGCAGACAGTGATGTGAAAAATGCTCATTTCTTTTTATAATGTAAGAATAACTCATTTCCTTTGAAGACTAATAATTCTTTATTTAAAGTATTAAAGTATAAAGTATTGCTTTGATTAGTAGATTAAGAAATAAATGTAAAGGGAGAGAGGATATCTCTAAGCAGAATTACAGTGAAATCATTAAATGCAGTTTTCTCTGGAATATTCAGCATACTGTGCAGCATGGTGTTGTAGTGGTTAGCACGTCCAGCTCACAGCAAGAGGGTCCTGGGGTTCGAGTCCTGAGTTCGGCTGTTTATGTGTGGTGTTTGCATGTTCTATCCATGCTTGCATAGGTTTCCTCCAGGTGCTCTGGTTTCCTCCCACAGTCCAAAGACATGCACATTAGGCTAATTGGCTGTTCCAGATTGCCCATAGGTGTAAGTGTGAGTTTGAATGGTCATGTGTTGGCACTGTGAAAGTCTGCTGACCTGTTCAGGGAGTACCCTGCTTTCACCCAGTGTTGGCTAAGATAGGCTCCAGTCTCCCCCGTGACTCTAATAGTATTAGGAGTGAGTGAGTGAGTGATATTCAGCATACAGAATTCAGTAGTAGACTAGAAAAGCACTCATACAGTGCAAGGTACCTCTACCATGAGGTATGGATAATGTAGCACATAGGCCCAATATGGGTATTTGTTTAAATTACCCATGTGCTCATCTTATACCATGTTCTGCTGTATGTAGATGTCGCCAAACTAGGAAAAAAACAAAAAAACCCTTTCTTTTTTGAAGCATTTACGAAATGGTTGGGGTTTGACCTTTAAAAATCACTCAAGGTCAAATGTTATTGTCAAAATATTATATGTTCCATATGGTAACAGCACGTTTATCTTGACACTACACTTGTTTTACAGTTATAATCACTTCAAAATCCTGTGCCCTTATTTATGGACCTTTCAAGGTCACTTAAGGCCAAAGGGAATCATGCTGTTTCAAAGGGTGTATGTGATTTCCAATCTGTCCCTCATTGCATCTATGGGTCTCTGTCACTTTGGGTCTCAGGTATAAGCAATTTTAATTTAACATGGGGGTAGTCTATCTCCAAAACTTTGTGCCCTTGATCAGACCTTGACCTTTGACCTTTACATTCCAAAATCAAATAATCTCTAGGATTCTGGTAGGATAGTGTTCCCACCAAGTTTGCTGAAAATCCTTTCATGAGTGTGGTCAGGATTTTGTTTACAGTCAAACTGACAAACAAATAAACAAACAGACAGACAGCAGCGATTACAATTCTTTCGGCAAATGTGACCAAACGAAGGGTTTTCCTAAATCAACATTCATGAAAGAAGGATGATAAGGATGACTGTCCCAAATGTCCACATGGTCCAGAAGCAAGGCTTCCATTTCAACAACTGGTCTGCAGCAGTGCAACATCAACAGATGTGTGTATAGGAGCGAGGTGTGTGTGTGTGTGTGCGTGTGTGTGTGTGTGTGTTAAACACTGCTCAGGCTGTTCCTAAGTACTGTTAATACACTATATGTGATAAGCAGTTGATTATAACATTAATCCTTCACAAAGAGCAGCTGCTTTTTCTGGCTCGAACCCTTTTCCTTACTGTCCTGTGTCCAAAAAAAACACAGACATGCCCCTCCTCCCCCTTCCTCAATGGCAACAGGCAGCTGTATGTCCCAAATATGATATGTAAACTCATCCACAGACACACTATAGCTGGCAAACACATCATTTCAGCAAGCCTTTTCATTCCAGCAGCTGATCACTGACTGGGTTTAAACGCTGTCTGACAAATGCAATTTTCACTTACGTACCAGGTGAGTATCACTCAACTCCAGTCAATTCAGGGCTCTGGGTAGTAGAAACAAATAAACAACTTATTTCACTAGTTAATAAACAAAGGGAGATGATACACTGCCAAATTGTTGGCTCAAAAATTACACATGAAATTAAATATATGCATTCATTCATTTTCTAAGCCACTTAATCCTAATTAGGGTTACAGGGAGGCTGGCACTCATCTCGGCCGACTTTAGGTGAGGGCAGAATACACCCTGGACAGCTCGCCAGGCCATCACAGGGCCAACACACACAACTATTCACACTTGCACTCACACCTAGGGGTGATTTGGAACAGCCAATCAGGCTACTGTGCATGTTTTTGGAAAGTGGGAGGAAACTGGAATACCCAGAGGATTGCACGGGGAGAACATGTGACCAAACGTCCGAGCCTGGGAATCGAACCCAGGACTTTCTTGATGGGAGATGTACATGCCATTAATTATATTTTAGGCTTAGGAAGTTCCATTGAGATAAAAATATCTTTGCAAGTGTGACCTGGCAGAGGTAGCAGCATGTTAAAACACAACAATACAGTATGATCTGTGATGATCCACAATTAATTATTCATTCATTCATTTGTTGAACTGCTTTATCTTACTCGGGTCATGGAGTCTGGTCCTTATTGCAGCCGACTCTGGGTAAAGGCGGGGTACATCCTGAACAGCTGGCCAGTCCATCATAGGGTCAACACACACACACACACACACACACACACACACAGACTTTAGAAAGTGCGTAAACTCTAGCCGAAATGTGCAATCATGC
>JAQMYF010000003.1:20746206-20759092 GCA_030014195.1 Neosilurus mollespiculum | reverse complement strand
AAGCCCCACAATTATGGAATAAACTTCCAGTTAATGTTCGGGACTCAGACACAGTCTCTGTTTTTAAGACTTGGCTGAAATCTTACTTGTTTGGTCGAGCATTTTGTTAATAGCCTTTTATTAGGTAAAGGAGCAGATCTGGGGGCCCCTGTATTTTTGCTGAAGTACATATGCTTCTTCTGGGATGCCGGTGATCCTGATCCTCCTGATCCTTTTGCTTTGTGAGTCCCGTTGTCTGTCCTGGTGTGCTGATGCTAGCTTGAGTTCTCATCTTGGAAGCCCCTCGCTCCTGCTGATGAAGATACGTATGGACTTAGATGTACACTCAGAAACTGTGAAGAGGACTTTTCACTACTGGTGATATAAACTCTTTTGCCACAATTATTTAGGACTTACAGTTGTGGTATAACCAACCAGGCTACATGTTGGACTGTAATTAAGTTTTCTTATATGGTTCGTATTTTATGGTTCACCCAAATGAGGATGGGTTTCCCTTTGAGCCTGGGTCCTCTCAAGGTTTCTTCCTCTTGTCAACTGAGGGATTTTTCCTTGCCACTGTTGATGCGGGTATGCTCATTAGGGATGTGTAGGGGGTTGTAGAAAATTCTTCCTTTTTTAAACTACATTTACTATGTAAAGCTGCTTTGCGGCAATATCAATTGTAAAAAGCGCTATACAAATAAAACTGAATTGAATTGATTTGAATTAAGATGGGTGTTGAATGTTGTGTCTCAACTTGTTCAAACAAGTGAAATAGTATCTCTAAAGTGGAAAGAAGTACATCTCACTTGTAAATATTGTATCTACAGAATAACTGCATTCCTAATTATTTATTCTCTTTTCCAGAAAAGAACCAAAAGTCCAAATATTTGATTAATTTTACTTGTATCATGGTATTTTACCAGCATGTGTAACAATATGACAAAAAAAGTGGAAAACGAAGCAAAATTTCTCAATCCTATAGCTTGTTTACACGTATAAAGCCAAGTGGTCAAGTGTAATCAGTCTCTGGTAAGATGGTGGCAACTTCGGAACGTTCCGAATACGCGCGATATACCGAGTATCGCCAATCTTGTTCTTGATGTTTGTTTTTTAATGCCGATTGCAGACTGAACTAGCAGAATCATCACCACTCTTTGGTTTAGAGTTCCCTGCTCTGGTTTACGGACTTATTCGTGGTTTACAGGGGGAAAATAGTGCCAGTCTTGTGTTTATGTCTATGGTTTGTGTCAATGACATCATAGAGCTTCTTGGTTTTTTGGAGCCAGGAATGACCCGTTTTGACAAGACTGTTTACTGTGAATGAATGAATATATTTTATTAAAAAAGTGCCATCATGTACATAGTTAAACATAATTTGTGCAAAAAGTACATGTGCACACTTTAATAAAAAGGAGAACTGAAAAGTAAGTCATAATAAATAACATTACTTATTTCCATAGGTGACCCTAGCTGTGGCTTTTAATGTGATTATTTGTTTTCCAGGCCATATTTCTTAAGCTCCTCATTTGGGATTGTTTTCATGACCTGGCCCTCATTCCAAATAAATTGAAAAGCCCTGCTGAAGAGCATGCTCAGAGTAGGGGAGGAGAGATGCGCGGATGTTGCTGAGAAACCAAGGCGCGTCTGTTGAGCGCTCCTGGCCGGTAGGGGTCAGTAATGCCCTCAGTTTGCCTCATTCACCAGCAAATAATTGAAGCAAAAGAAAAACATTGCGACGTCAAAGGAAAAACAATGGCGTCTAATGGGCAGCAGTTGTCTCTAACTCAAACAAGACGGAGGAATCGAAGTAAAAACATATTACATAAGATCAAATATGGTCAAATTACAGGCTTCGGGATGACCCAAGGCACACAGGTAGAGAAGCCATGAATAATATCGAGTTTAAAAGGCTGTGCAGGAGGTTACAAATTAGCAGGCCTCAAGAGCCCCGAGCCTGAAGTTATTGCTTAGCTAGCAGCTATTTTTAATCACGTCAGAACGCATACTTAAGTGTACGCCAGGATATTGATTTCATATCGGGGTTTATATTTAGTAACATATTAATTAGTATGTGTATATACACGCCGTGTATTTGGTAGATAACGTTAATGCTAACTTTTTAGCTGAAAACACAATTGTCACTCAGGTTGCAGTTCTACCTTCGCTGCTGTTAGCTGGATTGCTAACATACTCCTGAGCAGCTGTTCTGTATTTCTCGGGTTGGTCATATTAAGCTGGTTTGGGAAGAAATAATACGTGTTTTATTTACGGAACATTCTTGAAAGCTGTAAACGAGTGTTTTAGGCTAATCTTATGAATAACTGTAGCTACCGCTTGTTATCAAGCTAACGTTACTGTAAGAAAACTTCTTTACTTAGCAAGCTAACGCCCTGAGGTAACTGATTGGTTTCGGTTATGCTACTAGCTAGTGACTTATAACATGTAGTCATTGGTTTCTTGATGCTTATTTGTGTAAGAACGTCTTGTTTGTTAGTTTCTTAAACATTTGGCCGCGTGTTGAGGGAATGGAGTGTATATAAGTGATTTTTCTGTGTGTAAATTGTAGTGACTGTGCTTGTGTATCAGTTGTTTCCCTGTTAATGGTGGTGTATAATTAGATGCCAGTGGGTCTTCTGGAGGAGAGAGATAAGAAGGCTCGATGGCAGGGAATACCACTGCTGCTGAGAAAACTTCACAACAGCAGCCACATAAACAGCGACCTTTCCAAAAGCCACAATGTGGTCAAGGTATCTCATAAAAGTCTCTATATTAAATAAAACAAACAAACCACAAGTCACAGTACACGTCACTACATTTTGTGAAATGTCTGTAAGCCGACACCGTTTTATGTTCATGCAGGAGCTGTCGTCGCTGCTGTCCATGGAGGCGATGTCCTTCGTCACAGAAGACAGAAAGACACCGCAGGAGTCCGTGTCACCGAACACGTACACGTTTGACCTTTTTGGAGGAGTTGATGTAAGTGATGCCTTGCATGAAAATATGTGCATTGATATTTTTCCATGTATGGTTTGTGAAGCAAGTGTGGGTATTAATCAAATTTGTTTTTTCTTTTTTTTCCTACAGTTGTTTATAGAGATTTTGATGCGTCCTACTCTTTCAGTACAAGGAGATGTTCCCATTAGTAAGTACCCATAGTTTAATCTGAGTTCTTGCTGCAGAACTGTAAAGAGTATACAGCTGGGAACCCCCCCCCCTCTCTCTCTTTATTTATGTATTTTTTTGTTTGTTTTTTGTTTGTTTGTTAGTTAGTTAGTTATTTTTTACTAAATAATAAGGAAGGAAAGCTATAAAAACTACATGGCAAGACTGCATGTATGGGGCAGCCGTGACCTAATGGTTACAGAAGCAGGTTTGCAACCTTAATGTCACTGGTTCGATTCCCAAACCAGCAGGAAAAATGTGTGTGTGGGAGGGGTGTTGTTCTGAGCAGCATCTCCCCTTCCTCCACCTTCATGGCTGAAGTGCCCTTGAGCAAGGCACCTAACCCCCAACTGCTCTCCGGGCACAGCAGTGTGTGGCAGCGCAGTGGTTCGAGTGTGTGTGTGTGCTCTCTGTTTGCATGTGTGCATGCTCACTTTGGATGGGTTAAATGCAAAACCAAAATTTCCCTTGCAGGATTAATACAGTATATCAAAATAAAATTCAATCAAAAATTAATGTACATTGCTGAGGCAACAGCACTACCCCCATCTCCTCTCTAGCTAATCAGCAACAGGATGTGTTTATGCTGTGCTATTGCTTATTGGCTGGAATAGTGTTGTGTGGCTCACTCCAAGCCACATTTAGATAGTCAGATATTGGGCTATGTACGAAATCTGGCTGTTGAGCGCACACCCAGAATGGGCATCTAGTGTGCTGTGAGGATATCTTTGTTGAATTTAGTGGAGTGTACTTAATAAGGGAGTAGATGGGCACACTTTTAAAGGAATGCACACCACCCCAGGATAATACTAATAATGAAGTAGTCAATGCTTATGTATGTATTTATTTATTTATTTAAAAAAACCCCAATTATTGTGCAGTGGGTTTATTTCAATTTAACTAAAATGCAGACATTGCCATAGTGAACTTGCTTTGGTTAGCTTGTGAAAACAATAGCTATCCTCTGTTTAGGCCTTGACAGGCAGAATAATCCGATTCTTTTTACTATGATAGAGCAACATGCTGAGACTGGCATGTTGATAGGAAAAGCTTTTTGAAATTCAGGGGAAAAGGCAGGAGTTTTGGAAATGGACCGGAATTACAACACGCTGGTTTTTTTTGTTTGTTTGTTTGTTTTTGTTTTTTGTTTTCTTTTTTTTCCCTCCACATTTATGTCAGAGATGTGAGAGGAAATGTACCCTTAACTTCCCCATGTGTCTGGCTCAGAAACAGCTCAGCTCTTGAAAGTTGCATGCAGTTAGGAAAAGTTTCTTAATAGTTTATACTTCACAGGGACAGTGTGGTCTGATTGGTCCACTATCTGGGGATTAAAAACCTCATCCTGAGTAGATAATGCTTGAATTACAATTGAACAGTGGACACTCAAGTGTTCATCACAGTCGCTTAGATTAGTTGGGGGTCTTCATTAGGAATTTTTAAAATAGAAAAATAAACCATAAAAATCTTGTTCGTTTGCTTTTCTTGTGTTTCTGTGTAGTTTATACTAGAGCACCTCGACAGAGCATGTTTTACTTTATTTTTGTATTACGTACTAAACTCTGTTATGAGTAGGCTATAAAAAGACACCTTTAGCTACACATTGCTTGTCTCTGCTTGGAGTTCAACTGACCTGCCTCTGTAATGTTTAAAAAAAAAAACCCTGTATGTTTCCGTGTAATATATCCTAAAAAATTGTTCTCATCAGGACATTCACCTAACCTTGAAAACATAATTGTTAATTATTTAACCCACAACATTTATTATACAACATATTTGTTGGATAAGAAACAGAATCTTAATTTCTGCAATATATATTTGGCAGAGATGATGATGATGTAGCAGCACTGATCTATTTTCTCTTTGTTTACAGTGAGTGATGATCTCATCAAGGACTGTTTAAGTGTTCTTTACAACTGCTGTATATGTGTAAGTGTGTTTCTGGGCATTTCATTAGCTTGTGAGTTTTATTGTCAGTGTAAATTTCCTTCCATTTCTGTTCACCCTGACATATGCAGGAATTTTTTTCTTTATTGCAGACAGAGGGTGTTACAAAAAGTCTCGCCGCAAGGGATGACTTTGTCATGTTTCTTTTTACTCTAATGTCAAATAAAAAGACTTTTCTACAAACTGCCACACTTATAGAAGACATAATGGGTGTCAGAAAGGTAAATAATTAACATGGTTGTTTAGGTTAAGAAACTTACTCAGATATTAAAGAAAACAACTGTAAACTTTTATTTAAAACCATTTTTAGGAGGTGATCCGGCTAGAGGATATTCCCAACTTGGCCAGTTTGGTCCAGAGCTTTAACCAACAGCAGCTGGCCAACTTCTGCCGTATCCTGTCAGTCACCATATCGGAGCCGGATGCAGGCATGGATGACAAACACACCCTTTTGGCCCGCAATGCTCAACAGAAGATAACTGCATCTCCATCGCGTGCAGAGAGCAACCAAGGTCAGAGCCACAAACTTACAATACTATATTATCTACAATAAACAATGCTATTTAATGATATTGTTTATGTTCTTTCAGTAAGAGGAGGTTTGAAACTAATATGTTTGAATGCAGAATGAAACTTTAGGAAGTCACGTTTAATTCTTGTCTCATTAGTACACACATTGGATAAAATACAGGAATATAAATAAATGTAAGAGTGTCTGCTGTCTCTGCAGTTGCTCTGTTAAATATCCCGGGCTTCATTGAGCGACTGTGTAAGCTGGCGACAAGGAAGGTGTCGGAAGCTTCAGGGACAGCCGCACTGCTGCTGGAGCTGGAGGACTGGCACAGCTGGCTGGACAACGCCCTTGTTTTGGATGCTCTCATGCAGATGGCCATCGAGGAAGCTGAGCAGAGCAGCACAGGTGAGAAAAGTCTTAGTCCTGATTTCCAGTTGTTGGTGTGCAGACGTTCACATTCCTGCTAACAGGAATCGTAACGTGAATGTCACGGAATGTGAATAACGAGGGTGTTCTGTCAACTGTGCAAACGGGGTTACTGGAGGATTGAAAAAAACACAATGTATTTATTTTATATAATAATTTACCAAAGAAAGGATAGTGATGTAAAAAAAAGTCATATTTCCTGTACAAATCATTTAAATGGCTGAACCCAATCAGGATTAACCTGTAAACTACATCTGACGTTTTGATCATTAAATATTGGTGCTGAAATTGACATACGAGGTTTTGATGCTTTGCATTTCATTTATTATAACAATGAAATTCCTATTAATAATGAACCGCAAGAACAGGAACTGTAACAGTATTGCTGAATCTTTAGGCCTATTTCATGTATTATAAGAGTGGACCTCTCAACTCTGATAATGCTTCAGACATGCAGAAGCAGTAGGACTAGTTCAGTGACATTAAAAGTTAAACTAACATGGTAACAGTAACGAATCCTAATGTCTCCAATGACATGAAAAATGTCATGAAAAAATCGTGACATACAAGGTTTTGACAGAACACCCTCGTTATGTACTCTAGATCACTGTATTACATTTAACGGCCCAGAAATTGTTTAATGTTTTATTGTATGAGGAAGATTAGGGAGTTCACGCCGACCCTGAGGATCATTTGTGACATCCCGAAATACACAGATAAGCCTTAACATTAAAGAAATGTGATCACTGATAAATGACCAGAATATCATTGGTTATTTCATTACTGTGGCACCTGTAACGGAGTGCGATGTATTAGGCAGACGGTGAACAGCCAGTTCTGGAAGTTGCTGTGTTGGAAGCAGGAAAAATGAAGTCAGCGTAAGGATGTGTGTGGTTTTGATAAGGGATACATTATGGTGGCAAAATGACTAGGGCTATTCATCTTCAAAACAGCAAAACTTGTGGGGTCTTCCTGGTATGCAGTGGTAGGTTCCTACCATAGGTTTTTCATTAAGGACAACCAGTGAAGTGAAAACATTGTCATAGGTGCCGAGGTTCAGTGATGCGTACGGGAAGTGATGGCTAGTATGACTTAAGCACAAACTGGTAATACTGGCTGTGATGAAAAGTTGACAGCACACAGTGAATTGCAGCTTGCTGTGCATGAGACTGCCTCGTCTCAGATCAGTCAGGTGGTGTTAATGTAATTGCTGATCAGTGTATTGTTTTCGAAACAGCTTGGGAATTTGTGTTAGCATTCCTATAGATGAACTCACACCAACATGAGAAATGAGAGTTGACCGTGATGTCTTTTGCATTTTCTGTTGCAAGAGTAATGGTTAGGTTTGTGTATCATGTTCAAGAAAATGCTTAAGTGGTATATTTGTACTAGTTGAAACTAATCATCTGGGTCCATTAGAAACAGAGCAAATCACTGGTATAGTTAAGCTTCTCTGGGTTGGGAAAGTTTCAGGTGCTAATCCCAGTGCTACTAAACACCTCCCTGATCAACTAATCAGTGATGCAACTTTGGTGAATGTCTGTGTTTTGTGCATTGTGATGTGTGTAACTCAGCCACCTTGAACATTGCTTCAGTTTAAATAGCTCTTTTACATTCACATGATTTTATTCCAGAGTCATCTGATGAAGGCTCACTTTCATCAAGTCCTCTTAGGCACACGTTGCCTCAGTCCATGAAGATAGTGCATGAGATCATGTACAAAGTGGAGGTTCTGTATGTGCTGTGTGTACTGCTCATGGGCCGACAGAGAAATCAGGTACAGTGTTTATGCCAACTCAATATTTAGATTTAGACAGCTTTAGATTCCACTGAGAGTTTCAGTACAGACTGAGAGTAATGCAGCGAGGGCATGTGATGCTGGTGATATAACTCTCTGTCCCACAGGTTCATAGGATGTTAGCAGAGTTCCGATTAATTCCTGGCCTGAACAACTTGTTTGACAAACTGATCTGGAGGAGGCATCCATCAAGTCACGTCTTACACAGACAGAACCAGAACTGCGACTGCAGTCCAGTAAGATTTGTCCTTGAGCTTTGCATTTAAACAGAGCCACATTTGCACCTGTCTGTTTCATGCATCTTGTAACTGGGTTGTATATTGATAGATATACATGCTTTTACACCTCAAGTGAGTTCCAGTTTAGCAATTTAGATAGATTGTAATTTTAGTTACAAGCTGCTGAGCAAGTCTTGTTATACCTCATCCCAGTATTTGAAAAAATTATAAAGATTTTACGTCAAGTGGTTATATAAAGAAATTGTCTTTTTTAAATTTATTTGTTTGTTTGTTTGTTTGTTTATTTATTTATTTTTGCCATTTGTAATTTTCAGAATTTCTCACAATAAATTAATCAATCTGATCAGTTCTTTATCCTTGGGTTAATAGACATTGGTATATACTGCACGGTGGGGCCGGTGGTGTAGTGGTGTGGGTGCTGGGCTCATGATCGAGAGGTTCGTCATTAGATCCCACTGTGCCTCTGTCCACACAGCAGTCTGAATGGGTACCAGTAAAAATACCGGGAAAGTTACTTAAGATGGACTAGCCTCCCATCTAGGAAATGATGAACTCCTAGTTGCTTCACGCTACAGAAACCAGGATAAGCTCCGGCTGTGATGAGGCTGTAGGCTCAGGTGTAAAAAGCCCAACAGACTTACCTCTAAGTGTGTTCCACAGGAGTGGCACAATATTTGGTCTGCTATCTGATTCAAAAGCATTATCCTGAATGTATAATGCTTGAATCAAAATGATGGATACTTGCAGTTTGTCACAGTCACTTAGAACAGATGGCGTCATCATTACTATGCTCTAAAGTGGGGGAAAAAAAGCCATAAAAATATGAATGAATATAAAAGGCACCGTTAGCTTCACAGTGTTTAGCTCTGCCTGGGTTGCATGGAGCTCATCTGACCTGCCCCTTTAATGGTTAAAATATGTAAAAAATAAACTGCAATATTTTTGTTTAGTTCGCTTTTTTGTTCCCATGTAGTATATACCAAAAAGTATTGTCAATTACAATGCAGCATAACAGAATACTTTTTCACTATTTTCTCTGGGGCAAGAAAAAATTAGGATAGGACCACAGTCATACAAAGCAAGATGCAGAGCAGCAAAACTAAATAAATAAACAATATTGATAAATATAAATCAAGCTAATGACGAATAGCTGACTATAGAGAAAAACAATACCCACAGTGGAAAAACTCATAATAAATTATACACATTTGAAAAGGTAATGGTGGTCAAAAAAGGTCACGACCATGTTTTAGAGTTTGTAGCCTATGTGTTACTGTATAACAAGCTGACTAAGAGTACAATCCTGTCTTGATTACATGAACATATTACATAATTCAGATTGAGTGGACAGTAACATTACTGTATTACGACAGTTCAAGAATCGTGTTACTGAAACTCAGTTCCTGTTACTCAAGATGCATGAGAATGGCCAGGTGTTGATGGTGGGTGTACACAGGGTTCACATGTAGACTGTGTAAAGGTTTATACAGGCCACGCTTTGTTCTCTGTGCAGGAAATCTCATTCAAGATCCAGTTCCTCAGGCTGCTGCAGAGCTTCAGTGATCACCATGAGTGAGTCCATCTAAACCATTGTTCTGTGCTTTGTTGTGTAGTGAAATTTGTTTTGTGTGTTTTACGGCTCCAGTTTAAAAAAAAATGTTTTTAAAACAATGCATTAAAATATATTTGTTTGGCTTTAGGAACAAGTATCTTCTCCTGAATGGGCAGGAGCTGAATGAGCTCAGTGCCATCTCTCTAAAAGCAAATATTCCTGAAGTGGAGGCATTGGTCAACACAGACCGGTACTGATGGGAAAAGTCCTCTTTTTATGTTTGTCAGTCCATTCTAAGCTTTATCGGGTTTTTTTATGATCTTCTGTTGTGTGTATGTACGTAATGCAGGAATCTAGCGTGTGATGGAAAGAAAGGCCTCTTAACACGGCTGATCTCGGTCATGAAGAAGGAGCCAGTCGATTCCTCGTTCAGGTGAGAGCTTCAGGCGTCACCGTACAGATGTTCGGATTGATGGGTTTTCTGTGTGTTACATTTTGCCGCTCTGTATCTACTCTGTAGGTTCTGGCAGGCTAGAGCAGTGGAGAGTTTTTTAAGAGGAGCCACATCATACGCAGACCAGATGTTCCTGCTGAAGAGGGGGTTGTTGGAGGTGAGTGATGTTGAAGTTGCACGTAAGTTGTCCATGTATGTCATGAACCATGGTGTTGTCTATATTTAAACGTCTCTCTGTTTGCTGCAGCACATCCTCTTCTGCATCATTGACAGTGGCTGTAAATCACGTGACGTTCTTCAGAGCTATTTTGATCTGCTGGGCGAACTCATGAAGTTTAACATCGATGCCTTTAAGAGGTTTAACAAATATGTGAACACAGAAGAAAAGGTTTGTGTGGCTTCCAAAGTGCTTGGTGTTTGAAGGCATGTTTCAGCTGATGGTGCTTTTTAAAAGCAGTGCTCGGTGTGTCTGTTTTTCGGCTGCTTCCCACTGAATTAGATTTTAAAATGTGTCTGTGTTGCAGGAGAACATTTAATGTGAATAACGTTAAAAATTACTGTAGACCAGACAATATTAACATGAAGCTATTTAACTAATCAGCTGTTGTGGGTTTAAAGATGATAAAAATAGGTTCCTGAATGGCGCATTGACAAGGTGCACTACTGTCAACACCCTGAATAGCTCGCCAGTCCTTCACTGGTTAACACACATGCAACCATTCACACTCACATCTAGGGCATTTTGAAACAGCCAACGAGAGGAAGCGCGAGAGCAAACTCGTGCAAACACAGTGAGAACATGCAAACCCCACACAGAATCGCCCTCACCAAGCCCAGGACTCAAACCCAGGACCTTCTTGTTGTGAGGTGGACATCCTAACTACTATGCTATCATTGTACCCCGAGCTGAATTATTTTAAGTAATGAAAAGATAGTTGTTTTTTTTAAAGTGTTTATGAATAACCAGTATGAAAAATGTATTACTGTTGCTCAGAAACTCTTGTGCTGGCTTCTTCACAATACAGGAAGATTTTTTTAATTTTGCTATACTGTATTAATCCCGCAAGAGAAATCATTTTCTCTGCATTTAACCCATCCAAAGTGAGCACACACACACACACACACACACACACACACACACACACTCACACTCGGAGCAGTGGGCTGCCACACACATCGGGGGTGCCCGGAGAGCAGTTGGGGGTTAGGGGCCTTGCTCAAGGGCACTTCAGCCATGAAGGGTGAGGAAGGGAAAGTGCAGCTCACTCCCCCCTGCCACCATACATTTGTCCTGCTGGTTTGGGAATCGAACCAGCAACCTTTTGGTCCCAAAGTCACTTCATTAGTCACACACATTAGGCTACGGTTGGCCCCTCTATGCATATTTGCATATTTTCCTTTCTTGCATATTTGGTCTTCTATCCACATCACGGCAACCTCTCACATCTAACTTCAGTTACTAGTCCGTTCATTCTCACATTCTGGATTACATAACAGTGCCTGTAGCGGGGGGCGGGATTCATCAGTGAGGGGGGAAAAAAGAATTTGTAACATAACCAAGCAGAACAGGAAAAAAGTTACCTGAGTGGCATCACTATGTCTTGGTGCTGGAAAGCCGCTTAATCCACCAGTTAACAAGCAAGCTAATATGAATATGCTTTTGGCTTCACGTTCTACATTTAACAGGCTTCTTCACTTGTGTTTTTCTGGAAGATTGATTGATCTTCCCTGAGGGAGGAGTAATGTCAGCTTTCCCCACATGTAGTATCTCAACAATTAAAGCATTGTCTAAACGCGGCTCTGTTTTAATACTTGAAACATCCACAAAATAACAGGAATTATGATTTTTTTTTTTTTTTTCTTCAGAAAAAACTTTCCAACCATCTGACCCGGAATTTTTTTTTTGAAGTTGTGACAGTAAGCAGTATATGTTCTTTAGAGGTGATGCTCTCTACATGATTGTTGCCTGCCATTTGTATTCTTTCAGTTTGAGACGTTTCTGAACCAGATCAACAGCTCACTCGTGGACTCCAACATGCTGGTACGCTGCATTGTTCTGTCCCTGGACCGTTTCGAAGGGCAGACAGAGGACATGAAAGGTGCTAATGAGAAAATGAATGAAGCTGATTTAATTGCTACATGAGCATAGCATGATGCAGCTTAATAAACTGTTCTTTTCTCAGTTATCGAAGTGCTGTCAGAATGCCGCCTTTTGTCCTATGTGGCTCAAGTCGAGAATCGACTCTCCTTTCTCTTCAGGCTGATCAACATCATCAATGTGCAGACTCTAACTCAGGCAAGACTATACTTTGTTTTCTTTGACTTTGGACAGCCTGCCTTTTGTTTGATTTGCTGATAACTAGCGGCATTTGATTAATGATTTGGTTTTACGTTTAATTTGTCACCTCCCAGTATGGCTGGGCAATATATCTATAAACTATCGTATCGTGACCATGCGTATCGTCAGATATCTGAATATCATGATTTTTCCAGAAATCTTCTTTCACCTTTCCTCAAGAAATATACAATATTTTTCATATCGCCCAGCCTTAGCTTCAGGCATTAACATGATACTCCTAAAACTGGCAGCATCATCATAATATATATTGTGATAAATATTGATATTGATAGAAATAACCCCTGATTTCACTTAGGAGTCCAAGGAAGCCTTTAAAATTGATAGAAACAATGATTAGATTTTCTTGTGATACATATCAGGATTGACTATTAGGGATGTAAATCTAACAACAGCTCACGATTCAATTCGATTCCGATTTTTGGGGTGACGAATCGATTCTTGATTCAAACCGATGTT
>JAQMYF010000003.1:20714177-20731928 GCA_030014195.1 Neosilurus mollespiculum | reverse complement strand
TAAAAAACGTAGCTTAGTTGTTTCCACAAAATCAGTTTTCTCTCTCCAATTTCCACCCAAACTTTCAGGGTGAAGCCCCTACCTTCTTCTGTCCCTTTCCTCTAAGCTCCATTCCTGCTACTGAATAATATACTAGGCACCTTGTAAACCTTAAAGATATAGATTTATACTGTTTAAAATGAAGTTATTCTGCAACTTTGTATTTACACAGACTTGGAATTAACTTGCAAGATGATCTTTAGAAGATACCCATAATCGACTCATCTCCAAGTCTTATTCCCTCTGTAATGAACCAGCTCATAGGAAGCCTTGGCATTGCATTTCTATTCAGGTTTAAATTTCTAAAATTAAACTATACACATCTCAGGTACATGTAGAGCTTACTGTTCAACTTTGTAGCCTTAGAGAACATGCACACCTCCTCTGTTACAGACATTATACCATTAACACAATAAAAATACATCCCTAAGGATCAAAATATTCATTGTGCCTTTATCTTATTTCTACAGTATGAACTCACCTGCTCAACAAAGTCAATGCAGGTCTAAACCAAGATCAGAAGAAGTCCACTATTGCCATCTGTTATAATCCTCCTGTTCCAAGATGAACATGTGCTTGTTAAAAATCTGCTGGGGTTTGTCACTTGTGAAAAAGATACACAACCGCTTAAAACTGTTAAGAGAAAGAGAAACAGTTAGGAACAATATACATCAGGCTCAAGTAATATTCATTTTATTAGAAGTTGAAGAATGTATTGCCAAACTCGTTAAGACTAACAAAAGAATGCACTCACACTCACAACAGTGTCCAGATGCCCTGTGAAGTACTATGAGGTATAACAGGGATGTGTAGAGTGACTAACTGGTTCTGCTTAGAGAGTACCAGCAGTGTAGGTAACCTATAAGATCAATTTTAAAATATTTCATGAACTTGCCATGCACAGACAGATAAAAGGCAGCAGGAAAAGAAGAAACCTACAGTCAGGCTGCATGTTCTTAACCACACACATTCTTAAAAGCTGGACATTGGTTTATGTTTAGCATGTCGTTGTGTGCACTGTTAGCTATGGAGTAGATATAAGGTCACAAGACGCTCGCTTGTATAATCAGAGATGACATCAGCAGTGCAGACTGGTCACCATTTGTTAGGGTTCTCTGTCACACAGAACAGCCGGGAGGAAGTCTATGGGGAGGTTGCTGGGGGAACAGGACTATATAGACCTAAAACCAAAATGTTTTTTAGGAAAAAAATCCTAGTGATATAAGGGAAAAAAATCACGAGCTTGTATCTCTACCTATACTGATGCGTCGGATGGTCTCTGAGTTATTAGGCTTAAAGAGCTGTTTCGCAGTAAAACTATTAAATAATTTTTGTTGTAAGCAAATCACACAAATGATGTAATCCTATTGCAGCAATAGTGTGTGTGATATACTTTGTGTGTGTATATACTCTCTTAGGTTGTGTTATGTTTAGTTTTAATATAAAAGTACAAATATAAAAAGCTTTCCATACACAGGTTAAATTACACATTCATCCTGCCTGATAGAGACGACACTGTGCACACTGTGTTTACAAAGAAAAGGCAGTTATGTAGATTATAGTTTTGTAAATAAAGTTACATTTTGCTGAAAAAAAATTGAGTAGGCTTACGCTACTAACCCTTCCATCTTTCCGTCCGTCCACTTTGTTTTAATCTGCACATTGAAGCCTCCGTCTGATCCACACCTGCATGTTTCCTGTAGACAGAGCAAAATGTCAGTAGCTACGACAACACTGAGAGATTTCCTTCTTCCTTTCCTATACATCTTTATATGATGTGATATAATGATATATGATAATGCATTTCTGATATATATATATATATATATATATATATATGTTACAGTCAGGTTGTAAAAACAGTCATTTTGCGAAATGACTGACTAAAAGTTTTAGGAATTTCATGCAATGACTGGTTTCACATTAGGAATTTTGTGAAATACCTAGGTCCAGAATGAGGTCAAGACCAGAAATAATGCCTGGTTTGGCATGTGAGTGGGTTAAAATCATTTCATGTGAGCCTTGAATAAATCTAAACTGAAATGTCAGAGAAATTAAAACATGAAAGTAGTTGAGATAACAACCATGGTGAACATTAATGCATCTTTTTTAAACATTTTTTTATATTCTATTTATATTTATACATCATACTTCAATTTATCATTTTATATATATATATATAAATTTCATGTGCAATGTAAGTGATTTTGTCTGAAAATGAATTTTATAAGAGATGCCCTGTTCTCTATATCATGTTTTAGCTTTGCATATTTGTCTGTGTACTTTTTTAAAATTAATGAATACATTAATTTTTTTTTTTTTTTTTTGTAATATCGACTGATGATGAACATTCCTGTATCAGAAAGGGAAATGTACTGTTTGAATTCTATATTAAAAAAAAAAAAACATTTTATCTATTTTTTATGCAAACATGCAGTCCAAGCACAAGTCCAAACTTCTCTAATCCTCACTACTATATTTCTTAAACATTTCCTATTTAAGTGTTTGATGATTGCTCCTGGTATAAAGAGTGTGCTTGGGTCTCAGATGGATGGAACAGTACCGTCCCAGCCCCGGGTGCCGCCGCTCCAGGCTGGTTGTGCGCCGCGCAGGAGCGGCGCGGCCTCGCCGATATCACTCAGCTCCATAACACGGGACGCAGTAAACTCTCCGGACCGCTCGAGTTGCCCTCACACACCTGCACACACACCTGCACACACACACACACCCCCCCAGGATAGAGAGCAAACCATCACTTCAGAAACAGCCTTAAATGAAAGATAGGATAATACACGTGCACCTCTGTGTCCTAAACAAATCCCCCTAAGTGTTTTGGAGGACAATTCGAGTGCACGGTGGCTACTGACCTGGAGAAGGCTCCCGGTGGCTCGGCTTGCCCCAGGCGCGCGCTCTGACCCTTTTTATTGTCTCCCTCAAGGTCAGCGTTGGTCAGAAAGGGGAGAAACGCGCGCGCGCTCCGGCGCGCCAGCTCCGCGTTCATTGGCTGTGCGCGCGCACAAAAGGCCAGCGGCATTTTAATCTGCGCTCAGCGCTCTACTGTATGCCGACTATTTTTAAAAGCCGACTGATGTTCGCCGTGTGGTGAACATTTCTACACCGATCTCTACATTGCAATCAAGGTTAAAGTGAGATCCTGACCAAACATGAAAGCAGCCGTTAATTAGCATGGCGCCCTTTGCACAACGGTAGTAATTTGTTTTGCATGACAGCCGCACTTTCTTTCCTTAGCAATAGTTGGATTTTTTGAATATGATGCCCCTGCAAATAGTTTCAGAGATGTGCATATCAAAATATTTAATGCATTAAAGATTGCTCATTATTATACTGACATAACCTTAAAAATCTCACAACCTTTAGTAATATATTGCTATAGGAGTAATATAATATCCAAGCTTAAATACACTAAACAGCTTCTATTGCCCTGTTGTATGTATCACAAATATATTATGTACTAACCCTTCCAGCCTTGTATTTTTACAATGACCTCTAACTACTTCTTCCAACAACCCCCACATTGACACACCGACCTACATCTGTACATATCTGGCGAAAAATAAGCATTTAGGGAAAGATTTTCTCCACTCTTGCCTAAACATTTCTAATTCCAATGACAAGCCCACATACAGAGCGTAAGAACATTAAAAGAAGAGAATATTAAGTATTAACTATATACTTTCTTTAGAAATATAAAACCAACAAAGTGGTAACTGTTTTACACTTTCACTTATTACCTATATTACTGGTACCCATTTATACTCCCGGGCACACTCGTGGTTGAGACCTTGCCCAAGGGTTTTAGCACAGTGGGGTTTAACCAGGATTTGGACCCACAACCTCTCGATCGCGAGCCCAGCACCCTAACCACTACACCACCGGCCCGACGATTAAGTGCTTATGCTTAAGTTCATACAGTGTTAATCATTTTTCTTTTTAGGTATCTTTAAACATTTAGATATGCCAATGAATTTCATCCCTTTCTTTTTCAACTCATTTGGTTCCAACAGTTACAGTTTTTATTCATCACTGAGTTTCTGGATATGTACTGTTTTAGCATTCGACCTTCATGAAAAGAGGTCATTTGTCCTATGGGGACAAACTGCATTTCTTGAGTCAAGGATTCATGTCACAATAAAGACAGAAATAATGTTGACTGCAGGAGAAGATAGTCTATCTATCTATCTATCTATCTATCTATCTATCTATCTATCTATCTATCTATCTATCTGTCTGTCTGTCTGTCTGTCTGTCTGTCTGTCTATCTATCTATCTATCTAGGTGTCTGTCTAAAAAGACAGACACCCAAAAACAAAGGTTATAATTATTTTTTTAAATCAATAATGGGTAATGAGAATGAAATGATACTGTGGCTTACAACAGTGTTACTTGCAATATTAAAAATTTAGCCTTATTACATATACTACTGAGTAATATAGTCTAAACTAAAATGGCCAAATTTTTTCAAAATATTTATATTCTGTCAATTTAATAACAAATTATTTTACAGCAGATCTAAATGGTGTCACAGGGCAGCATGGTGCTATATTGGTTAGTACATCAGCCTTACAACAAGAAGGTCCTGAGTTCAGGTCCCGGGTTTAGTGAGGGTGTTTCTCTGTGGAGTTTGTATCTTCTTTCTGTGCTTGCGTGGGTTTCCTTTGGGTAATCTGGATTATTCCTACAGTCTGAAGACATGCATTTTAGACTAACTGGGTGTTCCAAATTGCCCCTCGGTGTGAGTGTGAATGGTTTTGTGTGTGCCTGTGTGTGTGTGTTGCCTTGCGATGCATTTGCGAGCGGTTCAGGGTGCACCCCACCTTCGGCCGCAGTCGGCTAAGAAAGGCTCCAGCCTTCCTGTGACCCTGGTAGGATTAAGATGTTCGGCAAATTAATGAATTAATAAAAAAATAGTTTCATGCATATGGTCAGATCTACAGAGATGAGTGAAAATTAAAGGAAGAACAAGTGGCGGATATACTGCTGAGGTGTTTGCATGCTTTGGATCTACTTGTCCTGTCAAAGAGAAGCTCACTCTTTTTCTTATAATAAAACCTTTCTGTCCTGGGAGTGGGATCTTCTTGGATGACAGCACTTCCATCCACAGGGAATGAGGGCTCAATGAATAGTCTATTGAATATGTAAATAATGTAAATCACATGCAGATCTCTAACCAACTGAACACCTACTGTATGGAGGTTTAGAAGTGACAGGTTAGACAGGGTTCTTCACCACAATAATAAAAACACAAATGGAGAGAATATCTTGGAAGAATACATAATGTACAGTATATGCAGTATATCCCAACTTTCAGAAATATAAGTGATAATAAATAATGTATCTGCTGGCCCTGCAGCTTACTAGAATACTTTTTTTTTTTAATTTGTACGTACTGTCCTGTAAAAAATGGCCCAATCACACCCAAATTGAAAAAAGAAAAAGTTTTTAATTGAGTTAAATCACTGGTCTGTTCCACCATTTTCTTGTCACGACTCATTGCTGTAACAGAATGTTGGGGGAGAAAGCTGGAAAATATCATCTGGCTTCTTTTATGTTTCCCCTTAAAATAGTTATTATTAGGTAATCCACAGCTGATGCAGCCCATCACAAACCTGATAACGAGCTCCTAAATAGAACTAGAAGTCACAAACATCTACAGGTACAGTCCATTATAGTAAGTCCCGAAGTAAACAAGTGAGAAAAGTCTGCTCCAGAAATGCATGTTTTGCAATATGGACCTTGCAAACCCTGTTTAATTTAAACAGATTCTTATTTACTGGCTTTTGGATCTGAGGTAGTACATGAACTTTGAAATTATGGTCTAGCTTGAGCTGTTTAGGGTGTACCCCTCCTTAGCCCAGTGTTGGCTGAGATAGGCTCCAGCCTCCCCGCGACCCTTGTAGGATTAAATGGTTTAGCAAATGTGTTATTGAGTGAATTTACTGTCTAGCATGGACAAATAGTGTATTATTATCACTCAGTGCATGGGGCTATAATGCCCCAGCAATTCTACATTAAGGTCGAATGATATAGATTTATGCACTGCCTGAATGCGGCATTTATGCACTGCCTGAATGGGGCATTAAAAGCATTGGAACAGTTTTGTTTGCCAAAAATACTTTCACCTACCAGCACTCTGAATTCTGGGATCAGTATTTTTGCTTTGTGAGTGTGTTTCTTTTCTGGTGAAAACAATTCTCAGACATTGATTTGGGATGAAATAAGGATTTAACCTAACACTTTATTTATTAGATGACTAGGGACACTACAATTATGAAGCAAAAGATTTCATGGTTAATTTATTAAGCAGCATTTTTCTGGCATGCAGCCGCCTGAGATCAACACACAGACCCAAAGCATGAGAGCCTGTGCTGAGGCACATACTGGCAGACGGACATACGGTTTTACGAGCCATGAAAAATCAGCTATATCATAGTTTTGAGAGTATAAAGCTTTGCTCTGAATGCTTTGCATGCAGCGTGTTCTGCTATAATGGTTGGTGTTTACATTTAATCACTAATAAAACCCGAACCTCCTTTTTAGTTATTGGGGTTCAGAGGCTGTCGACCTTGAGAGCCAAAGCTGAGATAAGTAGGACACTAGCAGATCGCAGAGCCCACTATGGAGGCTGAAAATAGAAGAGAATACTCCCATTCCATGTGGAGATAGACATGTTTAGAGATAGACATGCTGTCTGGCATTGCTCTGTGGTTAAAGAGGCAGACGCCACTTCGGTTCGGGTTATTATTGTTGGTGTTCTGTTATTTTTATTAAAAGCCATTGTTTTATTTATAAAGTTATAGTAATGTTAGCTTGATCTATTCTATCAATTAAATATTAATCAAAGCCTAAGCTGATTTATAAAATTAGTTTTTATACCCGAAAATAACATGAAATATATTGATTTTGTTTATATAGTCTATAATTCTACATGTCTATACTCAGTTGTTAACAGCTGTCTTAGTGTGAGGGCAGAGTTGGGTTTTATTAGCGTTTCACTATTATTATTATTTTATTCATTTATTATTTTCAGAAAACCTGGTGGTACATTTCCTCTACAGAATACACTTTTTTAAGACTATTATAATAATAAGTGGCTGTGGTCTGTAGCAAACTGGACTTGATTTTTCGTGGCTGTTATGACTTTACGTCCATCTGGATGTGTATCATTACAGGCTCTGTGTTCGCAAACCAGAAAAATGCTGTTTAAGAATGGAAACCGATCTAAACATGAAATCTTTAGCTTCATATCTATAGTGTCTATCCCTATAATCTATCCCTAGTCATCTGATATATTTTTGGGTAACAGCCTTACTTGGGTGGCTCAGTGGCGTAGTGGTTAGCACATCCTTCTCACAGCAAGGAGGTCCTGGGTTTGAGTCCCGGGCTTAGGTGTTTCTGTGTAGAGGTTGCATATTCACTCCAATTTCATCCCACAGTCCAAAGACACGCACATCAGTCTACATGGCTGTTCTAAATTTCTCAATGTAAGTGTCTAATGTAAGTGTTAATAGTTGTGTATGTTGGTCCTGCGATGATTAGAGTGTAAAGGTCTTCAGAGCATATCCTGTCTTTACCCAGTGTCGGCTGAGATAGGGTGACCCGAAACCCTTGCAGGATTAAGCAGCTCGGTAAATGAATGAGCAAGTAAGTGAGTAAGCCTGACTTCTTCCCTAATTAATGACTGAGAATTGTTTTCGCTAGAAAGGAAGCACTCTTAATTGTCCTCACAGAGTTAAAATTGCTACTCACAGAATCCTTTTTTATCTTTATATCAGTAGCACAGAGTATTTCTGGAGTTTTCCATTGCTTCTGCTAATTATTCTGGAGAACATGACCAACATGACCAAAACTTTATCTGCACAGTAATTAATTTTGAACAGAAATTAATTACAACTCACATCTGAACTCAGTTCTTATAATAAGTTCACTTTCAAGGCAGTGCCGAAGTTTATATACTGTATTAGTCAGCATACAATTCCATTTAAATTCAACAGAATTCATCAAATATTAAACAAGAGTAAATATATTTGGAGTAACGCCAATTTCTAAAAAGAAATGTTGTTCAATCTTATCTCAGAACGACTTCCTGGAACCTGGGTTTAGATCGCTGCACATGAAGCTCAGCAGTTGTTTTAGATTATCACATACAGAGTTATTTCAATCGGGCTTAAGAGACTGAAGTGTAGGCGTATGACATCTTACTTTATATAATAAAAACACACAGAAATATATTCAATAATTAATCCTCTAATTTGTCAATTTATCAAAATGTAAAGTTTTATTGCATTTTTTTTATCTTGGTCCTGTACATGGTGTGAGTTCACTGGAACTTGCAGTAGCTTTGTAGTCCCTTCCTTAATTTGTTTATCCAAATTAAAGGTTTGTTCAACATCAGCACACATGGTGTGTGTGTGTGTGTGTGTGTGTGTGTGTGTGTGTGACACACACACACACACACACAGAGAGAGAGAGAGGGTCTATTTAATTTTAGATATCCAGGACCTCTAATCTCCAGTCCTCCCCTTGTGTAAGTAATAATGTGAGATAATCAGTCTTTTAGTGAGCGTCTTGCAGAATGGTCTAGCGTCATCATCACCACCTCACGGCTCCAGCTCCAGGCTCAACTGCATTGTGATAGAGTTGATCACCATGTCCTCCAACATCTTCTACCACCACACACACACACACACACACACACACACACACACACACACACACTAGAATGTAACCTAGATAGGAGCACCTGCAGCTGTTTGTCTATTTTAGTCATTGTTTTGACAGTGACATGTCCACCCCAACCCCCCCCCCCCCCATCGAGCCTGACGCCTAAACCAAGACAATAGCCACTAGCTCACATAAAATTTAGTAAGTTGTCAGGATACAGAATAGCATGGCCAGGCCAGAACAATCCCTCTGCTGCCACACAGTAAGCACAAATAAGATGGACAGCACTAACAAGGCTTTGATTCTACAACTGTAGGTATATTTCATGTCTCATGGTTTTCAGATAATGCACTGAAATGTTTCAAATTTCTGCTTTCAGGAAGTCTATCCATCCCTCCATCCATCCACCCATCCATCCTTCTATCCACCTATTCATCCATCCACCCATCTCTCCATCCATCCGCCCATCCATCCATCCATCCATTCATCTGCCCATCCATCCATCAGTCTACTCATTCATCCATCCATCCATCCATCTGTCTGCTAATTCAGCCATCCATCCTTTTATCCATCAATCTGTCTGCTCATCCATCCATCTGCCCATCCATCTGTACTTCTGCTTGTTAATCCATCCATCCATCCATTTGCCCATCCATCCATCCTTCTGCCATCCATCCATCCATTCATCTATACTCGTGCTTGTCCATCCATCCATCCATATGCCCATTCATCCATACTCCTGCTTGTCAATCCATCCATTCATCTGCCCATTCAACCATCCATCCATCCATCCAACCATCCATACTTCTGCCTGTCCATGCATCCATCCATCCATCCCTCCATCCATGTGGTTCAGTACTTAGATAATGCTTTTGTTTAGAATGACTTGGGTAAACCAGCAACAGATTTATTCGTTTGTTATGCTGAAGCAACAAGTGTCCTGTCATTAGGGGTCAGCTGGAATCAAATCCTTGACTGCTAGGATCATAAATCTCCCATAACGTTTGACCTATAGTGTTAACTTCTATGAATCTACCAGTATAGTACAAAAGAAACAGTCACTAATATTTTTGACTTGATTTATTATCTTCCACATGTGCAGATATATGCACATTAGGCTAATTTGCTGTTCTAAGTTGCCCCAAATGTGATTGTGAGTGTAAATGTTTGTGTGTGTGTGTTTTCCCCTCTTTCTCCCAGAATTGGCTGAGATATGCTCCAGCCTCCCTATGATCCTAATAGGACAGATTGACAGTCCATTGCAGGGGCTACACACACAAATGTTCACACTCACACCTAGAGACAATTTGGAACAGCCAGTTAGCCTCATACATGTCTTTTGACTGTGGGAGGAACCCGGGGCCCAAAGGAAACCCAGACAAACATGGGGAGAACATGCAAACTATAAAAAAAGCCCAAACTTGAACTCAGGACCTTCTAGCTGTGAAACAGACTAGCTAACCCATACGCTACCATGCCACTGGGGTACAGGTGCACAGGTGGGATACACCCTGAACAACAAGCCAGACCATAGCAGGGCCAACACACATACAACACACAGCCTTTCACAGTCACACCTTGGATCAATTCCAAGCAGCCAGTCAGCCTTTGGACTGTGGGAGAAAACCAGAGTACCCAGGAACTAAGTGAATTGTACTACATGGTGGTGTAGGGGTTAGCACACCTGCCTCACAGCAAGAAGGTCCTAGGTTTGAGTCCTTTGCTTGGTGAGGATGTTTCTGTGTGGAGTTTGTGTGGGATTCCTCCAGGCACTCTGGCTTGTTCCCACAGTCAAAGACATGCACATTAGACTAACTGGCTCCTTCCCAGGCATGAGTGTGAGTGTGAATCGTTGTGTGTGTTGGCCCTGAACTGGCAAGATGTTCTGTGTGTACCCCACCTTCGCCCAGAGTCGGCTCCAGCCTCCCCGTGACCCTAGTTAGATTAAACAATTCGGCCAATGAATGAATTAATAATTATTAAAGCAAGAAATTAACATCATAGGGGTCATGATGTTCCCTATAATAAACATGTCATGATGAAATATACTGGTAAGTGAACAGGCCCCTATAATGCTCCCATACAGACATGGTGTAACATTGCAAAAACCTTGATCGTGGTGGAGAGGATATGTGAGGAGAGGTCACAGTGTGGCTGCACAAACATTAGGTCTGTTCATAGAGAGCCACTCTGAGAGAAGGCAGAGCTTCAACGAAACAGAGAATGCTGACAGAGAGGGGAAGGCCTCTGAGCGGTTCACTCAGAAAGCCTCGAGAGACAAGATCTACACCTGTTTGTGCAACAACTGCTGACACACACACACACACACTTGTCTTACTATTCTTATGGAGATCTTCTATTTACATAATTATTACTGTAGCTAATTAATGCTACACCTAAACCTGACCTGAACATTAACATCAGTAAATCACTGATCAAAGATATAAAGGAATGGACACACACACACACACACACACACACACACACACACACACACAGCACAATATATTTTAGATATTCATTATACACTCTTTAATATTCTTTAAAAATAGATGAGCATTCATAGAGTGCAAGGTACAAATAGATTATTATAACTTGGCATAGTTATGATAAAATATCTCCCCCTAGTGGGCATCGGATAAACATTTTACTCCATGTTAATTAAAGATTAGAGTTTTCGGGATTTCAGGATATTTATTTTCAGCATGATCCCATGCAGGAATTACCTCCAAAATTTAATGGGTCCTTTCCAGGCCCAGTCTCCACCTATCCAGTAAATTTGATGAAAATTAGATCAGTAGTTTTTGCATAATCCTGCTAGGAGAAAAATCCTTTGAATTAATGTTTGTTAAAAAGCCTTTAATAAGTTCCTGGATCTGGACCACGATCCAGATCTGCTCAAAAATGTTACGGGTTCCTGCCAGGCCCACCCCATCCCTCCTCCAAGTAGAGTGAAAATTTGTTTAGTGTTTTTTGTAATCCTGCCACCAGACAAACAAACAAACAGACACTGGTGAATACACTCCTCCCCTGCCGACTGGAGGGAATAAATCAGCAAAATATGTGATTTTGATACATGAATATACTAAATGAAAAGTCCTCTCATGCAGGATCCACATCAGACAGTGAGCCTCGGAGGTTAATGTCTTCCTGATCTTTAGTTTATGACTTTCCTGTGTAGCGACGTCCAGCTGGCACAGGAGCCATGAAGACAAATGATTTTTTCACTCAGAGTAGGGTGTGGCTGTGAAACGTGCTCCTTCCTCTTTTGCGCTCATAGCATAGTGATGTTGCAAGCCTCCAGTCCCGCTGTAAGGCTGCTCAAGAATTCTGACAAGTGCTTGGGGGCATGAAGCCAGACACTTGAGCAGCCATCTGTTTCCTGCCTTGTTGTCTCTCTGCTGTATTCTTACACCCCTTAGATGGACAACTCACACTCCAGGCAGGGCTGCATACCATTCAACAGCACTCTGCGTGGGCTGACACTTAGCAGCTTGTATTAGGAATAAGAAAACTGCGGGCAAGTATTTGTGGCCACGCAGTGAAGATTATTTTGTCAAACCGCAAGTAGGCAAACAAATGGATTATTTATTCAGACAAAAATGAAACAAAGCTGTATAGATAAAATACGGATATCAGTAATGATCGTTAGTATAAACAGATGCAACAGGTATAAACACAGTATGATATGTTATGATAGCTTTGACAAAACATAAAAAAATATTTTATGCATTATGGATCCACTTTGATCATTTATAGACATTTGCCTGAACAAAATACTGTAAAAAAAAAAAAAAAAAAAAAAAAAAAAAATTTACTTACCCCCAATCATCATCAAACACAAAATTATACTGGTAACATAAACACATTTCTACTTCCTGAAAATGAGAATGAGACAGAAAGAGATACACATTTTATTCAAGTGCCAAGAAATCATTTTCACCGCTTACAAGGATAAGGAGGGGGTTGTTTATCAACAGGTGATTTTGAGTTTGATATACTGTGTTAATCCTGCAAGATGAATTTATCCCATCCAATCTCAGCGCTCACACACTCGGAGCAGTGGGAAGCCACATTGCGGGTTCCAGAGAGCAGTTGGGGGTTAGGTATCTTGCTCAAGAATACTTCAGCCATGAAGGTGGAGGAAGGAAAGGTGCTGCGCACTCCCCCATCGTCACACACTTTTCAGTCCCAAACCTTCTTCTTTAACCATTAGGACACAGCTGCCCCCAAATAATCTATTTCATAATATTATTTCTATATTCTGTTACTTTTTCTTTTTTCTTTTTTTTTTTTTTTAACACAAACTAGGAAAGATATTTAATAGTCAAAATATTCATAAAAAGAAAACATTAATACAACATTTAATACAAGGATGGAGTAGAATTTCAGCATCCTGCATCACTCAGATGGCAAAACCACAGTCAGCTCACTGATTGTTTCTAGGAATGCTTCCAGGTCATCTCTGCAGTGTTCTGAAGGCATCTTGAGAGGAGACTGTGACAAACATGGCTGAATCATAAAGTCATCCTCAAGCACAGTTTGAGGCCATTGCTGTTTTCCCAGACCAGCTAGTGAATACTGACTGAGGCAGACTTCCTCTGGTACACAGCACACTTCAAAATCACTTGGGTCATACGGAAAGAACTTCTCAATCTCTGGATAGTCCTCAGGAACAGGACGAGGAGCCAGTTTACCCTGGGGTGCAAGATGTCTATTCAGCCCATCAGCTTTATAAGTGGTTACAGGAGTGGCTGCAATCTTATTGACCGTTCCCAAAGCTTTGTGGCCTGAATGTGCAGGAGCTCCAAGACGTGTCTTCAGTGGAGTCTTTAGAAGATGCTCTGGAGCAGACTGAAGCCTCTGACGAGCTTTTATGGATGGAACAGAGAGTGTGCCATTTTCCTGATCAAGGTAAACCAGAGCATCCATGACCTCCAACACGCAACCACTAACTATCTCGTATCTTCTTCCTTAAACACTCTGTGTGAAGTAATAACCATCATATATTCTGTTACTTATTAATTGGGTAACTTTATTGATTGTTTTCTAATTTATTTTATTCTATATTGTTATTTTTATTGATTATTTTGTAAAATTGTAAATGTATTTGGAGGGTATGAAGGGTGCACAAAGGGGAGATATGAACTGGGAAGTGAGTACATTATTAACAATCAGTAATTGACTGGTATGGGTTGGGATTAAAAAAGATTATCCTTCTTCCCACTCCTTTTCCTTTTTGATTTGCTTCATGCTTTTCAGTGTTTAATATGATAATGATGATTATTGTTATTATGTATGTTAATATGATGATGATTATTATTATTACTGTCTTTGTTCTTTTCTGGTTTTCATTGTTTATTTTTTTTATAACTACTGTTTCGTGAACTTTCTTTCCTCTGTCAAGTTTAAAATACATCAGTCACGAACACAGATTGAAACAGTCCGTGGTGAACTTTCCACTGGTTTTCACGTTGTCTCCTGTTTATGTACAAGGTGACAAAAAATCCACGCTGCTCGATGTAGTTTGGATTGATTTTAAGACTTTGCCAACCAGCTCATTTTCCCAGAATTTTTCCAGACAGTAAAAATGAGATCATCGTTCATTTTCTGAACTGATTAATCGTAATTAGGGTCTCGGGAGGCTGGTGCCCATCTCAGCCGACTCTGGGCAAGGGCAGAGTACACCCTGGACAGCTCGCCAGGCCATCGCAGTTTAAAAATAAGTTTAGTGCTTTAATGGCTTCAGTGAATTCTGAACTGCCTGTGATGGAAAATAACGTGTTTGCTTTGTCTCTTAAGTAAGAAACAATGGCTAGCTAGCTTTACAAAGGTAAGATTTCTTACTTGTGTAACACTTTTTTTTTTTTTTTTTGGTCTTACTCTGCAAACCTCTCTGAACAGTTAATTAAAAATGTAAATTTGGACAGAAATGTACTCAGCACGAGTAGCAGTTTATTGACATTTGTATCTTTAGAAACTCATTTACAGTTTGAATAGTGCTTTTTAACATTAAAACACGAAGGCCATATTTTGTACCTTCCTTCATCTGCTTTGGGACAGCGTTTTATTGAATTTCTAGGATTTTAGCTATAGTGGATATCGCAAATGGTGAGAGATTGTCTGCCATGCCCATAAAAGATTTATCCACTTGGAATGATGATTTTTAATCTAGTGATAGTGGGCTAATCAGACTGTGCAGGTCCCTGTAGTATATACTAATAGATATTATTATCCCAAAATTCATGGTTTACCATGATTACTAATTCTGAAATCCTAGAAATTTAACAAAATGGCCATCCCCAAAAGAAAAAGAAAGCTGCGCAATATGTCCGTTTGTTTCAAGGTAAAAAAAACAAACAGCAAAAATGAGTTTCAAAAGAGAAGCCACAGTGGCATAGTAGCATGTCCGCCTCGCAACAAGAAGGTGCTGGGTTTGAGGTCCGGGGCTCGGCTCAAGCGTTTCTGTGCGGAGTTTACATGTTCTCCCTGTGTTTGTATGGGTTTCCTTCTGGTACTCAGGTTTCCTTCCACAGTCCAAAGACATGCACATTGGGTTGTTCCAAATTGCTCCTAGGTCTGGGAGTGAGCGGTTGGGTGCGTTGGCCCTGAACTGAACTGGAAAACTGTCGAGGGTCGACCCCGCCTTCGCCCTGAGGGTTGGCTGAACCAGGCTCCAGCCTCCCTGTACCCTTTGTAGAATTAAGTGGTTAAGCAAATGGATGGATGGATTGAGTTTCAAAAGATGTCATAATAGAGGTGCACTTAAGCACTGAGATGAAGAAGGCGGCGTGATCATTGTAATGCTTTAGAAATGGAAAAATAAAAGCATTATTTTAGTTTGTTTATGTTCTTTTGTAGTATATACAAAACAATGTGTTCACCGTAGGCTTGGTGGATATCAATGACCCATTTTGAGTTCAATTACAGGAGGATATTCCGTGCTCCCTTATAACAGTCCGTTGCTAAGTATAAAACAGTCACAATGAATTGTGTCATTAGCAGAAGCATTAAAATAATTTCAATATACATTAAATAATTTTTAATATCAACATTTTGTTCATGTAGTAAGTGAATAACGTACAGCAAGATGGTCATTATCGTGAAATAAACTGCGTGCCAGGGCCCTGATTTGCTGTATATTACCTCCTATATTTTATTTCTATTTATATAAATGTATATTTGCTGTATATGATTCCTTACATAGCTGCTAATGAATAATACCTGAATAGATGGATAAAGAAATGTGTATGATTTATAGGACTACACTTTTTCACTGGAAGGCACATAGAGTGCAGGACTCTTATTTTGAAATGTAAACGAGTCGGTCACTAGTTGTCTTCACATTGTTGTTTCTTTCTCCTGCCAGCTTTATAAAAGTTAGTTAATATATTTATTTTCCTGACCAGCTGGACTAGCTGTATGATTACAGTGTGAAATGGCTGGAAGAGAAATGAGTAGAGAACATGCTCTGTCGCGACTGGACCATAAACATGCCTGTCACATCCTGCTGTATGCGGATAGCAACGCCAAACTCTTCGGGAAAATCCCAATTAAACATCTCGTGCTGGTAAGGGCATTTTTATCTCCTATTCTTACGTGGGAAGTCAGTGAAATCCACAGGGAGCAACAGACACAGACTATAATTTTTTTTAATGAATTTTTAATCGTTTGAATGACAAACAGAAATACCCTGCAGACGTTTATTTTGAAATATAGGTAAACGGCGATAACGGTGAAAATGTTCATTTTGTGCACATTATCGCCGCCTAGCGGGTAAACAGAGTAAGTGCACCCTGTATTGTATTTTCTTTCCAAGTGCATCTATACACCCACAAACTCCCCCTGTACAGTATTATAAACACAATCCACTCACTCATTTACCAAACCACTAAATCCTACTATCAGGGTCGCTTGGAGGCTGGAGCCTACCTCAGCCGACACTTGGCGAAGGCGGGGTACACCCTGATCATCTCGCCAGACTATCGCAGGGCCAACACACACTACCATTCACACTCACATTCACACCTAGGGGCTATTTGGAACAGCCAGTTAGCCTAATGTGCCTGTGTTTGGACTGTGGGAGGAAACCAGCGCACCTGGAGGAAACCCATGCAAGCACATGGAGAACATGCAAACTACACTTTATCTGTAGACACTCCTGACAATATTGCACTTTATCTGTAGACACTCCTGACAATATTGCAGCATTTGCAACATTATTCTGTTTTTCACATTACCTTAAAGATGTTGAACTTTGCACATGTTTAGATATGGTTGACCTCCGTCTAGTATCATATCCTTTGCTCAGTTTATCAAGTGCATTTGATCATCAACATTACCTGGCTGCTAATGACCTTGTTCATTTCTGTAGAAGCAGTGAGGGTGTGCTTAAGTCTTCATGCATGGCTTCTGTATTTGGTGTAAATTTTGTTCATTAGGTAATAACAGAATGAAATATGTCATGTGTTGTTGGTCATCTGACCTGATAAGGACCAGGTAATTTTGTATTATGTCCTGATATGATCAGGGTGTATTTTGTTTTTCACATGACTGCAGATCATCTTTCGAAGGTAGGGACCAATTTCACAGTCGAATAATGCTATCCTGACACCCCCCAAACACACACACACACTTCACCTACAAGAAATATGGACTAGCATATGTACAGTGGTGTGAAAAACTGTTTGCCCCTTCCTGATTTTTTTTTTTTTTAGCATGTTTGTTTGTTTCAGATAATCAAACAATTTAAATATTATTCAAAGACAACACAAGTAAACACAAAATGCAGCTTTTAAATGAAGCTTTTTATTATTAAGGAAGCAAAAAAATCCAAACCTACCCTGGCCCCGTGTGAAAAAGTGATTGCCCCCTAAACCTAATAACTGGTTGGATCGCCCTTAGCAGCAACAACTGCAATCAAGCGTTTGCGGTCTTTGAAAGTCTTTAAATCCTGAGTCTTTTAAAGCGCTGTGGAGGAATTTTGGCCCACTCATCTTTGCAGAATTATTGTAATTCAGGCACATTGGA
>JAQMYF010000003.1:20677922-20710593 GCA_030014195.1 Neosilurus mollespiculum | reverse complement strand
CGTTCTGTATGGGTATTGAACTGTACGTTCTGTATGGGTATTGAACTGTACGTACTGTATATGGGTATTGAACTGTATGTACTGTATATGGGTATTGAACTGTACGTTCTGTATGGGTATTGAACTGTACGTACTGTATATGGGTATTGAACTGTACGTTCTGTATGGGTATTGAACTGTACGTACTGTATGGGTATTGAACAGTCATTTAGCCTGTGGAAGACTGCAGTACCATCTCCCTCCAGGCGGTAGTGTGATACAGCTGAATTGGGTGACTGGGCTTTTTGAAATCCCTCCAGGCGCGTCCATGTCCTGGACGGAGGGAAGGTTCTCTCATGCACTGGGGTGTTTGTTCTACTCTCTTTTATGGATTTGATTTAAATGTATTTTCTTTCCGTATGCATACATATATGAACCCTGGTGCAGATATAATTCCTCCCTGCACAGGAAATTATTTTATTCTCAGCCTTTTAAGGTTTCTAACACAAATCTGCTAATAAATGGCATCAAAATCCTATACTTATACATGTTAACTTAGGCCTTGATGACATCATCATTCTGAGACTCAGTTTTTAAATAATGGCCCAAAGATTGTTAAATTGTTAACCTAGAGATCTGAGTCACTCACTCACTCACTCACTCACTCATTTGCTGAACTGCTTAATCCTATTAGGGTCACAGGGAGGCTTGAGCCTATCACAGCCGGCACTTAGCGAAGCCAGATACACCCTGAACAATTCACCAGACCATCACAGGGCAACACACACAACCATTCACACTCCCACTCACACCTAGGGGCGATTTCGAGCAGCCGATTAGCGTAATGTGCATGTCTTTGGACTGTGGGAGGAAACCGAAGCACCCAGAGGAAACACATGCAAGCACTGGGAGAACATGCAAACTACACACAGAGATGTCTAAGCCTGGGAATCAAACCCAGGACCTTCTTGCTGTGAGGCGGACCCACGCAAGCATGAGGAGAACATAATCCTAATAATAATTAAAAAAAAAAACCTCCACATAGAAACACCCTCGCTGACCCCAGGACTCGAACCCAAGACCTTCTTGTTGTGAGGCAGACGTGCTAATCACTACACCACCGTGTCACCCCAGACTTTATTTTATTGCTAATTGGTTTCGTTTTGTGTCGGTATTAATAGGGCTGTGTGTGTAAAGTGGCTGCTTGTAAATGCTTCTCCACTTCCTTCCTGTCGTCGTATTTTATGATAAATTCAAAAATAAACTGTGATCCGTCATCCACGTTCACTGTCTCGTAAATCATTACTTCTACCTCATTAAACTACATGAACTACTTCATTAAACAACCCTCGGAATGCCTGCCAGGGTTTCTGCTTGCTTTTCTGGCAGTTTAAAGAGTTATGAGGTGAAGCAGAGCTTCAGGCATCTCAGGTTTGTGGGTTGATTGAATGAGGTGTTGTGTTTTCTATATGTTGGGTTTAAAAAAAAAATCACCAAGATTTGGTAATAATATAATAATAATAACAACAATAATAATAACAAAAATAACATGAATGATAATAATAATAATAATAATAATAATAGGGCGGCATGGTCGGGTAGTGGTCAGCACGTTTGCCTCACAGGAAGAAGGTCCCGGGTTTGATTCCCGGGCTCGGGGTGTTTCTGTGTGAAGTTTGCATGTTCTCCCCGTACTTGCGTGAGTTTCCTCCGGGTACTCCAGTTTTCTCCAACAGTTCAAAAACATGCACAGTAGGCTAATTGGCTGGTCCAGATTGCCCCTAGGTGTGAGAGTGAGTTTGAATGATTGTGAGTGTTTGCCCTGCGATGGCCTGGGGAACTGTCCAGGGTGTACCCCGCCCTCGCCTAGAGTTGGTTGGGAGTGGCGCCAGCCTCCCCACTACCCTAATTATGATTAAGCAGCTTAGAAATAAATGAATAATAATAATAATAATTAATATTATTATTATTATAGGGCTCCCAAGCCTAACATTACAGTTAACTTTACAGTTTCAAGTCATTATTAATATGTACACAAATGCATTTTTTCATATTGTTTTCAGATGCAGATGCGTTTTGATGGCTTACTTGGCTTCCCAGGAGGGTAAGTACTTGTGTGGAAGATACTGTGTACTCACTCACTGGACTACAATTACCACTTATAAGATAACCAAATAGACTTCATGTTAAACTATAAAGTTTTTATTTCTATAAACTATAAAGTGAAGTTTCTGCTGCATGGTTTGTATTTTTATCTGGTTTCACCCAAATGAGGATGGGTTTCCCTGTTGAGTCTGGTTCCTCGTGTTGTCTGAGGGAGTTGTTCCTTGCCTCCTTTGCCACAGGCATGCTCATTGGGGAGGTGTAGGGTTTATAGAGAAATGTTTGAATTCTTTATTAAATTTGTTTGCGACAATATCAGTTGTAAAAAGCGCTATACAAATAAAACTGAATTGAATGGAACACAAGCATTTGCCAAACAAACGCTTAATGTTAATAGAGTCACGGGGAGGCTGGAACCTTTCTCAGACACCACTGGGCAAAGGGTACACCCTAAACAGCTCATCAGACCGTAGCATGTCAACACACAGCCACACTCACACCTAGGGGCAATTTGGAAAATGTCTTTGAACTGTGGAAGGAAACCGAAATCCCCGGAGGAAACCCACGCAAGCACGAGGAGAACATGCAAACTCCACATAGAAATGCCCAAGCCTGGGACTTGAACCCTTCTTGCTGTAAGGCGGACGTGCTAACCATGATGTCACCGTGCCGCCCAAATTTAACCCCATTTTCACGTTAACAAGGAACAGGGGTGCACTACTTCCTAAGGGAATGAGTAATATAAGTATGAGTAAACTGTTGATGCTATGAGTAAAGTAAAGCGAACAAGTGAAACTGTCCTCAGTTTAATGCAGCCGAGTTCGAATGAGTAGAGTATGAAACCACAGACCCTGTGAAGCAGCAATATCAAACATTTTGGTGCCCATGCTACATGTTTAAAACAAACCTAACTTTTTACACATTTTAGCAAAGTGTAGCATGAGCTCTTGGCTATTAAAGTGGTTTTATCAGGTCAGAAGGTTCGGCGGTGTAAACTACCAACAAAGCAAGGTAGTGCTCTGCCTACAACAGACCAACAGGGGGCAATATTGTTATCTAAAAGTGTGAAAGCAGAGTAAACTGTTTAGGCAATGACACTTACTCACTCATTTGCCAAGCCGCTTAATCCCACTAGGGTCACAGGGAGGCTGGAGCCTATCTCAGCCAGCACTGGGCAAAGGCAGGGTACACCCTGGACAGCTCGCCAGACTATAGCAGGGCAACACACACAAACATTCACACTCATACCTAAAGGCAATTTTAGTCTGTTAGCCTAATGTGCATGTCTTTGGACTGTGGGAGGAAACTGGAGTACCCGGAGGCATCCCATACAAGCACGGGGAGAACATGCAAACTCCACACAGAAACGCGAGATGAAATAATGTAAGTACACGAACATTTCTGGAACGGTGACTGCAGGTTAGTTAACCCTTTAAAGGAGAGTCTGGAGGCAGGGCTGAGCAGAGAGCTACAGGAGGAGATGGGGGCGGCAGTGCCAGTGACCATGGACGACTACGTGTATTCTCACCTTGCTCAGACTCCTCCCCGTCTCATCTTACACTTCTATACCAAGAAAATTACAGAGGCTGAGTTGTTAGAGATCGAGAGAGCTGCCGTCTGTAATGCTGTGGATCATGGCTTAGAGGTAAAGCCATAAGCTGTCACTTGAAGTGTTGCTTTAATGTCCTTTTCCTTAAAGGAACTAAAACAACTGTTATTTAGGTGTTGGGTCTGACCAGAGTACCCCTCTATACCTTGAGAAATGGTGGTGGTCTTCCTTGGTTCCTGTCGCACTCATTTATCAGCAACTCACGAGCCCAGCTGCTGGATGCCCTGCGACGTTTGGACCTGGTGTCACCTCAGACTCTCAAGGAAGCAGTTAAAAAGGCAGAGGAAATGAGGCACACCGTTGAGTCTGATCCGCAGTGACATCATCTTTATGTCAGCTGAGCAGCCCTCCTGCTCCAGATTTCTGCATAGGACACTCCAGACCCTGGATATTTCTTTTGACTTCTTCATGTCATTTTAGTTAATAAATGTGAAAAGCTTGAACTTGTTAAATGTGTATATGATTTATAAAATTTACTGTAGGCCCACTGCTTACCTTGTCCTTAAATAGAGGAGAGTGACCTGCAGTACGGAGAATTGTGCTGAGACTACTCAGTACCACATAGCTGCTCCTTTGACATCCATGTCAGTGTAACTGCTTCACATGTGAATGTAAAAATAAATACATTGAATGAGTTTGATGCTTGTGCAATTTATGAATTTATTTTCTGCTAAACTGCTGACCAGCCCAATAAAGATTTGGGCTTTTACCCAACAGCCTACTGGCTCAACAGACCGGAGCTTATCCCCAGTTTCCGTAGCGTGAAGTGACTAGGAGTTCAACTCCTCCTGGATGGGACACTAGTCCATAGCAGGTTACCTTCCAGGTTTTTTTAACTGGTACCCATACACACTTGCGGTTAAGACCTTGCCCATGGATTTTACTAACCCATTATTGTCAGTAATAATTGTCCAAGTTTTGTAAGAGATAGATATCTTGTTGGCTGTCTTTTATTACTAAGATGCATAGAATGTACATAGCAAAGGAACTCCCTGGTCCAAAGGGACTAATAAATGAAGTATATTAAGTTCTGTCAGTCTGTGTCTCAGTATAATATTTGCTAGCGATACCCGTGGAAAGTCCATGTTTCAAAGGGGTAACACATTTTCAAAGGATAATACATGTTGTAATATTATAGCACATCTTTAAACTTGATATTTTATTGTTATGAGAGGCAAACGTTCATGAACTTGATATAGACTATTGCTTTTTTAAGGGGATGGAATATGAAAATCTACCCCTATTATCTCCCAGCATGAAATCATGGCATTGTACAAAAAATTACAGCTCTATATTGTCATCGGACTATTTAAACTATCGCCTTTACAGGTATAAAATCTGAACATCTACCCCTAAATCTGAACATCTGACCCTCTCAGCATGAAATCGTGGTAATCAGGATAATGTATAAAGTAACAGTTATAATGTGATTTAGGTTATTTTATAGAGAAACCCATAACCATAACATGATTGAAGATGGCGGCATGGTGGCGCAGTGGTTAGCATGTCCACCTCACAGCAAGAGGGCCTGGGTTCTATTTCCGGGCTCAGGCTTTTTCTGTGTGGAGTTCGGATCGGTAACACTAACAGTACCATCATACATGGCTAGATCTATTTATTATCTCTCAGTGTTAACTCCAGTTGTTCATTTATACAGTCACTTGGAAATAGTAGCAACCAACATAACCAATAACATAAGGACACGCTTACTAAGATGAATGGTTATTATTTTAAAATTTTTATTTTGCTATAGTGTATTAATCCAACAAGGGAAATTATTGCCTCTGCATTTAACCCATCCAAAGTGAGCACACACACTTGGAGCAGTGGGCTGCCACACACATTGGGGCACCCGGAGAGCAGTTGGGGGCTAAGTGCATTGCTCAGTGGCACTTCAGCCATGAAGGTAGAGGAAGGGAAGGTGCAGCTCTCTCCCCCACCTCCACACATTTTTCCTGCTGGTTTTGGGAATTGAATAGGCTGCAGCTGCCCCCTGCCCCCTGGTTACATGTTTGATATGGGAGTACGATATTATTAAGGCCTATTAACAGTGCAAAGAGAATTTATCTGCAGTTTTAGTTTATTTTGGTGCACACAATGATGAGACCGGAAGGTGTGGCAAGCACTAAAATTCTACAGGTGCATTCGAATGCGCTCGCGCTGTTACAGCATTTATAACATATATTAGCACATACACTAAGGCCAGCACGATCTGTGCAAAATTTACCGGTGTGATACGGCTCATCGGGTGCTATCAACAAATCAACAGACAGATTGTCAGAGTGGCCAATTAAAAAAATTCAAATATACAGTATGAAAATGAATAAAATCACAAAACAAACATTAAAGTGATGAACTACATGTATTGTCTGAGGTTTTGGCCGAGTATGACCTGGATTCATGATCGCTAAAGGGGTAAACGTTTTATTCACACTCCATGTTAATATATAGATATACTTTTTTTAGGATGGTAGAGCCGAACTACTGTATAGTCTTCTCAGCACATCCCAAACAGTTTCACTGGGGTTAAGGTCAGGACTCTGTCGAGGCGGTTCATGTGTGAAAAGGATTCCTCATTCTCCCTGAACCACTCTTTCACTATTCATTCATTTTCTCAGTCTCTTAATCCTGATTAGGGTTGCGGGGCAGCTGGCGCCCATCTCAGCCGACTCTGGACAAGGTAGGGATACACCCTGGACAGCTCGCCAGGCCATCGCAGGGCCAACGCACACTCAACCATTCACACACTCAGGAGCAATTTGGAAAAGCCAATTACATGCAAACTCCACACAGAAACACCTGAGCCTGGGAATCGAACCCAGGACCTTCTGGCTGTGAGACAGATGTGCTAACCACTGCATCACCGTAATGGCCTCTTTCACTGTTTGAGCCCCAGTTTTTTTATCTGTGCCATCAGTGAAGAAAAACTCCATTGGTGGAATAATTTGGTTATTCAGGTCATCAGCTTATTTTATTTTATTTTATTGCCACATTAATGTTGCTGAGCCTTGACCCAACCAACTGAAGTAACCCCAGATCATAGCACTGCCTCCAGGGCATTCAGACATTATCCACCCCACTACAGTGCCCACTATGCATGATGGGTTCATCATGTCATGTGCATACATAATTACCCTGACATGCCCATTGCTCTGCAATAGATTAAATCTGGATTCATCAGATCACTTTTGCCATCGCCACATATTCTGATCTTAATGCTGCCTAACAAACTGAAGCCTTTTATTCGAGTTATGGTTTCCTTATGGCTACACAGATGTGTAGTCCCTATCATGTGAGTCCTTATCACACTGCACTGTGCAAATGCTCTCACATTCACTATTAACCATCGTGGTGCGTTCTACTGTCCATTTTTAAAAATGATTCATCTTCATTAAAGCGTCTTCAATCTTGGTGAGTTAAGGTGTTTTCCTGACCACTTTTCTTGCATGAAGTTGATGGTTCATCACTGTACTTCCAGGTTTTTATAATGCACTGGAGATTTCTTAACTCAATTTTAGCAGTGTCAGCAACATCCTTATTTGTTTTTTCTTTCTATTTGACTCAGGCCAATAATTTGACCCCTTTTAAACATTTTTTTCATGAACACAGTATATGTCTTCCGTCATGGTTGTTTAAAGTGAAATTAAAGGAAAGCCTTCCAAACTCTCCAGTTACACATGAACATGTATATTTTCATTATCAGGTTATTTTTACTTACATTCTCGAAGTTGCAGGCTGCTAAAATCCGTTTGATAGTTTGCGTTAGCCAGTTTGAAAAGACTGCTGTTTCACTCGCGGTGCACGAAATCGCAAGAATAGGATGTGAATCCCCCCAGTTTATATAAGGCATGTTAATGACAATAACAACAGTATAAAAGTTATACTAACAAGTTAAGTTTTGAATAAAATCAAACTAGGCACAAATACAAATCATACACGCTTCTGTTTACATACATCAAACGAGTCCGATCATACATATGGAAGTACCACGCCATGTATTCATATGCAAATTAGTCCTGCATTACTAACAAAAACATGGGGTGATCATGTGACCTTTCGCTCATTTTTGCATCACAATATCACCCCACTGTGTGCGGAGTTATTAGTCATTTTTACTTTGTAAATGAAAAAATGTTCATGAAAGCGCATTTTAATCGAAACAGACATAAACTGGGTATGCAAGTTTTATTTAAGTTTGGGTTTAATTTAAAGAAGGTACTCAATGCATCAGTTAGGATTAAATAATATGTTGCCAGCTGAAACACATTAATCACTGCAGTAATTTTGGCATTGAATTTTTTTGGCAGGGCAGTGTATTTTACATTGAGACTCAAATATTTATACTCTTACTTTATTTATTATTTACTTATTTATTGAAACAAATGTATTAATTCATTGAAGTACTCATTACAAATATTTAAGCTATTTCCTCCATTCCATCTTATGATACTGCAGTATAAAATATATATCATTTAAATGGGTGATGGAATTGCGGATGAAAGAAAAAAGCCTTAGCCAATGATACATGTTGTCCAAAATAGCCAAGCATGGCATTAATAAATGCTTTCAGTTAGTCTTGACTAAAGGCTAAGCCATGCTTCTACAGAATAGAAGATCAATTTTGTCTGCTACATACAGTATGTAGATAGATAACCTCTTACAATACAAACATTACAAGAGGTCCCATAATAGTACTGTTTATTTTTATTTATTTATTTTTTAAAAACAATTATATGAATTATATACAACGAATGCTGAAAATGATAATTCACAGGAGAAAGAGCACATCACTCAATGCCTTTCTTAAATGTGCAGTCTACAGAATGGCCACAGTGCTGCACTGTTGTGCTCAAGAAATTGAAAATGCTTTAAATTATTTGTCAGCCATATTAACATGGAATTAAATACTCTTTTTGTATTAAGCACAGTGGCAGCACAATATCTGTAGTAAGTTCTAATTTAAATATCAAGTTATTCATAGTCATCATTTTATTATAATAATAATAATAATAATAATAATAATAATAACTATTTTCTTTTAAAGGAAACCGGTCACAACATTCAGTTGACTACATTTACATTCTACCGTTTATCATATTGATATTACTGTACATTTTACTCACTGACAGGATTCATTCTGTACCTGTTTTTATAGATATTAGTAACTTCTTAGGCATATATATATATATATATAAATTTATGTATATGTATGTAGACTTTCAGTATGTATATTATGTGGGTGTGTGTGACATTTGTAATTTGTAGTTTTTCCTATTGAGACTTTATCTTATCCTTTTGTTTACTTGGTATGGAGCAACTGTGTGCACACAATTTCCTCCGGGATCAATAAAGTATTCTGATTCTGATTCTGATCCTTTACCTAATAAAAGGCTATTAACAAAATACTTGACTAAACAAGTAAATTTTCAGCCTAGTCTTAAAAACAGAGACAGTGTCTGAGTCCTGAACATTAACTGGAAGGCTTTTCCATAACTGTGCGGCTTGTAGGAAAAAGCTCTGCACCTCTGCAATAGGCTTGATTACTTGAGGTGTTAGTAATTTCCCTGCACCCTTTGGTCTAAGTGGGTGTGGTGGATCATAAACGACAAGAAATCAAAAAGTTATGTCGATTTAATTGAGAAATCGAATGAATTGGACACATAAAGTGCTTTTCTAAGACTTGGGTGTCTTAAGATGTCCACAACGACGATATTTTTAATTAACTTAATGAGTGTTTCCCTATAAGCCCAAATCGAAAAACACATGCCGATTTCTTTACCATATATGGTAAACATGGTGTTACATGAGGCACCACGCATGTGCAATGCGTCCTGCAATTTTAAGGTGATCGATATCCTTTAAATAGAGTTATGGAATTGTGAAAGGAATGTAAATTGTGTACATTTAACTATATTGTATCATCTCAGTTTTCACAGTCAGTTTCAATTCAGTTTAACTTGTATAGTGCTTTTGACCATTGACATTTTCACTACGTGGCTTTACAGATTTCACTTATGCATTTTAAATATGTGAATTTATATGTATAAATCACGTACATCCCTAATAAGCAAACCTGTGGTGACGGTGGCCAGTATGAGGAAGAAACCTTAAGAGGAACCAAATACTCACTATTTGGTTGACACCAGAAAAGGTGAGTATAGAGATCTATTTTCTATAATGGTGTCTTAAGGGTAGTTTGGTGGCGTAATGTTTAGCACGTCCACCTCACATCAATAAGGTCCTGGGTTTGAGTCCTAGGCTTGCATGTTCTCCCCATGCTTGGGTGAGTTTCCTCAGTATGCCAGTGGTCCTGCAGTGGTCTGGTGAGCTATTTAAGGTGTACTCCGCTTTCACCCGGTGTTGGCCGAGATAGGCTCCAGCCTCCTCGCAACCCTTTTAAGATTAAGTGGTTCAGAAAATGAGTAAGTGAGTAAACTGTGTGTTATATGGCCAAAAAGTACAATTGTGTAGCAAGAAATTCACTACAGTTTGAACATGAAGTCAAATTTGTTGATGTTATCAACTATAGCATGTAATTATGTGTAACTGATACAGCCTTGAATCCAAAAATGTTTGTGACAGATGAAGTCTTAAAGTTATCTCTGTAGGTGTAGCCATAAAACCACTGTAGCAAAACTGTTTCTATCAACAGCAGTCAAAAAACACCTCCACAATTTCTAAGTGTATATTTGGGTTGTCCCTATGGGGTCATCATCAGCAGAGGCAAGGGGTTTCTAAGTGAAGGCCTCATATACAATAATAGCAGATGGTGATTCTTATCTTGGTTAAAACACACACACACACACACACACACACACACACACACACACACACACACACACACACACACACACACACACACACGCTGACTGATGAGAACACTCTAAGATCCTGATCAATAGAATTAGGCACCATTGTGCAGCTGAGACTCAAAATGTAATGCAGGTTTCTTCATAATATAACTGAGTCATGTTCTTGTTGAAAGTAGTGATTTGGGTATGAGGCAACTTACCATTAAAAAAGAAAGCTTTGCAACTTGTAATCTAAATTAATCTTTTGCTTGGATTTTATGTTATGGGTCCACAAAACCCCCCAAAACAAAACAATAAAAAAAATGCATAAAGTCCCTAAATAAGATCTGGTGCTACCAATTACCTTCAGAAGTCACATAAATAGTTAAATGTGGTCCATCTGTGTGCTACCTAATGGTCACATGATTACCTGTTATGAAAGGCCCCACAGTCTGCAACAGCACTAAACAAGAGGGACCACCATGCAAGCGACACCATGAAGACCAAGGACCTCTACATACAGGTCAGGAAAAAAAAAAAAACAAGTTCTTTAAAAGACATGGGGCCAACTTCCCAAACATGTCGAAGAAGGTCCTCTGGTCATAACTTTTTGGCCATCAAGTAAACCACTATATCTGGCGCAATCCCACCACTCGTCATCACAAAGACGTTATCCCCACAGTGATGCATGGTGGAGGCAGTAGCATGCTGTGGGGATGTTTTTCATTGGAAGGCACTGGGAAACTGTTCAGAATAAAAGGGAATGATGTATGGTGCTAAATACAGGCAAATTCATGAGGAAGAGAAACTGGAGCAGTTTTTCTTTGAAGAATGGGCAAAAATCCCAGTTGCTAGAAGTGCCAAGCTCATAGAGACGTAACTTAAGATACTTGTAGCTGTAATTTCTGCAAAAGGTGGCTACTATGAGTATAATATATGTATACTGTGCATTTTGGTTTAAGTTTTCACTTGCCTGACACTTGATTTCCATTTCAGTAAAGATTCAGTGGTATCACTACTGTATTTTTTTCCTTGCTTGCTTCCGTTATTCTCAGACTTCACAGTTTACAAAATGTTAAATAAGCAAAGGTTTTTAAGCTGCTTAACATGTGGTTTGCTAATCAGCTATGCATTACTACATTATCGACCCATTATTCTGCAAACGGATGTAATGGTGCTTGTGAATTTCCTGATGCATCTCATGGCTTATCTTCAAACTGTAACTGATTTCGATCGTTTTTGTAAACATCTCAAATTTGCATGAAGAAAGGCATGTGTCTTACTGTACTACGTTTCACAATCATTCTGGGCCACATACAAATTCAATACAGAACAGAATTGTGTAGAATTGTAATAATTGATAAAGAATCTGATAGGTTCTGTCGTACTGGTACTGTAGTATTATCTACTACAATAGTTTTAGCATTTAATTAAAAGATGATTTACATGATAACATAATTAAATTAATTTAACAGTTTAAACCATGGTTGTAAGGCTAGTGACCTTTAAAATGCTGACTCATCGCTTTTTTCTTCCGCGGGATTTGTATCTCACCATTAATGGGGTAGTAATTTTGCTGCTTTCCGTCCAGTTGTGCAATTTTCCTGTGTGTGTGTGTGTGTAAAGCCTGTATGTTGAAGTAGGTCAGAGCTGTGAGGACTGACTGACCGAGTGGAAACTGAACTGACCCTAGGGGAAAGTGAAGGATCATGGGATATAACCAAAGTAGCGGCAACAGACTTGCCATTGACCATGTTAGCATAATGTTGGTGTATCACTGTTTGTGTTAACTCAGTGTGCACTTTTAGGCTACCTGCCAAGTTTCACAAGACTCCTAGTATGCGACAGCTTCTGCTGTTCATGTCACATCTGATCCTGTGACGCCCTGCCGGCTTGCCCCAGTCTCTGCCAGTGGAGTCATCTATGCAGCCGCACATGGGTGGAGAGGACTCATGTGGAGTAATCCCTGCTACTACATCTGTATGAGTTCATTGCTCGTAAATAAAGCGACGCATCTCATGAGATTTTGAGCATTTGGTTAGGAATGGATTCCTGTGACAAGCAGCTGTGGATGTGAGCCCTTTATTGTTCATTAGGAGAAAAATATATGTATTATTCACGTGGTATAGGGAGTATATTGAAACCATTCCATGAGTTGTATTTGAATTTTTTTTTTCAATGCGTAGTCTTGAAACCACTTCCTGGGGTAAAATGAGAAAAGCATTGACAGACACAAAGTAACAGAGGAAGGAAATATGCACAGGAAAGCTGTTTTGGGGGGTAGTGGTAGTTTCGGGGTGGGGTTGGGGTGCTGAGAGTGTGTAGAGTACCTTCTCTTCAACGCTCTCAAGGTAAGAACGGAAGGAGTTGCACCTTACACCAGTCCAACTCCCACACTGATCCACTGTTTATCCAGAGGAGGTTTTCATGTTGTGTTGCACAAACAGAGCTTCCTTCTTTGTATTTCGTATTTCATATTGCTTTAAGCCACTCTCTTAACCACACAAACACACCCTTACTAATGGAAAAGTAACACATTTATCGACACAGATACATGATCTCATGCCTTCCCTCCCCCACTTCTGTTGGTCTGGAAGTCTTTGTGCACCTCTTTAATGCTCTACAATATGGGTTCTATGTGATGGGTTGTACGTCCTGGGTGATTGGGCATCTTCAGTTTCTCTGAAATACATTTTTACTTTTTTTTTTTTTTTTTAGGCATCATATTCACAAACATGGAGGAAGTAGCCATCTGGCATAGAAAAACAAAACAAAAACATGATATGTAATACACCTGTGGTGAAATGGGCTGCACTGCATGGGCTTTATAATTGTCATCACGCTTCTTTGTGCTGAAGCATCAAGTGGAGGCATTGTTATTGTGCACAGCTAACCGTCCTTGGTATTGATTTGGTCACGACTCTGAGGGTCTGCTTTAAAGACACATCATCTGCAGGGTGATCCAATCTAGTGGATTCATGGCTGTAAAATACCCCCGTGTGTGTGTGTGTGTGTGTGTGTGCGCATGTGACAGAGAGAGAGATCACAAACCATACATCTACATCAGTGTGGGCTGCTTCTCGTCACCGAGCACAATGCAAGGTCATGAGCATCAACGCATGGCAGGAGAGAGAATGAGAAACATGGGATGAGAAATGGAGGAGCGTGGAGAGTAGGAGAACAAGACAGCATATTCATATCCATCCTTGTATTTATAGCAAGCCTGCGGGGAGTGGGGAGAGATGGAGGTGGGGCTTAGTTTATGACATCCTCTCACAGCAAGGGATTGGTGAGTGTCTGAGTGTGCAGTTGTGTGATTGTGTGTGTGTGTGTGTGTGTGTGAGAGAGAGTGTGTGTGAAAGAGAGAGTGTGAGTGTGTATAAGGGGTGGGGGGGCGGGGGTCATAACAAGCAGAAGGGGAGCTGTTTTCTTGTGTGTATTTATGTGCAGAGAGTGTACGGAAGAGAAGCAGGTCTATTTTGAATGCGTACATCAGTGAAAGAGAGTAAGAGAGGGAGGAGGAAAGGAGGAGAGAGAGAGAGAGAGAGAGAGAGGGAGGGAGGGAGGGAGGACTGTGTTGAATGTGTCACAAGAAGAGAAATCAAATTGGTCCATGAAATCTGTATGACTCAAACACACAGTGTTCTCTGTGTCCAAGGCTGAGGGAGGGAGGAGGAGAGGAAGAAAGAGAGGGAGAGTGACAGACAGAAGACTGTAGAGAATGAGGTGAGGCTTCAGTGTTGTTTCTTATTGATGTAGCATGTGAATCTAATGTTTGCACTGTGTGTGTGTGTGTGTGTGTCTGTGTGTGTCAATGCCTGCCCTTCTGATTTACACATGCATGCATGTTTGTGCATGAAAGACAGGAACTGACATTTCTGTACAGGGAGCATTCTTTTGTTTTTCTCCAGCTGTAACTTGACCAAAAATGAATCAACCATGAACACAGTCTTGTTTACAACCGAGGAATAAGAACAGCCTTCAAACTTCCCTGGGTAGCTTCAGTCTTATCTATATCTGTATGTATATGCATGGACATTACCTGTCTGTGTGAAGGTTATTTGTCACTGGGACTCCTCAGAGAGGTGTGTGTGAGTGTGTGTGTGCACTTGCTTGCTAAATATTGACGACTGGAACACGTTTTAACCAAAAGATCTGGACATTTTTGGGAAGTGAAGATATTTTGACAGGTCCTCACTTCTTCAAATGGCAGTATGAGGGTTTAGACTTGGTTTTAGGGCTCAGATCGGAATCGGGTTTATTTTTAGGTTAGGGTTAGGGTTGAGGGTAAGGCATTCAGTTGTGAAGGTTCAGGGAAGGAGGTGGGGAATGCATTATATCACTCAGTGTCCCCACAAAGATAGAAGTATAAGTGTGTGTGTGTGTGTGTGTGTGTGTGTCGGGGGATGTTTTTAGAGGGACCATGACACTAACGGTTTAACATTATAAGACTGCTTCCTGTTTCACTATATCTCATTGATCCAGTTTACACAGCTGGTCCCACCTCCTGACTTTTAGCCTTCATTGTCTGAGTCGAACTGATCCCATGAGCAGTTAAGGCTTTAGATTCTCACTCAAGAGCCCAGAAGTGGCTTACAATCTTCCAGGCCCTACATTAGAACCATAACCACTGAGCTCATCCTCTTACTCATTTGCCAAGCCGCTTAATCCTACTAGGGCTCCGGGGAGGCTGGAGCAAGGCTATCCCAGCCATCCCTGGGAGGAAACGGGGTACACACTGAACAGCTCGCCAGACCATCGCAGGGCCAACACATACACGCACACACACACACACACACACACACAGCTATTTACACTCACATCCACACCTAGGGGCAACTTGGAACAGTCAATTAGCCTAATGTGCATGTCTTTGGACCGGAGTAACCGGAGGAAACCCGCCCAAGCACTGGGAAAAAATGCCAACTCCACACACACACACACACACACACACACACAAGTCCTAGCCCAGGATTCAAACCCAGGACTTTCTTGCTGTGAGGCGGACGTGCTAACCACTACGCCAGTGTGCCGCCCACATTCTTCTCTCGCTTTCTTATTAGTGACTGTCTTTCTCTCTCATACACACTTCCTTCACTCTTCATTTCCTCTCACACTCACACTCTTCTTTCTTCATCTTCTTTGAAGATAAAATCTCCTTCACTCACTTCCTCTTCTGTCTCTTGCTGTCTGTCAACGTGTGGTCCTACTGATGGAGCCTACCATGTTGTAATATTTGAGAGATGAAGGCAGGGTTCATCCACCCCTTCATTCTCAAACCTGGGTGCAAGTGGGCAAGATTGTGGCGTTGACAGGCGAGTAGTGACACCTTCTTTAGCTTACTGGTTAAATAGTGTTGGTTTAAATTATTGCCACAAAAGTTTTTTCAGATGTTTCAAGAAGACACTGATTTAAAAAGATTAGTGTCTGCTTGGTTTGACGGGGTTCAGTTTCTGCATATGCTGGCTCGATGGTAAAATGTGGCCTTTCACATGAATGTGTACAGTGTGTGGAAGTACAGTATAGTGGTATGAGGAGGTGTGATGTGTCGAGGGTGAACACATGTCTCATTAAAGCTGTGAGAAGATAAACAGACTGTCGGAGCTTCTTTAACACAGCTAATAATCCGCCAGGCTTAATCCTTTCACTTATTACGCATTGCAGCTCTGTAATTTGTACCTATGTTTAGCAGGAAACTGGAGGATTTCTGTGTGTTGCATTTGGTAGAAGCTGAGGGTATGTATTTTCATGGTTCTGGAAGGAGTCACAGTGTTGAGGCAGTCTGTTTTACATGCAATCTGTGCATAATTGTAAATAAGTGTGTCCCTTATCACAGAGTGCTGTATTACGCTCTAAACTGATGTATAGAAGGCTTCAGTATCGTAGTTTAGTTTTTGTATGTGACTTTTAGCATGTTTAGCTCCCGTCTTAATGCAGTAGTGCATATTAATAGAATACCAGGTGGCATCTGTTTGCAGCCTGCAGTGTTTTGTCTCTCTTCATCAGGCCTGCTAATGTGTTTTTGCTCTGCACAGTGTTAAAAAAAAAAATCACTATGTTGTGCGACGGCACAGTGGCTCAGTGATTAGCACTGTCGCCTCACCGCGAGAAGGTTCTGAGTTAAAATTTTCAACCAAGGACGACTTCTTCACTTCTGTGTGGGTTTCTTTTCCCTGTTCTCTCGGTGCCTGTGTGTGTTTCTTCTAGGTCCTCCAGTTTCCTCCGACAGTTCAAAGACATGCACATTTGGTCAATTGGCTACTCTAAATTGCCCCTTGGTGTGACTGAGAGGGTTGTTTGCATCTATGTTAACCCTGCAACAGACTGGCGATCTGTTCAGGGTGTATCCACCTCTCACCAAATGTCAGCTCTTGCTTCTCCTGTGACCCTGATGGATAAGAGGTATAATTAATGGCAGGATAGATGGAAGGGCATTATTGTGTTTTCACCAGCACAGCTGCGCAGGGCGGCATGGTGGCGTAGTGGTAAGCACATCTGCCTCATAGAAAGATGGGAATGGGTTCGAGTCCTGGGTTCAGAGAGGGCATTTCTGTGTGGAGTTTGCATGTTCTGTTGTGCCTAAAAGTCTCGAGATCAACAGTTTGTCTAATACTGAATCCAGCCAATCTGGCTACCAAGCCATGGTTACTGCAGTCTCACTGAGTCACTCAGATCATAATTTTCCCAAGTCTTGTGTTTAATGTGAAGACTAACTGAAGCTGTTCCTTTGTATCTGCATTTTCATCATTATGTACTGCACCAGGCCAGTGGGGTGGCAGTATGGTTAGCACATGCATCTTCCTGGATTTGAGTCCTGGGCTCGGCAAGAGCGTTTCTGTCTGGAGTTTTCATGTTCTCCCTGTGCTTGCGTGGGTTTCCTCTAGGTACTATGGTTTCCTCTCACAGCCTAAAGACATGCACATGAGGTTAATTGGCTGTTCCAATTTGTTCCTAGGTGTGAGTGTGAATAGTTGTGTGTGTGTGTGTGTGTGTGTGTGTGTCGGCTGAGATACGCTCCAACCTCCCTGTGACCACAGTAGTAGGATTAAGCGGTTCGGTAAATGAGTGAATGAGTGAGTGAATGTATTGCATTCATTGCATCATTGTGAAGATGTACAGGTTTTCCTAATAAACTGACCAGTGAGTATAAAACTGAATAGGGGTGAGTTGGTATGTGTGTGAGTGTCTAAGTGTGCATAATGAGCTGGTCCTCTGCTCGGGGAGAGATAAGGTCCAGTTCTTGGTGTCGTCTTTGGCCCAGTGGGAGCGTAAAACAGGATTGATCCCATGGATCTCTAATTCCCTTCAGCTTCTTAACTCAATACAGCAGCCAGATCAAGTTTATTCAAGTATTTAGTCAATACTGCCCTCACACACATTTATTCCATCACTTCATTAATATATTTCCATTTAAAACAAATATAAAAGGATTGCATGAGATTTAAGTGGTTATGTAATTGGATGAAGTGCATTTCATATTATTCTTACAGACATGCGGTGTGTGTGTGTGTGTGTGTGTGTGTATATATGTGTGTGTGTGTGTGCGCGCCTTTGTGGATAAAGTACAAGAAGACATGGTTAGTCTTAAGTACATATATAAACAGGAATCTCGGCCAGTTCATGATAAACTGCTAGGTTGGTCAAAAGGTTTAGTAAATGCATCCATATAATAACTGGGGGATGTGACCTCTAAACTTAAGTCCTGTCCATGCTTTGCATAGTCTGAGTCAGAACTACATAAGGATAAGTGTGGGCAGGCTAGGCTGCTGATGGAGACAGTGTAGTGCAGTGACATGCATGGTCACTCACAGAGAGTTACTTAGTCATGCTAAGCCCAACACACATACGCACGCACATACACAAAATGTACATAGGCTCCCTTTGTATGAAAGCTCCAGCAGCTCAAGTGAAAGTCTGTTCTGTGCATGGATGCATCAGCACTGAATCGTTCTTTAAAAGTATGCAGTCTGTGAATGTCTGTTGGGGGATTTATTAGTTAAGCTTTATGTGTATCGTGTTTCTGTTTTTCTTCCACACCTGACTATTTCCAGGCAATATCACAAGGAAGACCTTACCCATCCTCATCCAACTATGCATACTTACTTATATGGAGGAAGTCCAGAATTTTATTGATTGTTTTTTTATAGAATGCTACATTAAGATTTCACTGATTTATTAGCATTGATGTCTATAAGCCAGTGTGGCTGGTGCTCAGTCCAAGCCTTGTGGTGATGGACTTTGCCATGTGAGTTTTAAGCCTGGGGTGGTGAAGGTGACACACACATACACACACACGCACACACACACATACCCTACATTCTCTCTGTGTCGTATGCTTGGCTTTGATGCAGCAACACTTATTCTTTTTAAACTTAAACAATTTGAGAATTGGTGTATTTCATTCTAATAGTTCTGTGATGTCTTCTCTATTGCTCAATTAATCATCTAATTTATTAAAGTACTTTATTGTATTTATTATTATTATAATATCAATAGGACTTGGAGGACGCAAACCTCTGCCAAGCCCAGCAATCCTCATATGAACCAAATTGTCAAAAATCCTTTCATCTTTTCACAATGTAAAAGAATCCTTTAAAATAGCTCAGTAACTTTTGAACAAAGCTGAAATCTGTTGGGGCGGCACAGTGATGTAGTGGTTAGCATGTCCGCTTCACAACAAGAAGGACCTGGGTACGAGTCCCTGACTCAGGCGTTTCTGTGTGGAGTTCTGTGTGGAGTATGTTTTCCTAGTTCTTATGTGCGTTTCCTCTAGATACTCTGGTTTCCTTCTATAGTCCAAAGACATACACATTTGGCTAACTGGCTGCTCCAAATTGTCCCTAGGTGTGAGTGTAAGTGTTGTGTGTGTGTGTGTGTGTATGTGTGTTGGCCCTGTGATGGACTGGCAAACTGTTCAGGGTGTACCCCACCTTCACTCAGTGTTGGCTGAGATTGCCTGCAACCCTAGTAGGATTAAGTGGTTTGGCAAATGAGCTAGTGAGTGAAATCTGTTGATAGTTTACTGAATCAGCAGTCTGTCAATTACATTTTTATGCTGGTTGGATGTTTCTAGCACTATTAGATACCGGTGTGTGTGTTCAAAGTGTTATTTATTTGCTACAGATGCATGATAGTTTGAATCCTGCAGGGTAATTATGCTGGTCCTTATGTACTATTTTCTTCGAGGCTTTTATTTGAACCTCCCAAAAGAGTAGGTAAGAAGAGTGAAAGATATGACTCAAGTCCCTCCACCCTGTAACGGACCAACATGCCCACCACACTGACGCATCCCACGCAGGATTCCCAGGACGACTTCGGTTCCCCACAATGACTCAGAGGCTCAGAAGTGAATTTTGGAAATGCAAGGAAATCTTTTGCAGAACCGTTGTTTATTAAAGTGAAACAAACAGTATGGAAAAAGATTTATATTAGTTTATGTTGAATGTAGTCTGGTCATTAGCACAGTAATAACACAGTTTTGTTTATTTCTCCTTATACATTGGATATAAAATTCAAAAGTTCTGTGCACAGAGTTCCAAATGAGTCAACTGTTGCTTCAATTTAGGAAAACTTCTCTTCGTGCTTTTGAATAAAATCTCACTTGTGTGACTAATGCAATTTGCTGGAGTACTAGGCAAAACATCATACACCAACATTGTACAACAGTGATTTCTGGAAGTGTTCCTGAGCCCATGCAGTGATTTCCATGACAGAATCTCACCTGTTGTTAATTCCTTGCTGTCTGAGGGCCTGAAGATCACAGGCATCCCATATTTATTTTCATCCTTGTCCCTTGCACACAGAGATTTCTCCAGACTCTCAGAATCTTCTGATGATATTATGTACTGTAGTGTAGATGATGAGATATTCATGATCTTATGTTGAGGATCATTATTCTGAAATTGTTCCCCAATTTGTAGATGCAGTTTTTTGCAAATAGGTAAACCTCTGCCCATAGGTTTTTTTTGTTTTTTTTTATACCCAGTCATGTTATTAACCCGTTGTTAGTGAACCAGATTAGTTTTAGAATGTTCCTTCAGCTGTTTCTTTTTTAGTACCGCTTACTTTTCCAGTCTTTTGTTGCTCTGTCTGAACTTTTTTGAGGCGTGAGGCTGCCATCAAATTTAAAATCAGCTAATATTTTCGTTTTTCATGAAATAGTGAAATGCATCACTTTCAACATTTGATATGTTTTCTATGTTCTATTGCGAATAAAATCTGGATTTATTACTACATTCCTTCATTCATTTTCATACAAGGGACCCAGGATGCTGAAGCCTGTATCAGTCGACACTGGGCAGTTGTTGTAGTTGTAGTTGGGATACATCCTGAACAGCTCTCCAGACCACTGCAGGGCCAACAAACACTTAACCATTCACACTCACATCTTGTGGCAATTTGGAACAGCCAATTAGCCAAATGTGCATGTTTTTGGACTGTGGAAGGAAACTGGAGAAACCCATGCAAGCACGGGGAGAGCATGCAAAATCTACAGAGAAACACTCAAACCTGGGACACGAACTTAGGACCTTCTTGCTGTAAGGCAGACATGCCAACCACAATGCTACCATGCCACCCAATATGGGTTTATGAATTATGTAAAGCATTACAGCAAAATGTGAAAGATCATTTAAATAGCAAGACCAGAACACTGAGCGTTTAATTCTTCCTATTATTCCTAAAAAGATGTGTTTTAAAGAATATCTACTGTAACCAGGAAATGAAAGGAGATTTATTATATAGATAGTTTACTGCATAATTGTGAGAAAAGAAACCTTTCAGAAGAAGGCACCTCAGACACTGACGCAACAAATTTGGGGTAAACATTCTACCATAACCGTATCTCTACAGAAACCCAAGGCTTTCAGTATCAAGCTAACAGGATGTCTTGGTGAGAGTGTCTGAGGTAAACCGGATGTGGCCAGGTGTGCTGAAGTTAACGGTTTTTTTACTTAGTGCCATAAATTCATTGTGTTGTTCACTCTTCTTTTTCTTTTCTTTTTTTTTGCTTCACAGGCGAAGACAATCAAATTTATCCAGTCGCTCAGGAAGCAGATAAAGAAAATACTGAAGTTTTTGGCTGCTTACTTCTGCAGCTGAATCCATAAAGCACACAAAAGGGAAATCAGCTGTAGCACTGAGGAAACTGATAACTGTTGGTAAGCTGACTGAAACAGACACACACACACGCCATCATTTCTCTCTTCCATTTTTTTTTGTAGTACATTTTTGTATGTGTGTGTGTGCCAGAGTGTGCTGAGAGACAGAGCATTCACACCATCGGACTGTGATTGGTTCTTTTCCTGTATGTCCGTATATTACTGTATAAAGAGCTGCAGGTCGTTTGGAGATTTGGGAAGAGGAGCTTTAATACCCATTCGGACTCATATTCCTGAGATACCTGATACAACGTAGGATTCACCTGCTTCACCTGCAAGACCATGACATCACATGGCAAACTGCGAAAGGAAAGGGGGTGTCTGGCAGAGTACGAGACTCAGATCAAAGGTAAAGAAGGGGTCAAGGTACTCTTTGGGTTTTTCCCACCCATCTCTTTCTCACTTTCATTCTCTTAGGTTCTTGTTTTTCTCTTCTTTTGGTCAGACACAGTCAAGTTTCTGTTTATCGTGTCCCATGACTACCCCAGGCTACATGCAGTCTGGGTGAAAAAGATCAATCCCTGAGACTCTCTGTAAACCCCCCCCGCCGCCCTTTTTTCCCCCCCCCTCAGAGGTGCGTAGTCAGCTTTCAGAGCAGCTGAAGGTGTTGGATGCACAGTTGGAGCAGAAGACGCAGCAGCTCCAGGATCTCAGTGATTATCTACGCCGACGGGGGGAGATCGAGGCTGAGTATGCACGCTCTCTGGAAAAACTCAGCGAGAGGTTCACCCTCAAGACCAAAAAGTACATCATCCTGAGCATCTACATATTAAAATATATCACTGTATTATATCAACAGCTTGTATCTGAGCTACAAGTAACAATAGTTTTTCTTTGGCTTTTAGGAAGGAGCATACAGACCAGTCTGTGTCCCAATGCTGGTCAGTGCTGCTTACACAGACCAAGCAGGAGAGCCGGGACCACAGCTCGCTCAGTGAGATCTGCAGCACCACTTTCACCCAGCGTCTGTCTCACTGCATCGAGGACACACACCGCCTGGCCAAGAAGGTACACACATATACACACACACACATACTCTCTCTGTTTCATTAATCAATTCATTTAGCTGATTTTTTTTTAATGATTTGTGTTGTAGAGTAAAGAAGTGGGTCTGCAAATGCAAGACGAGCTTCTAAAGGTCACCATAGAGCTCCAGACGGTGAGTACGTTTTTTTTCTGTGTAAGCAATGTAGCCAACATGCATTACTCTAGACCACAGGTGTAAAACTCAAGGCCTGCGGGCCAAATCCAGCCTGCTAACTTATTTTATGTAGCACGCAAGTGCTTTCAAAGTGTATGATTATCATGCAGTCTTAGCATCAACCATTACCAACCATTAGGTAATTCATCGTCCATCCACTAGGTGGCAGCAAACCTATTTTATGTGTTCATGGTTTGTGAAAGATTGCAGGCTAGCATGCTGCTGTCAAGCAATGTCAGTAAAGGAAACAAATCAAGTAACAAAGGACAAATCATAAATTAAATTAAGGTTTCTTGGTTGCCGTTTTTCACTAGATTATCTGGCCCTTGATGACCTCAAAACGAGTTTGACACAGCTGCTCTAGTCTAAATACATTTTCCAAAAGAGTGACATCTTTTATACTATGCTGTGTTATACTATAAACACATGACATTAATGCAAATTCATTCGTTCATTTGCCGAATAACTTTATTCTAAAAGGGTTGCAGGGAGGCTTGAACCTATCCCAGCCGACTCTGGGTAAAGATAGGGTTCACCCTGAACAGCTCGGCAGTCTACTGCAGGGCCAACACACAATTATCGATACTCACACTCACATCCAGGGACAATGCATGTCTTTGGACTATGGGAGGAAACTGGAGTACCTGAAAAAAAAACATACTGGCACAGGGAGAACACAGAAATGCCCTCGCCGTGCCCGGTGCTCAAACCCAGGACCTCTTGCTGTGAGGCTGACGTGCTAACCACTATGCCAGTGTTCCGCCCCATTAATAACAATTCACATGAATAAATATGTTTTGTTTAGGTGAAATCTGTCAGTCAAGGCTTCATGCTTGGAAAAAAAAAATCTCATTTGAGTTTGCTTGCACTTGTGTTCGAATGCTTCAAAAGTCTTAGAACTTCAATGCATCCTCTGTCATTGTTATTAATTAGCATGAAGACATGGATGCACATATTGTGTGTTGTATTGTATTTTAACCTCTCATGACAAAATCTTCAAGCTTAGTCAGAACCCTGCGGTAGGGTTTAGATCCCCTACCCCAGTGGTCTTTTGTGGTAAAGCCCAGGTCATATGTCCTGATTAAACCTGCCCATCCTATTGCCAGCTGGTTGCTCTGTGAAAGTCTTCACCCTTCACAGAACAGCTTGCCTGTCACGAGTGTCTTGGCTCAAGGCTTTTGGTGTGTGTGTGTGTGTGTGTGTGTGTGTGTGTGTGTGTGTGTGTGTGCACGCGCATGCTATGGGTAGCATTGATTCTTTACTTCATGGAGTTGCCAAAACAAAACATTATCTTATCTACCAAATTAATAAGTCATTATTGCCATGTGTGTTGTTATTGATGCGTATTGTAGGCGCTAAAGACTTATCACCAGTATCACTCTGAGTGTCTTGCTGCTGAGGGCAAACTCAAAGAAGCTACACGGCTGGAAGAGAAACAGACTAGCAAGGGGTCTGAACTCAGTGTTAGCCAATCAGGAGGGCAGAGACGCAGCTCAGTGAAGAAGATGGAAAGGCTCATGGAAAAGGTAGAGCTGAGTGTGTTTTTCACTTGGCTATACACAGTTTTTTTTGTCTGCAAATGGCACAGGAAGATGTATCGGTTCATATCTGTAACCTGCTGTTTCCGCTTTGTGTGTGTGTGTGTTTTGCAGAGGCAAGGGAAAGTGCAAGAGACCCAGCTGAAGTGCACTAAAGCTCGCAATGACTACCTGCTCAACCTCGCAGCAGCCAACTCCGCCATGAATAAATACTATCTTGAGGACATCTGCACTCTGATTGACGTGGGTGCCATGATTATGCCTGTCTGCTCTCTGTTTTACTGGAAAATATGTTTTATTTCCCTTTTCTGCAGTAACAGCAGACCAATAATAGCTTAGTTCCCTTTGTATAATTCTGTGTTCATGGAGCCTTGGTTTCATAATGTGGACCGAAAACATTTCTGAGAATTTATACAGTCACCTGCCAGTATGCAAACTTTCCATAGTACTTTTCAATTTGAACTGAAAGCAGTTTATAAGTGTTGTATTTGGAGAAGCCTTGAGCATTTATTTATGTGTATTCATATCACGAATATTTATGAAACAAATTTTAATCTTATTTAAAAATGTGTCGAATGTAGACAAATATCTTATAAAGTAGACAAATATCTAAGATAAGGCTTATGAGCTTATTTATAGACGTTAATAGTAATTTCATGCTAGTTTTATTGTTAGATGGTTTGGCTAATAGGCCTCGTAATATATATATATATATATATATATGTGCCTATAAGGATGGTGTAATAAAAATGCTAGAAATATCTGACTATATTTAAGAAATGTCACTGGTTAAGCTGACGTTATCTGCAGTATACATTCACGCTGATTTAATTTCTGCGCTTAGTAGCTCATAAACGCTTAAGGTTTCAAGTTATGGGCAAGTGCTCAGGTTACCACTGCTGTAGTAGGACAATTAGTGCCCTAGAATGTACAATATAGCAATATAGCACTGTACTGGGGAGGCACGGTGGTGTGGTGGTTAGCAAGTCTGTTTCATAGTAAGGATCGAGGCCCACACTCAGCGACGGCGCCTCTGTGTGGAATTTCAGTAAGGGTTTTCTCCAGGTACTCTAGTTTTCTCCCACAGTCCAAAGATATCCACATTAGGCTAATTGCCTGTTCCAAATTGCCCTTGGGTGGGAGTGTGAGTGTGAGTGTGGATGGTTGTGTGTTGCCCTGCGATGGATTGGTGAGCTGTTCAGGGCATACCCTGCCTTCACACAGAGTCGGCTGAGATACGGTCCAGCCTCGCTAAGATTCCTGGGCGAGAGATCCTTTAGCAAACGGGTGAATGGATGGATGGGTTGCATTGTATTGTGTAGTGCTTTATTGCAGCAATGCTAGAACATGGCGTTGGACACATGGAGGTTGTATTCAGAGTTAAACTTGTGTAGTGAGCATGTGTTGGACCTCTGAGGTAATTACAGTCTAGTGTCTTAGTTATGTGTGATTCTGTCCTTCGCTCGTCCTTGACTCTGAAATTCATTTGTGGGGCTATAAAGTAAAAACTCGTAAATGCATTATTTATGCATACGACACTGATAAATACATTTTTTAAAATGCTGTGGAATTTATAGAGCAGTGGTGACCAACCCTGTTCCTGGAGATCTGCCTTCCTTCAGGTTTTATCTCCAACCAAAATCTAACACACCTCTTTGACCTGTTCAAGAACTTCTTCAAGGCAATAATCAGGTACTCAGGTGTGCATGATTAAGGTTGGAGGCAAAACCTTCAGGAGAGTAGATCTTCAGCAACGGGGTTTGGAGACCGCTGTTATAGAGAATACATGATTTATTAATTAGTGAATTGCATAATATCTCTAAAGCCCACAGAAAGTTCTTTATAAAGATTGTTTTGCATGAAGGAAGTCTGAACTGACCACAGATTTAACCACCTCAGTGATTCTGTATTTCCTTTTGCTGTTTTGCTGTCCTTTTGTGTCTTTTACTTTGTACGATAAGTTACATTAAGCAAAAACAGCTGAAAAATTTATATTTGCAACTAGGACCATTTGTGATGTATAGCCAATATCTCTCTCTCTCTCTCTCTCTCTCTCTCAACTGGTTCTGCAGGCACAGTAGTCACAGACATCCTGTGACCGCAATCAGCCCTTCACACTGTGCACCAATTTGCTTTATTTCATTTACTTAATTTGCAAAACGTTTATTTATGTGTGATACTGTACGAAGAGGACCAACGCCAGCCTTTTTCAAGTTTCAAGTTTCAGATTACAAGTTTTATTGTCATATACAGGTAACAATGGTACCTCACTCCCGGCAATGAAATTCTTGTACTCAGGGTCAGCTCTGATTTGTTCCAGTAGATTTGCGCAGTGTTCTCCGTGACGTGCCTGATACGTTTTGCTGATATTGTTGAATTGGAGAGCTTTCTGTGCTGGGGATTCTTGATCCATGCGGCAGACGTGGCCCAGCATTGCCCACCGCTGTCTCATGATCTTGAGGGACAGTGTTTCGCAGTTATATTTCTTATATAGCTCCTGATTGGATATAAGGCTGTTGGGCCAACTGTAGCCTGTAATGGTGTGTAGGTGTTTCCGTTGGCATGCATCCAGCCTGTTGAGATCTGCTTTTGTTACGGACCACCTGTTGCACTTGTATAGCATGATTGGAATGCAGAATGCATTGTATAGACATAGATGTGTTTCCAGAGAGATCTTGCATCTTGGACTCCAGAGTTTCCAGAGAGATTGGAAAGCATTGTTGCTGAGACTGCAGCGTAATTTGATGTCAGCAGTACTGCACCGAAGAGAACCAAGTGTTTTTTTCCTTTTCTCCATTTTTCATTTCCTCTGCATTTCTGACCATCACCGTCACCATTTACTAGGCATCTGTAGGATGTTTATTCGGAATCTTCTAATTATTATATGTGGATTAACCTTTTGCCATAGCCTAAACACTAGTTCTAAACTTATCCTGTTGTTGCCATGTCTGCTTTCAGTGCACAGATCTTGGCTACCACATGTCTGTGACACGCGTGATGCGTGGCTACCTGTCCAACAGGAACCGGGCACAGCAGAATCTGAAGAATGGACTGCAGCAGCTTGAAAGTGCGGTGAGTGCTTTAGATCAGGGCCAGGACCGAGATGCCCTGCTTCAGGCCCACAACTCAGCCTTCTGCCTGCCATTCCGCTTTCAGCACCTGCCACACGAGGGAGACCAGGTAACGTACACACACACACACACACACACACACACACACACACACACCTGATGTATGTCAGTGTGACAGCATTTAGGAGGTTTGAAATATTCCATACTCATTGAATATAATAGTGTATGTATGTATGTGTGTGTGTGTGTGTGTATGTGGCAGGTTTGTGAGGTGAGCGCTGACTGTCATGTGCGGTATGAAATGGAAACCAGATACCAGCAGTTGCAGTCCAGACTGGGTACTGTTACCCTGGAAACCGAAGAGGTACATCACATCTCTGCTAATCCTGCTATCTATTATAGATCCATGTTTGTGCCTTTACTCAAATTAAAACTAGGGTAGGCAATCGTGGACACAGCAGCAAGAGTAAGCGAGATTTTGAAAGTATCAGATCTGAAATATTCCAGCTTCTCCCTTCAGGACTCCCTCCAAAACACATGAACACGTACTGCCTGATTACTGCTGGAGGATGGATCCAGTTAACATTTCCATAATGAATGAAACAATGAATTCAGATGTTGTTCTTCTAGCTCGCTAAGGTTAGCAATATGTCTGCAGTATATCTGACTATCCTTGTGGTAAACTTGTGCAGGCAATTGGGCATCTACAAACAGGCCATCCACTCATTTCATTTGGACTCAGTGACTGATGAACAACACAGACGGCAGATGTTTTTTCTTTTTATTATCAGAGCATGTAATTTATTCATTGCTCTAAGGATGTAAAGAGAATTTGGAGAATTATAACAAAAATGCTTCTAAAACATTACCTACCCAAGCTTTACCTCTGCCAGATTTTAGCCTTTTAGTATATATTGTGCGAGAGGAGTGCGTTCTGATCGATTGCTATCTCTGAACTTTAAAGCAATATTCTGAGTGGATAATGCTTGAATCGAAATGAAGGACACTTACGGTTTATCATGGTCACTAGGAGCAAGTGGCATCATCCTGATCATGCTTTAAAATGGAAAAATAAAGCATAAAAATCTCTTTTTCCTCCTGTTTCTGTGTAAAAAGGCAAGGTCTGTTGGGCTTTTACACCCGAGCCTAGTGACTCATCAGAGCCAGAGCGTATCCTGTTTTCTGTAGTGTGAAGCGTCTTGAGAGTTCAACTTCTCCTGGATGGGTGCTAGTCCATCACAGGTTACCTTTCCAGTATTTTTTTCCCTGGTACCCATTTAAACTGCTGGATGGACAGAGGTAAACGTGTGGTTGAGACCTGGTCCATGGGTCATTGCACAGTGGCGGTCCATACGGCATTTGAACCCATGACCTCTCTGTGATGAGCTCAGAACCCTAACCACTACACCACCAGCCCCGTTTCTGTGTGGTATGCTCTAAAACACCTTTATGTAGTACAGTGTATATGTAGTTTTGAGTAGGCTCAGAACTGACAGCTTGAAGTGCAGAGCTCAGCTGACCTACCTCTGTAAAGGTTAAAATATCTCACTCACTCATTTGCCGAACCGCTTAATCATATTAGGGATGGCTGGAGACTATCTCAGCTGACACGGGGTGAAGGTGGAATAGACCCTGAATAGTTCGGCAGACCATCACAGGGCCAACGCCCACAGAGCCATTCACACATACAGGCAGTTTAAAACAGCCAATTAGCCTAATGTTCATGTTTTTGGACTGTGGGAGGAAACCGGAGTACCCGGAGGAAACCCATGCAAGCAAAGGAAGAATATGAAAAGTCCACACAGAAACGCCCTCGCTGAGGCTGTGACTCCAACCCAGGACCTTCTTGTTGTGAGGCAGAAATGCTAAGCACTATGACATATGTAAAATATGCTAAAGTCTTGTTTTAGTTTGCTTCTCATTATGTTTCCATGTAGTATATCGTTGTGGTCTTAAAGTGAGTTGAAGAGATTCTGGAGCACAGCTCAGCACCTTCTTGGATATGTATTTAGCAGGGGAGGGCCGTCAGGGCCAGCAAGGCTTTCTCTGCTGGCCCAAACACTATCAATCACTGACCGGGCCAGCAAGGCTTTCTCTGCTGGCCCAAATTTCTAGTATTTGTTCCATGAAATTGTATTAATTTATTCCCAACAATCTAATATCCTCATTTCGTGGGTTGTCTCTTGGCTGCACTGCTTCCAGTACGTAAATGTGAATGTAGGATGTTTTTGTTCAATCAGATTTCAGCCTCTATGTGCTGCCATGTCAATCTAATCCGCCCAGGGCCTTCAGAATCAGTAGTGCTGGCCGGTGTCACTTCAAATATATTAGTGATGGGGCTGTTTGTTTAACCGATCAGATTTCAAATTCGCCTCACAGGGCCAGACCACAATAACGTCAGCATTTTTCCGCCCTCTGATTGGTTGGTCAGAGAAAAGAAAGAAGGATGGATTTTGTCTGTAAGTAATCAGCATCTCTGGTGAGAATGATATATTTTATTTGAATGTTTTATGTTTTCGTCATGTTAGTAGATAAATATTGATTCTGAACTTCTCCAGATGATGTTGTGGTGTAGAGGTTTGGAGCTGTCAGAACCCTTTATCACCAAGCCGTTACATTTACGCTTTTTACATTTGGCAGAGTGCCAAATTTACCAACAGCTTAACAGAACTTCCAACAGAAGATACGTAATACTTGGAGTTATTAGCAGAAATGTAACTCAGGCATATTGCTGACGATGCATTCGGAAGTAAAGGGTTAACTGGGTTTCTTGCTTTAGTAAAAATGGTATTCACCCTCAATACGCGAAATGCCTCTCTCTGTAATGCCAGGCCTTGTTATATTGCGTTTTTGTATATTACTGATGGTTCCTATAATTACGACGTGACAGTGTTTGTATTAAGAGGTGAATTAAATTCGTTAAGTCTCGACTGAAGGCCCAGGAAAGAAATGCACGGCCCGCCACTGGTATTTAGAGCTCACTCGTATCCGACATCATTTTACAAAAGGCAAAACATAAATCATAAAAATCTCATTTCAGTGTTCTTGTTTTGCTTAGGTTCCTGTGTAGTATATACTAAAACAATTATGTGCCTCATGCCCAAAAATTTATCAAGCAAGTTCCATATTTCCACATATTTGTTCATTCTATTCTACTCTTTTCTCTCAGGTCAGTAAAACTCTAAAGGCGACCTACGCTGCTCTGCTGGAGAGTATCTGTGATGATGACTGCAATCCCGCCCCTGAAGTCTCAGCCAGCCTTTCACAGGAGAGCACAGGCGACGGCCCTAACACCAAGCTGAGCTTAACCAAGCGCAGAGCCAATCAACAGGAAACCGAGAGCTTCTATTTTAATGTAAGGACATAATATTTCTGGTATGTTCCATGTTGGTTCATATCAGCAATACATACTGTGGTTTATGATTACTGATACAGTCAGAAAGCTGTGAACGGTAGTGTGATTATTAATGTTCCGTTTGTTCTGTTTTGTTCTTACAGAAAGTGAAGGAGTATCTCAGTGGTAGTTCTCTGATTTCCAAACTCCAGGCCAAACATGACCTGTTAAAGGAGGCCATACAGAAAGGTACAAAATATAGGCAGCACTACAGTCTAAGGAAGACACGGCAGAACCATCTTACACTAAACTGTAAAACTGTACACAGTGTATAAACACTTGTACACAGTGTATTTTGGAATAATCTCTCTCTTTTCTCTGGTTTCTGTCCTCCAGCTGAGGCAGTTGATCGTGATCCCTCCAGGTACGAATCATGTCCCTTCTATCAGTCTATCTGTCCTTAGTTCTGGCACTGTTCACTCATGGGTGTGTTGCTGACACTGGTCACACGGGCCCAGATAACATCTGTATATATCTGTATATATTTCCCTATCAGGACTCACTGTATACAAAGCCAGTGAGCTCAGTCTGAGCTTCCTAAAGTGGCACACTTGTGTGCATGTGTGTGCGTGCATGAAAATGGATTGCATGCTTGTTGTATGCATGTAATGAATGTAGTTTCACAGTGGCGTGCGGTGTATGTATTTCCCAGAATGCCGTCTGGTAGGTCAGTGCGTGTGCGGAAAGCCAGGCCTTGCTCCCAGTACAACCACAAACTCTTCTCTGGGGACATGCTGTCCTTCATCCAGGTACAGCCCTGTGCTCCACAAGAGCCTTTTAGCTGCATTTATAATGCGTTACTGCAACGCTCCTTTCTGCAACGTTACTCCTCCCTTCAGCGTCTGTGATGTGTGATTTCCTGTCATTAACTCCCTGATTATGTGGCCATTGTTTCACAGTTCTCAGTGTGTGTTGCTTGTTTGTGTTTTGCCTGAATAACTAACTGTGTTTTGTCGCTTTGCTTTAACCTGATATCCCTGAATTGTGCTAGTGCTAGTCGGATACACATGCAATTAAAAGAAGCGGGGGGAGTCTTTTAATTATTTTATGATAGTTAATAGTATGAGTATGTGCTACTGTTTTCATAATATTTTGCAGCCAAACTGTTTCTACATTAAAATCGTATTGCCCCATTTCCCCTCTGTGATCATCTGCTGAAACAGTTCCTGCTTAACTGCTGTGTTTTGTGCTTGCATGCTCACATTATTGTGCACAGGGCTTTGAACTGATGCATCATTATGTGTTTCTTTCATGAGACTCTTCTGTTTGGCTGCTGCTTTCGGAAAGAAATTAATATATAAAACAAAGCTATTGTCATTTCTGTTTACTTCTATGTACTAAAAACATGTGAGCAGTGTGTGAAGGATTTATATGATTGAAGGATTTAAGGAGCAGTGTTCAGGTGTTCACGTTTGTGTTTTTAGGCATGTCTAAGTCTTAACTAAGCTTCAACAATGCAGTTAACGCTGCTGTAATTATGTAACTGGCTGTCCCTATTCATTATTTTCTTAGCTGTCCTGTGTGCTATGATGCATTGTTGCAGTACAAATTGTCCTCCTTGAGCATCAGTGCTTCTCTGAGCTTGTTTAAGGTTAAAGATTTGAGGCATATCTTGTCTTTAGATATAACCACATCCCTCATATATTAATTCCTGGGGCCCTTGGATTAGTATTTCACACAGCTGTCATTTAAACTAATCTATTTAGGTATATCCACATCGAAAGTTACGTATGTAACTACGGTTCTATAAATCCTGGATGACCGCCAGAGGCGGTGCTTCAGCACTGAATGTATCCATCTCGCGCATGCGCAGGTCGAGTGTTTAT
>JAQMYF010000003.1:20644915-20663656 GCA_030014195.1 Neosilurus mollespiculum | reverse complement strand
TATATAAAATGCTCTCTCTCCTCTTTCTTTTTCTCAGGAGATCACAAGACAGATGAACTCAGTATTTAAAGAGCTCCTTTCCCGGCAACCTCCTCAAGAGAGTAACGTTTCACCAGCTGTGTCCTCGTCCTCTTCTTCATCCTCCTCATCAGCATCCAGTGCACCTTCTCGACAGTCCGTGAAGAGGGGGTCAGGATTCAGCCTGCGCAGCCGAGGCCTCTTTAAACCCTCCGACCAGCAGGACTAATGCATGCGTGGAAGGCAAGGACAAGCGCTAACCTACAGCAGAGATTAATATATTTTTTCTAAAGTATATTATGATGTTTGTGAGACCTTAATTCTAACAAAAAAAGAAAAAAAATGTTTATGAAAAGTGATTTTGGTCCATGTGGTACCAGTGACTACACCTGTTATTCAGAATTGGAGTGAATGATTCACTGGTCATTTTTCTGGTTTTGTTTGTGTTTAACATAAATGTAAAGGTACAGTAAAGTAGAACTTTTTTCTATTTTATTTCTATCTGATTTGTTATTCCCCCGTTACGATGACCATTCATTATAGTGATGTGCAGTGGAGTAACTTAATCCTTTCCTTGCATTCATGTACTGTTTTTAACATGCCCTCGTAACAGCCCCTCACATGTGCTACTCAGTGTCTTCCAACCGGAATGCATTGTGTGTAGAACCAAATCTGAACTCACCCAGCTGCTCTATTTCAAATAATTTTGTGTCTGCAGGTCAATTTTTTATTTATTCTGGAAAGCAATGTTTATTAAATCCCTCAAGTCGCAAGACGTAACTTCAGAGCCCGCTCACGGGTACTGTTTATTCCCTTAAGAGGAAATAATGTGAAAGTTAATGATGGCATGTTAAAAGCAGTTCTGGAAGGCAACATTTTGTTGTAGTGTAATCTTCCCTATCATTAAGACTTTTTGGTTTCTCCCTACAGTCTTCAAAATCCACTGCTTTATTGCATTAATGCAATGAGTTTATCGTCTATGTATTACTCAGAGACGGAACATGACTTTAAACATAAAGTTCATTCTGGCTGCAACCGGAATAGATACCTATTTTTCGCAAAATTAATATTTTTATAGTAATTATGGTTTTTATTGATAAGTTTTTATTTCCAGATTGTTTGCTTACATAAGTAATTATTTTATTTTTATTTTGTTAGTGGTTTATATTTGTTGACCGGACCTTGTTGAATCTTTTTTGATCTTTTAAAGAAGAGGAGATGCATTAAAACTAGACAAACCCCTTATCTTAAAAAAGAGAGAGAAAAAAACCAGAACAGTCATATTATCAGCTAGTCTCCATTTATTAAAACAGTATGGGCACTGTCATGAATACAGGAGTATTCACTGAAAATGATGGAATATGCAATTTGATCTTGGACTAGGCTCTGAAAAATAGACACAGAATAAAACATATATACAAAAAAAAAGACTCAAAGTGGAAAAAAATCTTACTTTGATAACACCATACATTGTGTTTTTTCATAGTCTTTATGCAGTCATGTGTGTGTTGTGAAATCTTCAAGTCAAAGATTATTGTACGTGACGTGCAATAAATGCCACACATGCAAAAACATGTCACGTAGGAATGGTGTAATTAGCAGAATAATTGCAAGTACGGTGTGTTGCTAAACTTCGCTTATGTCACACACAAAAGGTCTACTGGATATCTGAGAAGACAAGTGTCGAGGATAATGTAGTAAGTAGCACAGGAGGAAAGAGAGAGAGAGAGAGAGAGAGAGAGAGAGAGAGAGAGCTGTAGACATGAGAGGTCTGTCCAAACTGTGAACGAGCTGATGCAACCACACGTACTACAGCAGCACTTTCACTTCCTACTTAACCCTAGTGTACACACGTCATTGGTTCTACTCCACTCAAATTAGAGAGAGATACTATATTGACTAAAAGGCAGCTTAGCCTGAAAGTCTGAAAACAACCTATAAAAAACAAGCCTGTCGGACTGGGCCTGATCCGTGTCTGTTGATATTTGCTAGCTAAAGTATGAACATTTCATCTAAATTAGCACCATTTTCAAGGATGATACAGAGAAGAATTGAATAAATACCTCGATCCTATCAGGCTGACAAGGAAGATGAACGCATTCCTTGGAGAAAGCTTGTTCTTTTTCAGTATCTGGTATCCAAGATTAGATAAATGTACCTTAATCCTATATATACACTATATGGAAAAAGCTTTATGGACACTTAAATATAACACAACACTTACAAGTGTTTTTGATGGTTGGACTCGTTTGTTCTTTTTTCCGATTATAATAAATGTCTCTCTTCTGGGAAGGCTGTCCACTAGATTTTGGAGAATGGCTGCTATTAAGGTCAGGTACTGATGTCAAGCGGAGACACGTGGGGCAGCTGGTATTCCAGTTCATCTCATATGTGTTCAGTGGGGTTGAGGTCAGCACTCTTTGTAAGTGACTTGTAAGCACACGAACCTTGGCAAGGCATGTCTTCATGAAGCAGCTCACTGTGAGCACCCGGGGGGAGGTGGAGTGGGGGTGGGGGTGTCATGACAGAACAGGTTTGAGCCTCTTAATTCTAGTGAAGGGAAATTTTACAGCTAATGAGAACTTGTGTGCTTTCAAATTTGTGGCACCAACTTTGGGAAGAAGCTACATATGGGTCTGATGGTCAAGTGTCCATAAACTTTTGTCCATATGGTGTATATTTGGTAATGTGGAGCCTGAGGAGCTGCCTGGCCTTTTAGTCAATATCTGTTGCACCTTTCCTCTTGTTGTGCCACTTACTCCTATATGCTTTCTGAAAATGTGTTTCATCGTGTGTTACATAATGACAAATGTGTTACATAATGACTTATTGTTGTTGTCTGACATGCAATATTATCACAATAAAAGGATGTAAATTCTAAAATATATTTGAACAAGAATTAATGTTCTGTGTCTGTTTTTAATGAGGATGGCACGATGGTGTAGTGCTTAGCACAGCAGCTTCACAGCAAGAAGGTCCTGGGTTCGAGTCCTGGGCTCTGCAAGGTCATTTCTGTGTGGAGTTTGCCTGTGTTTGTGTGGGTTTCCTCTGGGTACTCCGGTTTCCACCCACAGTCCAGAGACAAATTGCCCCTAGGTGGTGTGAGTGTGATTGGTTGTGTGTTTTTGTTTTAGCTCTGCAATAGATTGGTGAGCTGTTCAGGGTATACCCCACCTTCTCTCAATATCAGTATTTTGTTTTATTATTAAGGGGTGGCCAGGTAAGTAGTGGTTAGCAATGTCTGCTTCACATCAAGGAGGTCTTGGGTTCGAGTCTTGGGCATGGGCCTTTCTGTGTGGAGTTTGCTTGTTCTCCCCATGCTTGCATGGGTTTCCTCCGGGTACTCCGGTTTCCTCCCACAGTCCCAAGGCTAATTGGCTGTTCCAGATTGCCCAGGTGTGAATGAGTGTAAATGTTTGTGTGTGTTTTGGCCCTTTGATGGACTGGCGAGCTGTTTAGGGTGCACCCAGCCTTCACCCAGTGTCAACTGAGATACGCTTCAGCCTCCACGCGATGCTATAGGATTTAGCGGTTTAGTGAGTGAGTATTATTATCATTATTATTAAGTATTATTTAACATAATAGCTACTAGTGAATAGTTTTTAGATTACTTGAGATTGATTGAGAGAGAGAGAGAGAGAGAGTGTGTGGGTGTGTGTGTGTGTGTGTGTGTGTGTGTGTGTGTTTAAATGGTCCATTCAGTAGCAATATGATCTCTCTTCCTCTATAGGACCATGTCAATCCTTTCCCAAAAATAACCCCGTGCTCCCCCCACTCATTCTACACTGAGCACAGACACTTGCTTACACACACAGTATGATACAGGCACGTGGTCAGGGAAAAAAAGTGAGGTCACATCTACGGGACTCCGTCATCTTGTCTTCTGCATTCTAGTTCATACCGTATTACAGGCTGAGGCATGTTTCATGCATCTGATCTGATAACCGTATTATAAAGTGGAATCTGTTTCAGCAGATTGAAGTCCTTTTACAAGAACACATCAGTAACTGAAGTGGGTAAGTGAGACCATATTCACTGGTGATAAATATACCTTCTCTGTTTAACATGACACTAAAAAACTAAAATGGGAAGAAGAAAAATATTCTGCATTGTTGGTAGTGTCAGAATCAAACAAGTTATTAAGACCCTGATTTGATGAACTGTCACATGTAGTTCAATGAAAAGCCACTGTAGTAAAGGTTTATGACGGACAGTTAACCTCAGCAGCTGTTCTGCAAACACTAAATTAGTACAGAAATATGTTACCATTATACCACAGGTGCAGTTGCTTACCTTTTTACTACAATACATTCACAATGACCTGAATAAACTTCACAGACGTACAGTAATTCTCCAGCTTGTTAATGATCCCACCCGTTTCAAACGGGATATTAGGATGTTGCTTGCAGTGATATTTTCCACATTTGTTACATTGAAGAAGAAAAAAATAGGATTTACTCACTCACTCATCACTTACTTATTTTCCAAACCTACTTAATCCTATTAGGGTCGAGGCGAGGCTGGGGCCTATCTCAGCCGACTCTGGATGAAGGAGGGTTACACCCTGAATAGCTCGCCAGACAATCACAGGGCCAACACACACAACTATTTACACTCACACTCTCAACTAGGGGCAATTTGGAACAGCTAGTTTGCCTAATGTGCATTAGGAACACCCAAGCCCGGGTTTCAAACCCACAACCTTCTTGCTGTGAGGCGGATGTGCTAACCACTATGCCACCAAGCACATACACATACACACACACATACATATATACACAGGGTGGAGCAGTGGCTTGAAGTCTGTATGTTCTCCGTGTGCTTGTGTGGGTTTCCTCGGGGTACTTTGGTTGTGAATGTAAATGGTTGTTTGTTTGTGTGTCAGTGTGTTTGTTTGTTGGCCCTGTGATGGTCTGGTGAGCTGTTCTGGGTGTACCCGACACCTGCTTGAGTCGACTGAGATGGGCTCCAGCCTCCCCGCAATCCTAATAAAAGATAAAGAGGTTTGGAAAATGAAATTATAGTATTGTTTTTATGTACTGTATTTGTAGCTATGTACTATATTAATATATTCATCAGAAACATGCTACTCCAAAAGCTGTCAGCAGCAGAAGTCCAGACATCTAAAAATGTAATGAAAAGTGATTGTAGTAGAATTAGTTATTATATCAGCTCTCTATGCTATAGGTGTATATTCCATTACAGTCACAATTTACTGTGATGATGTTCATGTATATTTATTTATTTATTTATTAATAATGAATAGGCCTGTCTGTGTTAGTTGTTTATAGAATTGATGAATTGGCCTGTCTGTATCCACACATCTGATGTTAGCCTAATAATACAGGAGACCAATTGGTTTGTTTTTTCAGACAGCTCTGTCAAGTTTGATAATCATACCTGTCACTTTAAAATGATGCTCTAATAACTGATCTGATGGTATGCTGTGAATACTGTGTGTAATCTGATGCACTATAGTCACCATGATGTCTGACGAGTACTTAGTGGAGTGCAAAATTGATGATGATGATGATGATGTTGATGACACTGATAATGATGACTATGATGAGGAAGTGATGAAGATCCATCCCACTCCAACTCCACTACCGCAGTTCTGCTCCAGCCCCCATAATGAAAGCAGAGACCCCTATGGAGAGAACAACCATTTGAGGGTAAGACTGCTAGATTTACTCTACAGGAAGTCTTCAGATTTATGATGAATTATGAAGGTATGCTGGAGTAAATCAAGACTTTTTTTGTTTTGAGATATAAGGTAATGCCCAGTTCTTCCAGAAATATTGCACACCCAACACTGTTTTAGGATTGTGTATAGTAGGGTTTAATGCAGTGTTATTGGTGATATCTGGTTATACCTCAGACTACTGATTTATGGATCTATATTAATTCTGTCCTGTTCAAGTCCTGCTTAGAAGTGCACACGTTACAACATACAAAGTGGCTTTGTTTATATTTAAAGATATTAAAGGGGCAGTGTCATGATTATGAAGAAAATAACTTAAATATCATGAATGGTGTTATCAAACAAGACAACCATTAATGTAGAGACGTATTTGTTTTATGAAGGAAACTAGATATGAAATGGATTCATAGCGGAGCTCTGAGCAGAGCCCTATTCATGACTTTGATGTCTGTCCCATGTCTGTCCATCCTTCCCTCCGGCCATGCCAACCCTATTGCTGACTTAATGCTAATGGTGCTCCGATAAATACAGCACATAACGTTTCCGCTGTGAACCACTGAACCACTAAATCCTGCTGTTGGGGTCACGGGGAGGCTGGAGCTGATCTCATCCGACACTGGGTGAAGGGGTGATACACCCTGAACAGCTCACCAGACCTTTGCTGTGCAAAATACACATAACCATTCACCCACACCCAGAGGCAATTTGGAACGGCCAATCAGCCTTATGTGCATGCCTTTGGACTGTGGGAGGAAACCAGGGTACCCAGAGGAAACCAACAGAAACACGCAGATAACATGCAAACTCCACGCAGAAACACCCGAGCCGGGGACTCGAACCCAGGACCTTCTTTCTGTGAGGCAAACATTGCTAACCACTACGCTACTGTGCTGCAGATGTCATACATTAACCATTAAACACTTAAATTATAAAAGGTTTTAATTTGGGTTTCAGACTGCAGAGGTGCATGATGGGAGTATGGACAGTTGTGGACAGAACTGATGGTCTTCTTATTGATTCTCTGTGTGATGATGTAATATGTCCTCCGTGCTCCTCATTACCCCCACGTTTGACACACACACTCACACACAAACTTTGCGGCAACATGGAACATGAACTCGTTAAACGGATAATTACACTAACAAGACAGGTGATACAAATTAACATAAAAATCAGCTAATTAAAGGTAGTATTCAGAACACCCAGTGTTCCTTCTTCTGCTACAGGCTGAATTTGGGAGATGCAAGGGATTTATTTATTTATTTATTTCCTCCTTAAAGGAGCCACATTACTTTTATAGCACCAGCCTCAGACATCTATCAATGAGATCTCTTTCTGGAGCTCCACCTTTAGGCGGTGCCTGAATTTTTATATTGCATTAACTTTGTTAGGAATTTGCAACCCAGTTTAAATCTTTAAAAACTGTTCATTTCAACAAGATTTCAAAAAGTCCATGTTCCATTCGCATCGAATTGGTCTCAAAACCTCTCGATTCCTTTTGATTTGCATGCTGAGCAGCTATTTAACAAATATAGGATTTGGGGATTCATGGTATATTTAAATGACTTCTTGGCAGCTAACTCTGGGTAATAATCATGACACAATTCCTTTAAGTCATAGTAATTTTTGCTTCCTCTTATTGATGCTATAGATTGAATTTAGTGATGTTTTGGCCGAGCCAGCCTCTTCACACAGTTGTGAACGTGTTTGGGTGTGCAGTAGCATTGGGTTTGAGTCAGCACGAATCTGGAGTTACCGCTGCCTCACAGCACTGTTCGCAGTCCCACTTTCCTGCTTCTCTGGCTGTCTTTTTGCAGTTCTAGCCTGTTTCCATGTCTGGTAAGGATCTTCAGAATACACATGCCCTGTCCTAAATTTTTAAACAAAGCATTATAGTTACAGCAACATCAGATGAAAAAATTATTGTATTCATATAACACAACTTCTCACAATTTTGTTTTTTCTCACTTACTTTTTCTCAGGTGTCTGATGCCGTGTGTACAGGTCTGTCATACCTGTCTACCCTGTGTTAGGTCCCTGTGGATGAGTGTGGTGAATATCTTCATCATGCCACTCTGTATATCTGCAGCTCGCTGTTGTAGTAGAATATATATATTATTCTCCAATGAATGAAGCACACCATAGACAGCACCAAAACAATCCCTCCATCCAGTTTTTTTGCCATTTATCCTTTATGGAACATGGGTTAGCTGGAACCAATCCCAGTTGATACTAACCAAGAGTAAGGGTACATCCTAGACAGGTCGCCAATCAATAATGGAGCTAACAGAGAAACAGACAGTCATTCGCACTCTTATTCATATCTATGGACAAAAGGGAGGAGCCTCAATAAGCAGTTAGTCTAATCTGCATGCCTTTTGACTGTGGGAGGAAGCCTAAAAGAAGCCCATGCAGGCACAAGGAAAACATGCTAACGTTTTCTTGAAGTCCCTGTCACACACGCACATACGATTTAGCAAGCATATACCAACGTATGAGAAATTTTGCGAATACACTTATGTATGTCACATAAGTTATGGGTAAGTTTGGTGTAAGTTAACAGCACGCTGATATAAGTCGTAGTATGGCGAGGCCGTCAAAAAATTTTGTGCATGCACAACCTTTTTGACGTATTCTAGTGTACGGCTCATACGTTCAGCATACGCTGGCCGTAAGTTGTAGGTAAGTTATGCAATCGTTCACACGTTATTTGTAAGTCATTCGTAAGTTATAATGTCTAGTGTATTTTGAACCTATGTATAACATATACCAACGAATGCCTAGCGTTTGGCAGCATTCGCAAATTATGATCAACAAAAGCAACGATGGAGTCTTGAGGAGTACCTGTCACACACTGACGATTTAGCCAGCGTATGTCAACGTATGAGAAATTTGGCGAATATACTTACGTATGTCGCATAAGTTATGGGTGAGTTTTGGGTAAGTTAACAACATATGTTCAAACAAAGTTCCTTGTTTGAAGCCCATTTTATATACAATTCCCCATAAACACTGCCAGTATGCCCATATTACGCTAGATGTAAGTTAGAAAGATATTCAGTAAAAGTCCTATGGTTGTCTGGAACACATCAGATACGTCTACATACTTCAATATACGCTGGATATAAGTTCGATATAAGTTAGCTCTAAGTTTTTGATAGGTTCAGGATAAGTTACTAATAAGTTATGTATATGTTCAAAACTGGAATAACATTGATAGTTCAGCGTATGCCAGCGTTTTATAGAAATTTGTCATACATCGGCATAAGTTCTGCAGATCGTTAATATGTGACAAAGGCCTAAGGTTCAGTTCACTTTTAGCACTTAAATATATGTAAACTGGAATATAAAGAATCTTTAAATAAGCCCCGTCTCTGTGTGGCTTGAATATACCAAATGCATGAACACAGCAAAAAAAATCCATTTTCATTTGAATCCGTAAACTTAACGTACCGGATGTCCTGTTCCCCTGTTTGTCCTCAGTGCTAAAATGTGACATTGAGAAGGTTTTTTCCTGTTGCTGCATTTAGGCCTGTGTATGCTCAATCACCACATGGTTATAAGTTTATTATTTTCATCAGAGTAAAGTTAATTTCACATTACATGTAAAAATGTTTGTAATTAAATAAATGCTTCAAAGCATAGAATGTTCTGTTGTCAGAAGTTTTATTGCTTAGTCATGTAATGGATATGCAGTCACTCTAGTTTTTATCATGTTTTTAGTAACTGTGTAATTAATAAGTCTTGAAGCTCAATCACCCATCTCACTCATTTTACGGTCACTGGGAGGCTGGAGCCTATCTCAGCTGACACTGGGCAAAGGCAGGGTGTACCCTGAAAAGCTTGCCAGACCATCATAGGGCAACACAAACACAACCATTTACACTCACATTCACACCTCAGGGCAATTTGGAAAAGATAATTAGTATAATGTGAACATCTTTCGACTGTGAGGGGAAACCAGAGTACCTGAAGAAATCCCTTGCAAGCATGAGGAGAACATGCAAACGCTACACAGAAACACTAAAGCCCGGGACTTGAACCCAGGACCTTCTTGCTGTGAGGAGGATGTGCTAACCACTACACCACTGTGCCACTCAGTATTAAAGCTGGAGTTGGTAAATTTTTAACGGTATACGTAAACTGTTATATTGGTTAAAATGGTCTTCAGACCATGACAGCAATCAATAATTTATGAGATATATTATCTGTGGACACTGTAATCATGTAAAAACACTGACCAATCTCTGCCTTGCGGTCCACTGTGAAATATCTAATCAAATGCTGTTGTACCTTCCTGATTATGTGTGACCCTACTGTGCAACCAGCAGTCAGAGCAGAGCTCATGCGTGGCTTTGAAAGAACCTCAGGGGGCAATGTAGGGTTTATCTGGAGCCATGAAGAGATGCTACTCCAGATAACATACCCCAGCTTTAAATAGATTAAGTAATATCTTTCAATTAAAACAGTTAATGTTATGGAAGCCCCAAGAAAATGTGCATTCATATATTTCCCATCCCCCTTAGTTTTCTCTGGATAACATAAATTTTTTCCCATGATAAGGAGTTAATTTTTTCATTTGTCTTCCCATGATAACAAATTATTTGTAAAGGTATAAAGATATTTCAGCCTGTATCTTGATTGAGGAGAATGTGATGTGATACGGTGAACTATACACCTCCTCCTCTGGCATGATGTTGCCTATTTTTCTAAGCTACACTACATTTTGTTATCTCTGGATCTCATATTAAGTATGTCATTAGTAAAACAAAGATTTGTTATCTTGAGATCTTGACATAAATAACTTGAGATCATGGGAAAACAAATGAAATGAACTTGTTATCTCGAGAAAAAAATAAAATTATCCCGTTTCTCAAGAAAACTGATTGGAAAGAAAGTTAGAATGCATGTTTTCTTAGGGCTTCTGTATTATTATAATAATGATAATAAAAAAATTTATAAAATAGATAATAATAATAATAATAATAATAATAGTAATAATAATAATAATAACAATAATAATAAGGGACCCCCTCCTTGAATCGCCACCTTATTGTGGTGGAGGGGTTTGCGTTGTCATTGGTAGGGTCACCCAAGGCAAACAGGTAGTAGGTATGGAATGCCACCTTTCTGACGCAGATGGATCCTGAGCTGGTGCATGAGGTTAAGAGATACCGACTAGATATAGTCGGGCTCACCTCGACACATTGCTTTGGCTCTGGAACCACCCATCTCGAGAGGGGCTGGACCTTGTGTCATTCTGGAGTTGCTCATAGGGAGAGGCGGCGAGCCAGTGTGGGCATTCTTGTTGCCCCCCGTCTCAGTGCCCACATGTTGGGGTTCTCCCCGGTTGACGAAAGGGTAGCCTCCAGGTGGGGGGACGTGTCCTGACTGTTGTTTGTGCTTTTGTACCAAATGACAGTTCAGAGTACCCACCCTTTTTGGAGTTCCTAGGAGGTGTTCTAGAGGGTGCTCCCTGGTCATCCTGGGAGACTTCAATGCCCATGTGGGCAGTGACAGTGTGTCCTGGAAGTGTGTGATTGGTAGGTACGGACTCTGCGATCTTAACCTGAATGGTGTTTCATTGTTGGACTTCTGTGCTCATCATGTTTTGTCCATCATGAACACCATATTTGAACATAAGGGTGTCCATAAGTGCACTTGGCACCAGGACACCCTAGGCTGCAGTTCAATGATCCGTTGTAGCCGTGTCATCGGACTTGCAGCCGCATATTCTGGATGCTCGGGTGAAGAGTGGTGCTGAACTGTCAACAGATCACCACCTGGTGGTCAGCTGGCTCTGATGGTGGGGGAGGCTGGCCTCCAGACCTGGGAGACCCAAGCATGTAGTCAGGGTCTCCTGGGAACTTTTGGCGGAGTCTCCTGTCAGAAGGGCCTTCAACTCCCACCTCCGGCAGAGCCACAACCACATCCCAATAGAGGCTGGGACATAGAGTCTGAATGGGCCATGTTCCGTGTCTCCATTATTGAGGTGGCAACCCGGAGCTGTGGCCAGAAGGTCATTGGTGCCTGTCATGAGGGCAACCCATGAACCAGGTGGACACCTTAGGTGAGGGGGCCATCAAGGTGAAGAAGGAGGCCTATCAGGTCTTTTTGGCCTGTGGGCCTCATGAGGCAGTGGATGGGTACTGACAGGCCAAACCTGCTGCAGCCCGGGCTGTCGCCAATGCAAAATCTCCGGTGTGGGAGTTCGGTGAGGGCCTGGAAAAAGACTATAGGTTGGCCTTGAAAAGGTTCTGGACCACCATCTGAAGCCTCAGGAGGGGGAAGCACTGTTTACAGTGTAAGTGTGGAGCTAGTCAACTCGACTGGGGATATTGTCGGGAGGTGGAGGGAATACTTCGAAGATCTTTTCAATCCCACCAGCACGCCCTCTGTGGAAGAGCAAGAGCCTGGGAGTTCGGGAGGGGGGGGTCTGCCCATCACTGGAGTGGAGGTCGCCGAGGTAGTTAAAAAGCTCCTCTGTGGCCGGGCTCTGGGGGTGGATGAAATCTGCCCTGAATAGCTTAAGGCTCTGGATGTTGTAGGACTGTCTTGGTTGACATGTGTCCGCAACATTGCGTGGACATCGAGGGCCATACCTCTGGATTGGCAAACCGGGGTGGTAGTTACCCTTTTTCAAAAAGGGGACCGGAGGGTGTGTTCCAACAATTGTGGAATCACACTCCTTAGCCTTCCCACGGAAAGTCAATTCAAGAGTACTGGAGAGGAGGATCCGACCGATGGTTGAACCTCGGTTTCAGGAGGAACAATGTGGTTTTTGTCCTGGCCGCAGCACGCTTGACCAGCTCCACACACTTTACAGGATCCTGGAGGAGGCGTGGGAGTTTGTCCAACCTGTTCACATGAGCTTTGTGGACTTGGAGAAGGCTTTCAACCATGTCCCTCAGGCTATCTTGGGGGGTGTGGTCCGGAAATATGGTATAGCGGACCCGTTGCTATGGGCCATTTGGTCTCTGTATTGCCGGAGCCAGAGCTTGATCCGCATTGGTACCAACATGTCGAATTCTTTTCCAGTGGGGGTTTGACTCTGCCATGGCTGTCCTTTGTCACCGGTTCTGTTCATAATATTTATGGATAGAATTTCTAGGCACAGCCAAGGCATCGAGGGGTTCTGGTCTGGTGGCCTTAGGATTTCGTCTCTGCTGGTTGCAGATGATGCTGTCCTTTTGGCTTAATCAAGCCGGGACCTTCATATCTCACTGGAACGATTCACAGGTGAATGTGAAGCGGGCAGGATGAGAGTCAGCACCTCCAAGTCCGAGGCCATGGTTCTCAGCTGGAAAAAGGTGGAATGCACCTTGAAGGTCTGGTGTGGTGTTTTGGGCATGTCCAATTGGAAAGAGACCCTGGGGAAGACCCAGAACACACTGGAGGGACAATGTCTCTCGGCTGGTTTAGGAACAGCTCGGAGTCCCCCTGGAAGAGCTGGAGGAAGTGGCTGGGGAGAGGGACGTCTGGACCTCACTGCTCGGATTAAGCGAAAGAAGATGAAGATGAAGATAATAGGGGGCAGTGGTGGCCGGTGATAGGGTGCTGGCTTACTGATCTGAAGGTCGAGGGTTCAACCCCCACTGTTAACGAGTTGTCACTGCTGTCCCCCCAGTGCAGCTAACTAGGCTATCAAAGGCCAGCCATGTCTCTTACTGTCTGTGGTGAGAGGCATGTAAAAGAACCATTGCTGACGTTCATAAAGAGTAGGCCATTGAGTTGCCTGCAAAGCCTGGTGAGCTGTCCAGCGTGTACTCTGCCCTCGCCGAGAGTCGGCTGAGACGGTCTCCCCGTGGCCAGCCTCCCCGCAACCCTAATTAGAATTGAAAAATTAATTAATAATAATAATAATAACAAAAATAACAAGAACAACAATAATAATAATAACAACAACCATAATAATAATGATGATGATGATGATGATGATATCAATAACAACAATAATAACAATAATAATAATAATAATAACAATATAAATGATCTGTTTTATTAGGTGACACATCTCCATTATGTCCTAGCTATCACTCTGCACCTTGAAAAAAGGTTTCACTGTAACATGTTGCTTTAATATCCTACTGTAATGGTACTAATATATCTCCCATACTTTTATTTATTTGTATACTATACAACAGAGAGAACTGGGTTACTGTGAGAAAAGAAGTTTCCCACATATGTTGTAATATATTACTACTGAAATGTCACTGAAATAAAACACTATGGAGGTCTCTTTGTTCCTGTGAATTCTCTATCATTTCTTTCATATGCATTTACAGTTAAGAATGCAAAGAACTAAATCACAGAGTATTTTCCAAAAGTATTTCACCCATTATAATCTGTTTAAAATACTACAGCAGTCCATTTTATTGTGTCTGTGTCCACTTGTCACCATTACCTCAGGCTCACTCATTAGGGATGGAATGGATAGAACTTATAGAGAAATTATTTAATTCATAATCAAATCTGTTTACTCTGTAAAGTTGCTTTGTCAAAACGTGCAATACAAATAAAATTGGGTTGAATCGAACCTACCAATGACTGGGATGTATTAGGCAGTGAGCAGTTGTTGAAGTCGATGTGCTGAGAGCAGGATAAAAAAATGAGAAGGTATAAACTAAGGGTCTGAGTCTTTGAGAAGGGAGTGAATGTTATGGCTGATTGATGTCACTGAAACCTGCTGCCCTCTAATGGTGAAGTTTCAGCAAACAATTGTATATATTTTGGGATCTCTCAATGTACAGTATGTCCCCTGATGGTCTGAAGGATACAAGTGACAGAACAACTGAAAAATGTCCCATAAAAATATGACATAAATTTATAGTGTAGGAGTATACAGTCAAAATTATTATTTTTTACAGATCTTAAAAAAAAGAAAAAAAAACCTGAAAAAGCTGTTTGTATTATTATTATTCACCTTCAGTCACGTTTTGCCGTAGCAACAACTTCAAGTCTGTGAGGTGTGGCCTGTGTTAGGTTTACACCACACAGTGCATTCAAACTTATTTTGAAATATGAAAATTACATTATGAAATAAAATCCAACTCATTCATTTGCTTATTTGAAGAACCACTTAATCCTATTAGGGTCATGGGGAGGCTGCAGCCTGTTACAGCCGACTCTGTGTAAAGGAAGGGTACACTCGAACAGCTCACCAGTACATTGTGGGGCCATCACACACACAACCATTCACACTCTCACTCACACCTTGGGGCAATTTGGAACAGCTAATTAGTCTAATGTGCATGTCTTTGCGCTGTGGGAAGATACATGGCAAGAATATGGAAACTCCACACAGGAAAGCCCTCCACGAGCCCGGGCGTCAAACCCACGACCTTCTTGCTGTGAGGCGGACGTAGTAACCACTACGACACCAATCTGCCCTTAAATCCAACTATGAAATAAAATTACACTATCAAATTAAAAGCAATTCCTAAAAACAGGAATATTTCTGAATGATGGAATAATGAATATCATGATGATGGTAATAATAATAATAATAATAATAATAATGAGAAAAAATATAATTAGAATAGTAATAATAACAGTTATGATAATCACAGTTACAGTAACAATTATAATAAGGGCCTGGACAATGCACGCCTCCACACAGTGGGCCTGGGTATGGGGTGTATGCCTCCAAGCAAATCAGTGCATCACCCCAGTTAGGGCTAACCCCTAGTTTTTTACTGGGTTACAAGTCGGAAAGAGAAATTAGGTTTTTCAACTCCACAGCCCAGCCAGCCTCACACCGGTCATGCCGAAACCACCTTCAGAGATGGGACTTGCCCCAGTTTGAGGCACAGCACCCATCCAAGAATCTCTGGGACAAAAGAACTAATAAGTTTGCTTTTGCATTGTGCAATAACCAGAGGTTGGCCTGAAAATCGATGGATCAATGGCAAAATGCTCAAGCAGCACTGAGATGCTGCTATGTCATTGTATTCGCACCTGACAGAACAAAATCTACGTGACCAACTACGGCGCCTGAAGATTTACATGAGCCATTACAATATAGATCAGGTTGCTGGTTCCTGTGACAGAACCGGCTGTTCGACCTGCAGCAGACCCAAAATGACCCTGGAAATGGACGTCCGTCATAGTTCTTAATAAAATTCCGAAACAAGTTCTCCCAAATCAAAACACCAATTAAATTTCAATGAATAGTGTGAGTAATTTATCACAAATTGATATCCATCCTGCTGATTCAGTTTCTGTTTCTGATCAACAGTCAGCTAATAATCCTGTTTTTGATTCCTCGTTTGATTCTTCTTTTCAATCTGACGATCCTCTGTTCGTTTTATTTAAATCAATCTATGATTCTGTTGTTGATTTTCCTATTGATCAAAGAACACCAATTAAAGGATCAGATAAATTATTCCCATCTGATCAATTTTTTTTTTCTTCTGGATGACTGTTCATTAAGTGAAATTAACTGTTGTGTCTGTGCTGTGGCTCGAACATTGGAGGAACTTCACACAGTTTCTTGGGGCTCGAATGACAGAAAGCCCCAAACGAAACGAAAGGAAAACTGAGACAAACTTTACAGGCAGTTCAGGTCACCAAGTAGTGATGACACTGTAAGACCGCCCATGGGTTCTAATGAGAGGTTCTGGCCACAGTTGTGGTCCATACCCAGCCACTGTAACCTCGAAGAACCATGGGTTGAGGATTACAAACAGGCCATGCATGACAGAATCAACACCCTTCTGCCATGCGTCATCACCGAGGACTACCTGAGGAGGGTCATCTCAAAGTCCAAGCCCAGTTCAGCTCCAGGAATTGATCAGATAAGAAATCCGTATTGGAAACTGTTACCTTGTGTCCAGCCTCAGTTGTTGAAGTGTTTCAGCTTGATGCTGGACACTGGTGAAGTTCCTTAGTGGTTCTGCAAAGGACGCACAATACTCCTCCCTAAGAAAGGTGATCTGTCTGACCCTAAGAACTTTAGTCCCATCACATGTCTCAACACTCATTACAAACTTTTTACTGGGTGCTTGACACAGATGGTATCACCCTACTGCTCCTCAAATAACATTATTTATGAAGAGCAGAAGGGGGCATGTATCAATTATTGGTCCAGAAAATGATTCTGAGCAACTGCTTGTTTTATTCAAGTCTTTAATGAGTTGCTGGTCAACTCAACTTGAGATGTACTTGCAATAGGAGGTAGTGACTTCAGAGTCTATTCCTATTAGAAGGGGTATCTTCCAATGGGACTCTTTAGGTCCCTTGCTTTTCTGCCTGGAAGTCAATACATTGAGCTTTTTGCTCAACAAGTAGGATGGGTACCACCCTGGTCCATGTCAGCACAGATCCCCAACACCTCTTACACACCTCTTATAAATGGATGATCTGGAGCTTCTTGCCAATAGCGAATCTAACCTAAAAAGGCAGATTCGAGTTGTTGAGTCCTTTTCAGATGACATTGGCATGTCATTCAGATTGGACAAATGCAACACGTTACATCTGAAACATGGCATGGTAGCTCAAGGAGGCTCAGTCAGGTTGCAGTTTGGAGGAGTAATTGAGCATCGTGTGGAAGGACAATCCTACATGTACTTGGGTATGCAGGTGTGAGACAAACTCCAGAACGCCCACATCAAAGACAAGTTGTGGGAGGAGTACAAGTCATGGATAAAGAGGATCTGAAGTTCCGAGCTCAATGCTCGAAATAAAGTCAAAGCTACTAATATGTATGCTGTGCTCGTCCTCTCCTACTCCTTCGGGATTGTGGATTGGATGAAACAAGAGATCCAGGGTCTTGACAGGCTGATGAGAAGGATCATGTCAAACAACAGAGCACACCACCCCATTCCTACCGCAATCGTTTGTAAATGTCATTCAATTCTGGCGGGCAGGGTTTGATTAATGGGGAGACTCTCCATGACTGAATTTTACTGTGTACTTTTGCACACATCTATTTGTCTGACAATCCACTTGTCCATCATGTCAATACTCATGATGAAAGCAAGGCATTCCATAGCTACCTAAAACCAGCTAAGGATGTTGGACAGTCTCTGGGATTTGGTGTTGATTTTGTTGATGGTTTGGTGCTGCTGGACAGTACAACGAAGAGTGTCAACCAGGTGAAGTGCTTTGTGAAGATGAGGCAGAGTGTATTTTTCACTGAAATGCTTTCTGGGCAATCTTGCCAACACCTTTGCCTGGATGAAGTCGGCTGGTCTGAAGAGTGAAACAGGTTTTCTGTTTGCTGCACAGGACCAGTCACTTCCAACCCAAAACTGTCAACACCTTATTACTAATGAATTTGAAAACAACAGTTGTTGTTTGTGTTACCAGTTCAGCGAGACTGTCTAGCATCTTCACCGTCCAGTGTCAGTGGATGCCCTGCTTTGGCACAAACAGCATACTTGAAGAGACATGACGGTGTGGCACGACCACTCTATTACCGCCTACTTTACGTCTGTGGCTTTGACTCCATGGTACGATCCTGAACATGTCCAGGGCATCATGGTAAAAGATAGTTACAAACTTTTGTGAAACAGGCCCATTTACAGCCTGCGCCACATCCAAGCCAACAAACCTGATCTTGTCCTTTTTGACAAATCTTGTCCTTTTTGACAAGGTGCGTGACTATCAACCCGGAGATCGCAAGTTCGAATGCGGATTGATGCCACAGCCATCCGTGACTGGTAGTCCATGGGAGCTAATTGGCAGAGCTCTCACGGGAGGGAGGGATGGCATACGCTCACTTCCCTGTGACTCACAGCGATCACCAGCCAATCATGGGCGTCTGTGAGCTCATTCGTACAAGATGGCGGATAGCTCTTTCCCTCCGAGTGTGTTAGACCGCCCCCAAATACACATGCGCAACAGTTCGAAAAGAGGCGGGTGGTAGCATCACATGTCATGGAGGGGGCATGTGCTTGATTACGCCCCTCCCTGGTTGGTGGTGGTCGTGTGATAGGGAAGGCAAAAACTTGATGGGTGGGAATTGGATACGACTAAAAATTAGGGGAAAAAAATGGGGAAAAATCCAAAAAACAACAACA
>JAQMYF010000003.1:20591891-20644815 GCA_030014195.1 Neosilurus mollespiculum | reverse complement strand
ATTAAAAAAAAAAAAAAAAAAAAAAAAAAAAAAAAAAAAAGTCGCGCATGCGCAGTGAGTGTCGAGCGAAGGACGCAGGTCGGGTAGTGACAGGGCTCTGCGGCGGTAGTGCTGCTGCGATGAAGTGCGGAAGAAACAAGGGGAATTCCTGAGAGCTGTCTACTTATATGAACAGATTGAATTGAACTGCCCTAGCAAGCTAGTGTGTGAGGCACATTTCTATGAAATATGCTACCAGAATTTTGGAGCTATTGTTAACCAGGAACGTTGCTAGCGTTGCGGTGTTTATCAAGGCTTTTCTGCCACCTCAACAAGTCTTCCGCACTCAGAGCGACGCTAAGTTAGCTTTCTGTTTTGCTAGCTAGCTACCTGGGCTAAAGCTTTTAGATACGCGGTAAGACTGCCAGGTAATATGTCGTCGAATTTCTGTTTATTGTTATTGTCTTTTCCCTTTTTTTAATCTGTTGCTTGACGTGTTGTTCTCCGTTTTCCATGAGCATGTGTTGTTACCTGTGTTGTTGCTGATGTTGTTGTCTTATTAGCTGTGTTGCTAATGCTCTCTATCTTGTTAGCCAGGCCTGGGTTAACTAGCTAAAAGTCTTGCCAACCAGTGAGAGAGAGATGTCACTTTGATACATAAGATATAAGAAATAAATGTTTAATTTGTAAACATTTGTGTGAATATTAGGTAACTTAATTTAGCCAGCTGTCTTTGCTAGTTATGGTTAAGTAAAGGTTGGTGGTGGATGGGTTACCCCATAATCATTGGTGGAAATTTGATATAAATCGGCTCAAATGCTTAAATAAAAGGTCATGATTGATTTTTTTTTTTGCTATGCCATTTACACTAAACTTACTGTTGGTACATTTGGAGTTTACCAATTTAACAGTCGAGGAAAAGGTAGCTGAGGTCTAAAACACCAACTAGAATCCAAGTGCTGAAAGACCTGGAGTCACAGGAATCAACATGGATGGTTTTGTTGGGTTTTCTGGGTTCTGTAGACACACAGACACACTTGTGACTCGTCCTGTACTCATGATCTCTACTGCATTGCTTTTCAAAAGTGAACTTCGGCCATTCGTGTAGTTCTCCTTTCTGCATTTTATCCTCCTGCTTTACAAATCCTGGTGGGTGGAGATGTATAGTTAAAGTTTATATATGTACAGTGTATATATATATATATATATATATATATATATATATATATATGTATATGTATATATGTGTGTGTGTGCATGTGTATCGTTCCCTTTTCATGTTTTGGAGCTTGGCCTTTCCAGGCTACACTGTCATCATCTATGCACTGTAGCCCACAATTTAATATACAATTCAGCTCATGTGTACATATGAAACTCACTCTCACTCATTTGCTGAACCGCCTAATCCTCTTATGGTCACAAGGAGGCTGGAGCCTGTCACAGCCGACACTGGAGAAGGCAGGGTATACCCTGAACAGCTCACCAGGCCATTCACACTCAGATTCACACCTACGGGCAATTTGGAACAGCCTGCCCGAGTGTACCAAGGTTCTGTTTTATTTGTTCATACTTTTTATTTTTTTTATTTTTTTTTTATTTTTTTATTTTTTGGTCATTGGCTTTAGACCCTTAAAACTTTTTGCCGTTAACCCTGGGATTACACTGGGGACATGCTTTTTACGGTCTCCATGATTAAAAAAAAAAGCGTAGAACTCAATGATTTACTGTTTTTCTACGCTTTCCTTTGCTTTCCCTCAGTCACGACCTGTAGCATTTTATTACAACACGGTTGTGGTCAAGATCTGCCACGATTGTTTCATAACGTTCCTTCAAGATCTCTCAAGTTGTCTTACAATCACCACAATATCACCACAATATGCTGTCACAATATGCTTGTATCCAAGAGATGAAACTTGAAAGAATTGTGTTTCCATGTGCCAAGATCTCCCACAATGGCACATCAAGGTCTGTTAAGCTCTGCTGCACTCTACTACGGTTCCCGTGTTTTATCACTATTGGCGTTAAATTGTAATAATCATGTCACAGTCATCATGATTCCACCAAGTTCCCTTAAGATCATCACGATTCGATCCCGCGACCCCCCCCAACCCATCACGATTCTCTGATCGTGGAGATCGTGGACATCATGGCCTAGTGTAAACCCAGGGTAACAAATAACCCAAGGTCTACCTACATACCTATTTAAGGATACAGTGAGTGAAATTTTGTATGTTAGGATACCAAACATATGGTAGTGAAATTTACATACATGTTGACAACACTTACTTAAACAGCTGTTAATTTGTTTAGATTTCGCATATCCTACATATTCTCTCTCAAAATGAAGTACATAAACATACCTAATCAAATTACACATCTTATAGCATTTCATGGGAACTTTACTGAGTCAGAAATTAGTAGGTTATACTGTAGGAAGTGGGTGGTACGATGGCGTAGTGGTTAGCATATCTACCTCACAGGGGAAAGGTCTTGGGTTTGAGTCCCGGGCTCGGCTGTTTCTGTGAGGAGTTATCGTGTTCTCCCCGTGCTTTGCGTGCTTTTACTTTGGGTACTCTGGTTTTCTCTCACAGACCAAACACGTGCACATTAGACTAACTGGCTGTTTCAGATTGCCTGTGTGTGTGAATGTTTGTGTTGGCCCTGCGATGGTCTGGCGAGCTGTTCAGGATGTACTCCGTCTTCGCCCAGTGTTGGCTGAGAAAAGTTCCAGCCTCTTGGCGACCCTAATAGGATTAAGCGGTTTGGCAAATGAGCGAGTGAGATGATAAGTGGGGTACTGTAGGAAAAACAAGGGTGGCCATTACTAACCATGAGGTTTGGAGTAAGTGTTAATGTTCAGGAGTGCCAGACACAACTGTGTTCTGTGTGCCTAGGTCATGGTCCAGCCCCAGACTTACGGGGACAGCACCTTCCAGTGGGACATGGCAGGAGAGGAGGCAGCAGGGCCTGCAAGCCAAGGTTCACTAACGTCTAGTTCTCAAGGATCGCTAAGGGTGCCGCCTGAATTAGCTGGAAATGAAGTGGTCACCAGACTTCTTTTGGATAACCACCAGTTACGAGGTATGGGCAGATATTTCATTAAAAATCAACAATACAGACTCAGGTTGTTGTCTTTGTACATCATCGTTGACAGTTATGTGACTTTCTGGCTTTCCTACAGAGGCACTGAAGAGGAGCAATGATGCACTGAAGAACAGGTGTGAGGAGATGGAGATATGGCAGCGCAGATCTAGGGAAGAGAGAGAATTTTTGAGTGGGAAGTTTCATGAGGCACGGACTTTGGTTGAGCGACTGGCTCAGGAGAATAAGAGTTTGCTGGGAAAGCTCAGCCCCAGTGCCAGTCATATAGTTCCTCAAAGCGCCGCCATCAGCACAGAGACAGCGTGTCAAAGTCGTAACCAGGAGAGTTCTTCAACAGGCAGGATTGGACTGACGGTGGATCCCAAAGTACGTCTTCAGAAACCTTTTAAGAAAAATTCAGAAATTGAATTATGAATTATGTAAACATGACACATATCCAGAACCGGATTTCTGATTGTTTGTTTGTTTTTACCTGTCATTACCAGGAATTAGCCAGGATTAAGCAGAAGGTTGAAGCAGAACCCAATGTTGACAGAAGTCTGGTAGATAACACTTACTTTCCACTATACACCCCAAAGTGTCTGGTTTATAATTCCTGTTGATGTGTGTGTTTAAGTGTACCTCAGTAGTTATTGAACTCCTTCCACTGTGCACACTTTCAACAGGATGCCTTGATGTTAGAGCTTTTGTTCCGACAGCCGAGCCATTGATTTAGATTAAGACCACAATCAATATGAGTAGTATAATATGCTCAGTATGAAGGTGTCACTGTAATTGCTTGTGAGGTTGTCAGGTAAGACTGTAGACCGTACATGCAGGAATAGACAGTGTGACAGGACTGGAAAAGGAATCTGAGGGTTTTTCCCCTGCAAACCACAAATAAGTCTGTAAACTAAGGCAGAGAACTCCAAACCAAAGAGTGGTGATGATGCGCTAGTACAGTCCTCAATCACCATTAAGAGAAAGCGGCATGCTAAGAAGTGCACTGATTACTATGGGCTTAGCTGCTTATGCTGAAGCTGGAGAAAGTCACTCTGGTTGCAAAGTTTTGTCAACATAGTGAAGGAATTTTGGCTTCATTTATGTAGCATGAGACCCACTAATACCATCCACTGTATATAGTAAAGATTAAAAACTTCAGAGCTTTTGGTAGTGAATAAAGTCGGTATTAAACACCTGCTGTAGATGCTGATTATAAAGTAGCTTTGCTCGCTAATGAAACACTTGAATAAGCCATTAAACATTAGCAAGCTAAATGGCTCAGGTTGAAAGGCTCACCTGGCAGACTTACAGGCACCTGTAACCGAGAATGCATGGTGTCCTGCAACTCTGTGATCATGAAGTGTTGGGATGATAACACTGCTGTTCCAAGAAAAAAATACTCTTATTCCTCTAGTTATTGTGACACACTTTAACTGAGCATATAATACTACTCATATTGTGTACATAACGTAAACAAAGATGACTGTCCTGGATAACAAGGTGAATATGTCCAGTTTTGGTGATTGTTTGCCTTATGCGTGAGAGAGTGGTACCTGTCAGCTTAATCACTCACCAATAATCCAGAACAATTTTTTTCTTTTTGGTTATACTTGTTTAATTTTTTCTTTTTCTTTAAGCTGCTATATGTTGCTGTTTATTATTCATATCTTATTAATAACATTACCCACCTCCTGAGAAGGTTACAGATAACTTTGGAAGGAAATGACATAGGGCCACAATGGGTTCACCTCAGGAACAACTCGTTTGCGAATTTGTATATGGGTTCCCTTTGCATCAAGGTCTTTGCAGACCTTGTGATTTTTTTTTTCTATATTGGGTTTATATATATATATACATATAAAATAAAATATATTCTGTCTATGTAGTCTGTAAATGTAGTCTATTTTTTTAACTATTCATGTAATTGTGATAAATGATAAATGATTCTGCACAGTGCACGTGTTTACTGAGTTAAATTGGATGTACCTCATGGTTATAATGGGTAGGGACGAGCCGACTCTTGTTCTTGGTTTCAGTACACTTTCTTTCTTATGAGTACGAAATATGTGTTGCCGGTTTGCTAACCTCATACACCTCTGTGTTTTGTAGCCTAATGAAGGTTCTAACGAAATCCTAAGGATGCTGAAGAGTCATAAAGAGAAGCTAGAGGAAGGAATGATAGACCTGAGAAGAAGAAATGAAGAACTGGAGAAGGAGAAAATGGAGAGTGAAAATAAGAACAAAAAGCTGCAAAGTACAGTGAACGAGCTCCACTTGAAATTGACACAGCTTACACAGGTGCTTAAATTTTCTGAATACGTCATCTAAAGCATGTGTCCTGACCCACTGATAGACTCTTTTGACATAAGTGTAACAACAAAAGAAAAGTGATGGGAGAGAGTGATATGTAAGAGATAATGTACAGCAAGCTAGTGATTATCACAAAATAAACCCAAATAGGGATCAGGATCGTTATGACCAGTGCACTGTACATTATACCACTTCTTACACAGCTGTTACAGAGTACTGATTTAAAAATAATTTTATCATTGCCACTAATCCATAGATCCACAGGTCTGCAACTGACCAATCAGAATCGTGTACCTAATGAGACAAAAATATCACATAATGTAAATTCTGGTTAGTGTTAGTGTTGAGTAGTGTACTACAGGTGGTTTCAGTGTTATTTTTTTTTTCTATGTTCACATGGCCTACATGTACGCCTGTGCTGTGTGCCACGTGCTGTAGTGTTACAGTTTCCATTCATTAGGACATACCTTACATTCAGTGTAGCAAGTGACAAGTCAGTCTGGTCGTTTGAGGTTGTCTTGTGTCTGTCTGTGGGCGTGCAGCGAGCGCTACTCTTGTTGATTGTACTTTCGTTTCAGCTTTGAGGAGAAAGAGTCATGGCCAAATGGTAGCCTGAAACACCAGATTTGATACAGTATAAATCATATTTGACTTTAAAATAAAAAATGTTTGAAGACCAGTTGGATGTTGAAGGCCTGGTGGTTTTATATTTTGCAGCACAAGCTACAAACTCTTCCCAGGGACCTTTGCTATCTTGTTTCAAGTATTTTTTTTTTTTTTCAATGTGTACCATCTATAAATATTTAAGGAGAGAGTGTATACAGCAGGAAACAATGAAAACACAGGTGAATTATTTTTTATTTCTTTCTCAAGTTAAGCAGTACATGGGAGTTTACTGTCAACAGGAACAAAAGTTACAGATGGAGGAATAAGATGATGATGTACCACACTCGCCGTAAGATTTGTTCAGAAATCATCTGAGCCAAGTCCTTGGATTTGTTGCTGGGCTGTGTTGTACCTCATTTGCTTAAAGTTGAGGAAATCTTGATTCACCTGTTGTTTGTTCCTGTTGCTGATATTGTGTCTCTGTGTCATGCACGTACAATTTGGATAAAAGGATGGATGCTCTAAATGCTCCTAAATAACAATTAACAACAAAGACGAACCCCAGATGACCACGAAAACATAAATTCTATATTTTTGTCATTTTTCCCCCCCAGCATGTAGATCAGGGGTCTCAAACTCATTCCACAAAGGGATTTTGTAGGCTTTTGTTTCAACTAAGCAGCAGCGCACCTGACTTGGCTCATTTAATCAACTGATCTGACTTCAAGCAATCATAGATTTAGGGGTCTTTGCCTGTTTTTCATGTTAGACACGTATTTATGATGTTTGTATTCAGGTCTATAGTAAAATGGGCAATCAAAAACTGCAGGTCCTGATGTTGACAGCACAGTATCATGTGGCCAATGATAAAAGTAGTATTTTGAATATAGGAATCACTGTTCATGTAAAACCTGACTGACCCAGAAGAACTTCAATTTTAAAAATGTGATTAAAACTGAATTATTATTATTATTATTATTTTTTTTTTTTGATAAACAGACTGGTGCTGTGACCGAGGATGCATACACAGTTTCACCAGAAAGGTACGGTCCTAACACCATTCTCTCCCCCCTGCATGGACAATAAGGATTTCACACAATTCTACACTGTGTGTGGGTGTGGGTGGGTTCTGTAATGATTCTGAGAATGATAAAACCCATTTTCTCTTGATTAGTGTTAGCGCAACACAATTTTTCTTCATGACTGTCCTTAATTAAGTCCACCTTAACCTTCTACTCCATGTGTGTGCTTAGCTTTCACTTGGCTAAACTAACAGAACAGCTTCAGGCTACTCAAGGCAGGTGAGGAGAGCTGTGCTTCACTGTGTGTGTGCATGTACAGTGCCTCCTTTCCTTTGTTGAGTCGCTACTAGTCCATTTAAAGCACGTTGCATGTGTTATTTTTTTTTCTGTTTAAAATAAGGAACGTTATTAAATTGGGTCTTCGTAAAGACCAGTGTTGATGTGGATGTCCATGCTTTTTGTATTTGTCTTTTGGAATAGGTATCGGGAGCTTCTGGAAAAACTGAATCTACTAGAACAGAACACAATGCAAAGGGATAGAAATGAGGCTCTGCTCAAACAGAAAGAGAAGGATTATATTCAGGTATGCGCACACATCTCTTGGACCTTTGTGTGATGGTGAATTATGATGTTCAAAAAATAGAAAAGAAACTCTGTTTGTTTTTGATTTTTTTGTTCTGCAGCTGACCAAGGACAGTGAGGCTCTGAGGGCTCAGGTCACTTCTCTACTCGGTGAGCTGCAAGAGCGTCAGACATCCCTGGAGAAGTGTGAAGAGGAGAGAAGACGTGTTGAAGAAAGGTGAGTGAGCATGTTGTGTGCGCACACATCCATATTTAAGTGTGCATGCACTAAGTGCTCCAGGCTCTATACTAATGAGGATATGGTAATCATCCTGAATTTTTTATTTAAGGCTTGTATGAATGTATTTCTGTCTGTACCACCATAAGATGACATGCTTTGGGCAGCTACATACCAGAAAAGTGATTTTGATCTAAAAATGAAACCTTAGCGAAATATAACTATTGTATTTACTAGTATTTAAAATATATATCTTTTGGTTTAAATCCTTATTTCTTCTGGAACTGAATAATGACTGAGAATAATTTTCGGTTGAAAAGAAACATGTTTAGAGAGCTAAAAGTGCTGATCTCAGGATCCTAAATATTAGTAGCCTGGAGGACTTAACTAATGCTTCTACTGACTTTTTTTCCCAGAGAACAATTTTAAAACATTGAAACAGCAATTAGAACAGAAAAAGGAACACATCTCACAAATCTCTTATAAGGACCACAGCTCTTATGCAGTGTTTGAATATTAGCCACAGTCATGGTTTAAACACACGTGCTTGCTTGGTGTTCTGGGTTTCTTTAGGTTGTGCTCTAAGACAGAGAGCCTCCAGACTCTGGAGCGTGACATGGAGGAGCAAAAGAAGCAGCATTGCATAACCGTCGATAAGTTCCTGTTACAGACACAGAACCTGGAGACAGCGCTGAAGAAAGAACGGGCTGTCATTGTGGAGGAGAGGTGAGGCCCGAGCTCCTGAATGAATGTTGTTCATGTAATCTGAATGTCACGAGGTTCCATACCTTTGTCCACACAGGGCATGTGAACATACTAAATACATTTTAATACTCCTTAATAAAAAATTACATTTTGGCTGTTTATTATAACCTTTGTTCACATTCCAAAATACACAAAAATGACCAGCTTTTGGCTCCTGAGTGGAGCATCGACAAGGTGCGTGACTATCAACCTGGAGATCACCGGTTCGAATCCAGGTTGGTGCCACAGCCATCCGTGACTGGGAGTCCATGGGATCTAATTGGCCCAGCTCCCACGGGAGGGAGGAATGTGGCATATGCTCACTTCTTTGTCACTCACAGTGATCACCAGCCAATCATGGGCGTCTGTGAGCTCATTTGTATGGGGGCGGATAGCACTTTCCCTCCGAATGTGTTAGGTCGCCTCCAAATACGCATGCGCATCAGTTTGAAAAGAGGCGGGTGGCAGCACTGCATATCACGTAGGGGGCATGCATATGCTTATGCCCCTCCCTGGATGGTGGTGGTCATGTGATAGGGAAGGCAATACTTGATGAGTGGGAATTGGATTGCCCATTCATCAGATGGATGTTTCCATGTCCTGTCCCGCATGCACCCCACAGTCCAAAGGCATGCACATTAGTCTAATTAGCCATTCCAAATTGCCTCTAGGTGTGTGTGTGTGTGTGTGTTACACTGCGATGGTCTGGTAACCAGTTTAGGGTGCACTCTGCCTTCGCCCAGTATCAGCTGATGTAGGCTCCAGCCTCCCCGCGTCCACGGTAGGATTAAGTGGTTCGGTGAGTGTGGTATATAGTAAAACAAGTATATGTCTCTGAATGAAATGAAATAAATGATTATATTTTATAATGATCTATGATGAGCTGGTTGTTTCCGAACATAAATTTAATTAGCATCAAATTAACACAACAGGAGGGTTAAGCAGGAACCTTGTTATAGGTTATATATATTAATATATATCAAGTCAGATTTTGAAAGCAGATATTTTTTTTTGTTTATTATTCTTTGATAAACTACAACTATTCTTAGCTTAGTGTCTGGTCTGATACAAGATTCTTCACTTTAGTTGATGTAGCAGCTGTTTTTAAAAGTAAAACAAAAACTGCTATAGATGCTTTTCAAATCCATCGTCTGGAGAAAAACAAATCACAGTTTCTCATCAGCGCCCGCACCTAGAAATTGGCACCACATCAATTATTATTTTTTTCCCCAATAGAACAAGCTTGAAACCTCAGAAAAAAACCTTAGACAATGTAAAAACGACACAGAAGGCGATTCGGTGTTAGATGGTGTGATTGTGTTTGTGAAATTTAGTTCAGGTTTAAAAAAGCTCTATTTTGTAAAGATTTTAGGAACTGCAAGGCTGCTGTTCTACAGACAGATGTTTAGAGTTTAATAGATGTTAAGTGTTCATGTAAAAGATAGATCATCTAGGGCGTATGGTATAGCTTCAGTCACTTTACCTACATTTAGCTTTAAAAGCTTTTGGGCTTCGATAGCCACCTCATTTCTCTATAAACACATAAAACTGTGCGCTACATTTAGGTTCTCTGCTGCAAAAGTTCTGATGAGAATCCGGGAGTTTTTTATCCGGCCTTAATCAGATTTAATATTCACTACAAATTGTCAAATCTGATCATCTTTACCATGGATACTGGTCTAATATATAACAGTGTTGAATCAGTGCATAAGTTGAAGCAGTTTGCCTGCTGTCCAACCGCCAGTAATGACACCTGTTCATTTCCAACTTATTAAAGAGTGTTGAGTGGTTTAATCTTAATTCCATCTTGTTGCTTATTGTTTTCTAGGAGGAAACTAGCTCAACTCCAACATGCTTACACCTGTCTCTTTCAGGATTATGACACCAAACTGAAAACTGAAAAGTTAGCCAATCACAGGGTGTGTGATACAACTTTACTCATTGACTCTTAATCATTTTTAACGGAATTGTGGTTACAGTGGTGTTCCAGGCAGGAGATGGAAGTGTTTAATCATTTTCTGTGTGTGTGTGTGTGTGTGTGGGTGTGTGTGTGGGGGTGTGGGTGGGTGTATGTGTACGTATTTGTTTCTGTGTCAGAGTGTAGAAACAGAGACACTTCACAGACTAGAGGAAGCTGAGAAAGCTCTGGCCTTGAAACAATCTCACATTGACAAACTCAAGGAAGAAGTGGAGCAGCAGAGGACCTTACAGGAGACCATTGAAGTGCTGACAGCACAGGTCAGCATAGGAAAAAAAATCTTGCAGTTCTGTTTTATCCAAACTCACATGCGTTCCTCACTGGTAAAGTGTCGTTTCATTGGCCGGATCTACTGCAGTTTTCTCAGGCTTAATGTGTGGGAGAGAAAGTGTCATGTGCTGACTTTAAATTTTACTCAATCTTGTATAACCTTTTGGTGCCAGGCTTAAAAAAAAAAATGTATTGGAATGATGATATTAACGTTTGTTTTTAAGATACATTATTGAGCTACAAAAAATACCCCTTCCACAGTGGTGTGTGTCGTACTCATCAGTTCAATGTTTTAGTTGCAATCAAATATTTGGAAAATTCAGTGAAAATCCAAAACTTCTTTGGAAACAAAAATAAATAAATTGGGATATACTGTTTCGGGGGTTTTTTCTGCTTATAGTGCTTGGGCACACATTTTCTAATTTTGTATTTGTTTTACTGTATCAGAAAAATGAGTATGTGACATCATACACATGCCATAATGAGGCAACGCAGGTGATATGACAGGTTTTAGTCACAGTGTAAGTAAGTAAACCTGCTTTCTAAGCTTGTATAACGACGGCCATGATGTGAACTGAAGAGTCACGTCAAGTTTGAGACCGAACAACAATGTTTTGCTTCTCCAGTTTTTTTGGTTCTGTTACTGAGAAAATTAAGAAAATGAGCCAATATTTGAGTTTCGATTATTCCAGCATTTAATCACGCCCCTTTACTGCCAGAGTAATATGCCTGAGAAATTGTTTTGTGTGTGTGTGTGTGTGTGTGTGTGTGTGAGTGAGTGTGTGCATGTGTGTGAATCATGCATCAAAAAAAATGCACTTTTTAGCGTTGACACCAAAGGGGTGAATAAGCACTTACCTAAGGTACGTAGATTCATGGAGTTTTGAGCTAGAAACTAGAATTCTGCTAAATCTTCTTTCTGATTTTCTCCCCATAATATTATTAAACTCAACAATAATGAAGTGGCATTTAAAATAATAAAATAATTTTAAAAATCTTTTTGCAGTGCGGGTGTTTCCACCCATGTGACTAGGCAAAGCCGTATGGTGTACGTGTCTATCTTTCTAGGGGCATGGTACAAGTTGTAAAAATAGTAAGCTTGTAGTTTGTGGTTGCTTGTGTTATGCTGTACTGCTACCAGCCAAATACATTGTATTGTACATTGTAATTTCCCTTCTAACAATTAAATATTTATATAAATTTTTGTTCCCTTTTTGGTGGAATAAGTCAAGAATGAAGGGAAGACCCGGCTGGTGTTAATGTTTAGCACAGTTTCCGATGAGGTGATATCTTAGTAATAGATTAGCCAATCAGAATGCACGATTGCTCTTATGCAGTGTGTGTGTTGGCGAGCTGTTCAGGGTGTACCCCGCCTTCACTCAGAGTTGGCTGAAGTGGGCTGCAGCCTCCCCCAGACTGTAGTAAACAATAAAGCGCGTGCACTCACACATACACACACACTGCCTCCCCTGCTTATAGGATGTTTGTGTGACATCCTGAAATACATCCATTTCTCTAAAGCCTGTAAACAATGACCTCTTTCTCAGGCGGAGATCTTCAAGTCAGACTTCCTAGCAGAGAGACGGGCACGAGAAGAGCTCAACCAAAAGAAGGAGGAGCTGCAGGAAAAACTGAACCAAACATTATCTGAACTGAATCTCCTCAAACAGGAGAAGATGCAGCAAAGACACATGGACAGCTACAGACCTCTCCCACACCTACCACCCCCTGGTATGCACTTACATATCTCATATTTATCGCTACGTTCACACTAGCAAGCCACAAGTCTTCAGTCTTGCTTGGAGTTGTTCTCTTGACAGTGTGTTGTCACCGCTACTGTTAGCACTTGTTGGCATGCACCATCCTGTGTCTTTTAGATACGATGAGAAACAGATATGGCTATTTGCAGCAATGATTTAGGCAATGAGAGATCACACCGTATCACATTCTGCATGTGCATAAAAAATAACCAGTCATCTGGCATCATGTCACTTGTAATCAGAATGTAGAATAAATACAAAACACATTTCAATATAAATGTCTAATTTGAACAAATGTGGTTTCTTTTTTAACATTGTGTCCCTTGTAGACACAGTCTGTGTTTGTAAGATGGATTATGATGAACTTTTCAGCCCACCCTCGAACTTTTGACTGGTACCATATGTTTATAAGCACAAGGATAGTCACTATCCCAGACCTGACATACTGAAATCCATCCATTTTCTTTTGCTTATCCTAATATTAAATACTGAAATTACTCCTTATTTCAGTTTATTTATTTATTTATTTATTTTATGAACACATACATAATATACATACATACACATACAGTGGTGTTCAGTGAAGATTACATACCACCATTTTTGTCTTAAAGGGCTCCTAATAAAAAGAAATAAAACAATTACTTCTCTATAATTTTTTGGTGAAAATGTATGGAACAATGCTGTTGTAGGCAACGAAAACCAAAAAATCATTCCAACAAGTATATTGAGGTAAAAGTATGGCTAATAAACAAAAACACTGAAAATACCAATTTTTCAGAAAAAATGAAAGGTGTCGTAATTTCTTTTTACTTTTACATAGCATGAATGAACTTTAAACCATATGAAATGGTTTAGTGACTGACAAAATTAAAAGATGCAGTGATGATTATACACTTAACAAACTGAAGGAATCAGAAACCTATGTGTATGTGAATGTATGTATACAGAGACCGGACATAAGTAAATAGACACCCAAAATTTCAGAATGAATATTGGCCATAATAGCCCATTTGATGAAGACAGCGTGTGCCAGCGACAAATATTTTATTCTTGCCTTAATATTGAATCAAAAGAAACATGACTAACAATTTTCTGTTCACAATTCCTGAGTTATCACAGCCTGAACCAACCAGGTGTCAGTGGGCAAAGTTCACAGCACTCAGTACCGAGTGTGTCCACCATCTGCATCACGTAAAGCTGTAAATCTTCGCCGCATAGATTTAACGAGATGATCAATAGTTGCCTGTGGAATGTTGTCCCATTCTCGGAGCTGGGCCACGTTTTCTTTAACCAGAACACTTTGTCTCACCCGCTGATCCAGAACATCCCAGAGGAGTTCAGTTCGGGTGCACATATCGGGTGAATATGGTGGCTGATGGTGGAATGAATCACATTCAACTGTGTTGACATCCCAGCATTCAGCATGCCAATGGCACACTCCCTCATGACTTGTGTCATCTGTGGCATTGTACCTAGTGACAAAAGTGCATATATATATATATATATATAATTAATTGGCTTAAATCCATGGAATAATATCATCAGACAAGTTGGATGTTACTCAAGTTCCTGGTTTCCCAATTTCTGAATTAAATAATCATCCCATCGTGCTTTCATTGCAAACTCTGACTGTAGGAAATTTTTAAGAGTTATGGGAACACTGGATTGCAGCATAACTTCAGGATAAGAACAAAGCCTGCGTGGGTGAGGGAACAAATATTGAACTTCTGTCTGTCTAACTGAAGTAGGAGTGTCCAGATTTTTGACTGGTACTGTATGCACCTTTATAAGCCAGGTCTGTCCAACAATGTGGGGTGGGTCACAGTAGTAGTGTCTGTAAGAGAGTCTGTACTGTCCGGTGTCCACTGGAAAACTCCTTCATCCAGTGGTATAGGAACAAATTTGATTAGGGGCGATTTTTGGGGTGAAAGGATTTTGATATTAACAAACTGTGTCAATGTCAATATTACCAGTATGTCATTTTTTTCTATGCCCCTGCCCTGCAACCTCAACCTCAATATGGCTGTTGTTTGCTTTTTGTGTCTTACCAGTCAATTTTTTTTCCTTTTTCTGTGTTAACAGTAATGCCAGGCCCAGGGATACCACAGCCGAATCGCAATGCCTCTGAGTTGCAGCCTGAATATCAGTGCCCTAAGTGTCAGTACAACGCTCCGGACATGGACACCCTGCAGATTCACGTCATGGACTGCATCCAGTGAGAAGAGGAGAGCTACAGATGAAGAATAACGAGTATGATCTACAGAGATGGTGTCCGATCACAACAACTTCAGTGTAAACAATCTAAGCACAAGTAAATCACTGAAAAGAGGATTTGGTAAAAGAACAGGCCTGATGGTTGCTCCCGTAACTGACCAAAAAAAAAAAAAAGAAAAGAAAAGAAAAAAGAAGAAGACACTTAACAGTTGCATTGGATGTTTAATTCCGAGGAGCGAGAACTGTCCATGGTGTACTATTAGTTCTGTTAAAATATTCTAGTATAATCTGTTAGAGATGTGTACTGCCTCTCTGTGACAGTGTAAAGTACTGCACGTGTTTTTGATGTACAGCACAAGTCTGTCAGTGACAACAGTCCTTTTATAAATGTGCTATTCTTCTCTGAATGTATGGATTCGTATCTGTGTGTTAATATTGTCTATAATCTTGCTCGAATGTATGAAATACTGTACAGACTATTATTGAGAAATTTAAGAATAAAACCAACTTGAAATTGGTTTCTGGAGGAATATTACTTTTATACAGCTGAACAAGCCAGGTGCAGATTTTAAACCTGTCCATGAAAAAAATTGCACACAATACTCCCCTCGAGTCGTGATGACAAGTGGGAGCTTTTTAAATAATTTTGATACCAGAGTTTCAGTCAGTCCTGATGTTTTTACCATTTCATCATGTCAGAGGAATATCAGCACGGTGGATCACATACCATTTTCACTTCTCATGGGTTTGTCCCCCTGGTGTCCACTTATGAACATTAGTTACAGGAGTTCTCGACCATTTTTATAGCAGGGTCATTAATAGGAACATCCCAAAGAAATATTAATTAAATAACTAGCTAATGGTCGCAATTAGTGTAAAGATTAAATTGCTGTTATTAAGGCTACTTTTAGGGAAAATAAAAAAATGGAAGAGTGTGTTTCTATGTCTGTGTGCCTTTCTCTTGTTTGGTCTTCAGTTCGGTGAGTGTGACTGTTACAGCAGTGAAAAGTATCGGTAAGTTATAGAACTGACAGAAATTTGTTTATAAATAGAGAAAAAGTTAAATGGAGAAATAAATAAAATAAATTAGAAAAATCTCTCTCATTCTCCCTCTCTTTTATATGTTCTCCTGGACTAAAGGTCAGGGTGGTGATGAAACAACTGTTTACTTGTTCAATAATTCAGATAATCAGATTATTGTGCTGGTGGTTTAGTAGTTTCCACGTGCACTTCGCAGCAAGAAGGTCCTGGGTTCGAGTCCCGGGCTCGACGAAGGAGTTTCTGTGTGGTGTTTGTATGTTCTCCATGCGCTTGCATGGGTTTCCTCCAGGTACTCCGTTTTCCTCCTACAGTTCAAAGACATACACGTTAGGCTACCTGGCTGTTCCAAATTGCCCCTAGGTGTGGACGTGAGTGTGTTTGTTTGTGTGTTGACCCTGTGATGGTCTGCCAAGCTGTTCAAGGTGTACCCCACCACTTTGCCTAGTGCTGACTGAGATAGGATCCAGCCACCCAGCGACCCTGATACGATTAAGCTGTTTGGCAAATGAGTGAGTGTGAGGATGAGTGATTTTTTTACATTTCGAGTCACAGGCTCGGCGAGGGCGCTTTCGTGTGAAGCTTGCATGTTCTCCCCCGTGCTTGTGTGGGTTTCCTCTGGGTACGCCGGTTTCCTCCCACAGTCCAAAGACATGCACGTTAGACCAACTGGCTGTTCCAAATTGCCCCTGCATGTGTGTGTATTGGCCCTGTGATGGTCTGACCTGATGTACCCCGCCTTCGTCCAGTGTGGGCTGAGATAGGCTCCAGCCTCCCTGCGACCCTGGTAGTTCAGTGAATGCATGAATGAGTGAGAATATTGACGTGATACTGATGTTCATTCGCAGAGCACGTGTCAGTTGTGCCTGCAGTAGCGGCGGGTTCCGCATGAGGGCGCTCTCTAAACCTGCTCCACTCCATTGAGGGAAACATGACGTGTCTGTGAGGATTTGATTGGTTGATCCTCTGGCTGCTCTCTTTCCTGTCTGGGGCTACTTGCTTTGGGTTCTTGCGACCAACAAAAAACCAAAATGAGGCGAATAATTGTAGCAGTTTTGGCTTTTTGTCTGACTCTTTGTGCAGGTGAGTATTTTTTTTATTTTGGTTATTTTAGTGTTTGTATTGTTAGTGCTTTATAAGTTGACTTTTAACCCATTTAGGAGCTTAACTGTTAACACTAATAGTCATTATTATAGGTGTTTATATCTCATTTCCTGTCTGTACTTTAGTGTAAACTTCATTTATACTCAAACAGCAGTGTGAGGTTTAAATAAACAGGATGGATAGTAAAAGTTTCCTCAGTCTGGGGTTTTCCTTGGCTTGGAGAAAATGATTCATGTTTGTGAAAAGGTGTTTCTGTGCTTCCAGCTGATACTTGCACAGAGCCAGTGATCTCCACCTCATCGTACACAACAGCCGACGCAGTGATCTCCTCCGAGACTGTCTTCATTGTTGAGCTGAGCCTTGCATGTGGAAATGGAGCACAGGTAAAAAAAAAAAGTAAAAACAAGTCACCTATCAGCCGACTCTGGGCGAAGGCAAGGTTCACCCTGAACAGCTCGCCAGACCATCGCAGGACCATCACACTCACATCTACACCTAGGGGTAACTTGGAAGAGCCAGTTAGCCTACTGCGCATGTCTTTGGACTGTGGGAGGAAACCGGAGTACCTGGAGGAAACCCATGCAAACGCTAGAACGTCCAAACTCCACACGGAAATGCCCCGAGCCCGAGACTTTCTTGCTGTGTGGCGGATGTGGTAATCACTACGCCTCCGTGCCGCCCACGGGGCAAGCAGTTTGTCTCAGTTGGGCTTAAACGATTAATGTGTCCCTAAACGAACAGGTTTTTCGACCTGCCCTTTTGGGTTTCCTTGTGAAACATGCAGGGTCAGGAAAGGTAAATGTTTTCATTGTTACAGTGTTCCTGAATATATGTGAGATTCAGGGCCCTTACCAGAATCTTTAGAATCCCAGCTGATGATTTGTCCATGCTTCCCCGTTGTATTGGGTGAGATTAACCTAGCTGTTCGTTAAACATCTGTAAATGTTAGGAGTTTAACGTTTGAAGGATTTCCACCCATGTTCAGAAAGCTCTGCTCCCCAGGATCTATGGTGGCCTGAAGAGTGTTTATAATTGTCTATAATGACTGACAGGAGGGGTACCCAATCACAAACCGGCATTCCAGACCAGGGTCTATTTTTCATTTCAGAGTTGGCTGAGATAGGGTCCAGCCTCCCTGCAACCCTTGTAGGATTAAGTGGTTTGGCAATTGAATGAATGAAAGAATGATTATATTCGCACACACACAGATATAAACATTGCCTAAGCACACTCTTTCTCTCTCTCTCTCTCACCCTCTCTCTGTTTGTCTGATTGTCTGTCTCTTTAGAGTGTTGCCCTTTATGCAGATGTTAATGGCAAACAGTTTCCTGTGACCAGAGGACAGGATGTTGGAAAATATCAGGTACATAATATTGGATTTATATCAACCAGCCTTAACATTAACACCACCAGACTGATCTGTGGCTAGGCCTTTCTGTCACAGCCAGCATTAACAGTATGCATCCCAGGAACACCCCACAAAACCTGCCATTTTGGAGATGCAGTGGTAAGTACCTACAAAAGTTGGTTCAAGGAAGGACAACCAGTGAACTGGCAAGAGTGTAATGGGTGTCCAAGGCTCATTGTTGGACGTGTGCAGCGAAGGCTAGTACATCTGGTCTGATCCCACACAAACTGCTGGAACTGCTAATGCCGATTATGATGGAAAGGAGTCAGAACACACAGTGCATTACAGGTTGCTGTGTTTGGGGGTGTCCTACTGCAGTCAATACTGGTTGCGGTATGTTCATATTTAAATCCATTTAAACTGTAGCACCCGGAAGTGACCTGATCATGTTGTTGCTTGCAGATTTCCTGGAGTGTTCCCCACAAACAAGCCAGCTCTGGCACATATCAAGTAAAGTTCTTTGATGAGGAGGCTTACAGTGCCCTACGTAAGGTGTGACATATTGATTGAAATCTTTCTTTGAAATGGGGGATGTCGGCGTGATGTCAAGAATCACATGAAGAGGGGAAATAAACCGATGTCATATTGTTTAGGGTGCAAACAAAAGGTTCAGTCGTTTCCGCCATCTTTGAGATCTTGCAGTCGTAAATCTCAACCGAGAATCCGAGATATCCTACGAGTACTTTGACAGTTTACAAGACCCATGAAGTCCAAATCGTTAAGTCCCTGTTACGTGGCAACCTGGCTGTCATCTTAAAGGGGGGGCACCTATTTCACAAGGGGTCACAAGTGCACGGTCTCAGTCTGTCCTTTTTTTTTTTTTTTTTTTTTTTTTTTTACATTATTTATTTATTTATTTTAAAAGTCTGCATGAGTGAAAATGTCATATCAGGATAGGTTGGCTCCTGACTATTCTCGCAGTGCCGCATGTTCGCACCCAAAACAAAATGGCTGATGCATTGCCAAGGAAGTCATGTGACCAATCCGACATCCTCCATACAAAAATATATGGCGAAGCTGGAAAGAGTTACTAAGAGAATACAGTATAATGCTATCAGTTTCTTAAAAAGTGATGATGCCAAACATTGTATTATTTCAGGCCCAGAGAAATAACGAGGATGTAGAAGCCATCAAGCCTTTGTTTTCTGTCAACGTAGAGCACAGGGTGAGTAAGATGGAACAAGCATATATCTGTATTTACATCAAAAAATGTGTCTTTCAATTTAAGCTCTGTCTTGTCTTTATTTTAGGGTTCATGGAGCGGTCCTTGGGTGTCCTCTGAGGTCTTCGCAGCGGCCATTGGCATTGTTCTGTATTATTTGGCTTACAGCACTAAAAGTTCCATTCAGGCATAAATATCTCAAGTGCTAAAACTGTGGAAAAGGCAATTTCTTGTACCAGCGAGTGCTCACTTCTACCAATGTATTTTTTTTTTCATCCAGGAGATTTCTTTTTTATGATGGAGTCGGGAGAAGGCCGAGTAATAAACGGTGTTGTTAGATGTGTACTTGATGCTCTCAGGACACATTCTGGCTTTTGGAATGTCTGTTTGTCAATGAAATTCATTGAATAAAAACAAACATTTTTAATGCTTTCTGAGTGTTTTTTCCCCACATTTCAGTGCGTAAAGTAATAAATATCTACGATCACACGTTTCAGGTGGGTACTTGTTTTAGTATATACTACACAGAAATATAAAGAAAAGCAAACTAAAATGAGATGATTATTAGCGAAGCTCCGTGCTTATACAAATGTAAAGCCATGCGCTTGATTTTGTTGTCGTGTCCGTGCTCACGTGTCCACACAGGCAAGCCAACGGCTGTCGTTGCTCTTGTTTAGTCGATAGTTTTTCTTCTTAAGGAGAAATAAGATACCAGGATACCATTGAAAAGGCAGAGTGTTATATATTACGGCTGTTTCTTTACTGAAAATTAATGCAAACTTTTGCAGAGCTCCACTTTTAAGGAGGTGGCTAATTATTATTGTTATTATTATTATTAGTATTCACATTTTTCACTAATTGACGTGTCCTCTAGAGTTTGCGGGGTGGATAATATTTAATTATACTGAGATAGTGAACCAATCAGATCACGCCGTTCCCGTGTAGCCTGGAATGTAATATGATACTAAACACGCTGTAGATTTTATATTTCTTCCATCCAGTTGAATGGCGTCTGAAATAGCTGGGTCATACCATTTTGAGGAAGACGCGGGTATTGGACACGGTTAAATATTGCCATTTATGTTGTTTTTATTTGTGTAGAGTTATTTTTATTCAGTGAGTTTTTGCACTAGAGATGTTTGGGGGGAAAATTGGTAATTTGTGATGAAAACATCTAAATGATTTATGATGAAAAAAACGGAATCTCACCAATCATCCCCCCCATTTAGGCTTGAAATGGTATCGACGGAAAACGGCCTGTGGCTCGATTCCAAATGCCTACTAATTCTGTTTACAAGTGCCCTACAAAGGGTATAAAATAATGATTTCTACTCCCTTTAAAGTGCACTCAGCTCCTAATTACCGATCCGTATGGGATCCAGCCGTGTACACAACAGCAAATATGCAGCAACCGTTTTTACATCGTCCATATTCACTTCCTTGTGGGAATCGGCGGTTGCTAATCCACGCCGTTTCCTTATTTCAGTGCCTGAATGAGCGGTGAATAACTGGGGAGATTTAATAACCATGTCTGCTTCGTCACTGTCGGCTGAATCACCAGGATACTCGGCTTTTTACCCGGCCGGGTACCAGTCTCCAGAGACCCAGGGCCTGGACCGCACTTTTCGGCTCACGGCCTTTTCCGATATGAAAGGATGAGGGTGCAAAGTCCCGCAGGAGACGCTGCTCAAACTCCTGCAGGGACTGGAGCCCGAGGTCCAACCGGAACCGGGACACGACGGGGCGGGGACGGGAGCCGGAGACGAGGTCTCGGAGTTCGGTCAGCTGGCTGCTCTTTCACACGGTCCCCGGTTGGGTGAGTCTGACTGGACAACTTGCTAGCATGCTAACTGTTGTTGCAGCTGGAGTGCAGTTCCTCAAAAGGGCACAAAGGGACATTAATTTCTACGTTTATGGACAAGATTCCCAGTTTAAGCACCCGCAGATCAGTCAGTAAGCTTTCATGGACCTGCACCTGATCCTCCTGGGGCTAGGAGGTGGTGTCTGTACCCTTTAACAGCCTTAAATCCCTAAACTACACAAAATAAACATTTCCTGTGCACTGCATTAAAACATAAAGTACATAAAGCTGTAATGGACTGGAAAAATATCAACCTAGCCTGCCCTGGGACCATTATTACCAGTATAAACACCAGTATCAGTATGTTTTATATACAATATTAGTGTACTAGTGTCAGTCCACAGTTTCTCCAGATGTTCTTCATCATCTTATTTACTCAAATACCTACAAAGCCCCAGGGCTAAACCTGCCTTCAGCCTGTTCTCTTCTACCTTGTTGTCCGCTGCTGAGAAATCCAGCCTGGTCCCAGCAGCTTCCTGGTCAGTCAACATCTTCACCGTGGTGTTAATAACAGTAATACTGACAGCAGGTAGCTGCTCAGACCAAGATGGATTTTTCAGCAGGGTAATGACTGGGACGTACACAATCATATTCGTTTACAGGACTGCTCCATACCTACTAGGGTCATATGGGGATGGAGGCGACGCTCAGCCGACACTGGGCGAAGGCTGGGTACACCCAGAACAGCTCGCCTGTCCATCGCCGAGCAACACACACACACACACACACACACATAAAAACTATTCACACTCACTCTCACACCTAGAGGCACAGCTGGTTAGTTTACCGTGAATATCTTTGATCTGTGGGAGGAAACCGGAGTGCCCAGATGTAAACCACACTAACACAAACGGCTAGAAAAGCGGGTTTGGTACCAAAAGGTCGCTGGTTTGATTCCCGAACCTGCAGGAATAATTGGGGAGTGAGCAGCACCTTCATCTTCCTCCACCTTCACGGCTGAAGTGCCCTTGAAGAGCGCACCAAACCCCCGACTGCTCTTCGGGATCCGCAGTGTGGCTGCCCGCTGCTCTGAGTGTGTGTGTGTGTGTGTGTGTGTGTGTGCGCGCTCACTTTGGATGGGCCACATTCCCCTTGCTTAAAATTAATGTAGTGAATATGTAAAGTAAAAAATAATAATAATAATTCATTAACACTGCACTGAACCGCAGCCAGACTGCTTTATCTAGGAGATTTAGCTTGTGTTTTTATTTATTTATCTATCTATCTATCTATTTATTTATTTATTTAACGGCTTGTAGGAGAAAGCTTGTGACTTACTGGTGCTGATTCAGTTCGAAGCATTTCATAACACGTTGATAAGTAACCCTGGTTTATTACATTTATGACACACTCTGTAACTGAATTAAAGGTAATGTGTATATTCCAGGCATTGGGATGGATTCTTGTGTCATTCCTTTAAGACATGGAGGTTTGTCCCTGATCCAGACTACAGATTTCTTCTATCCGTTGGTTGAGGATCCCTATATGATGGTACGTATTGTTTAAGTAACTCGAAATCTGGTGCGTTTTGTTCATGTTTCTTCAACTGTGCATGTTCTTGGTCATCTATTAATATTGTACTGGTTACTTAGTTCAAGTTGACACTCCATGCGTTGTTCTGCGGTGTGATATTCTCACTTTGATGCACTTATTCTTGCTTTACAGGGTCGTATAGCATGTGCTAATGTGTTAAGTGATCTCTATGCCATGGGAATTACTGAATGTGACAACATGCTGATGCTCTTGAGTGTCAGTCAGAAGATGAGCGAGAAGGTGGGACCACACACACACACACACACACACACACAGCACCTGTATTATCCAGTTAGATTTTTTTTTTTGGTTGTTTTTTTATCATGATAAAGTGTGGAAACCAAGAGGCTTTGCATAACGCTTCTTCATTGTGGTTATTTGCAAATGTGTCTCACACCCCACACTATGTTGTTGTTGTTCTTTTTTTATGCTAAAGGCAGTGTAAGTATAGTTATACTGTAGTCATTCCCAATCTCAAAACATCATGAACAATGATGTAATATTCAGAAATAAAGGGTCTTATGGGGTAAATGTGTGGCGGTGGGGGAGTGAGCTGCACCTTCCCTTTCCTCCACCTTCATGGCCGACGTGCCCTTCAGCAAAGCACCAAACCCCCAGCTGCTCTCCAGGTCTTGCGGTGTGCTGCACAGTGTGTGTGTGTTTGTGTGCTCACTTTTGATGGGCCACATTTCCCTTGCGGGATTAATAGTCTAATTTAACTGGTTGAATAAGTATATTTGATCATTACCTTATGGGGACTTGCTGAACAGTACCTGCTGCCTTGGTGTATTTTATTGTTAAATACAATGTTGTGCAGTTATACAGCGTTGCGTTAACTGAAGAACAAACTTCTCATGTTTATTGTTTTACTTTTAAAAAGATTTTTCTTTTTAATTCTGTTAAATGTAAATATCTTCCTTTTATATATTCATTTATTCATTCATTTGCAGAATTGCCTAGTCCTACAAGGCTAACACATATAGGCAACCATTCACACTCACACCTAGGGGTAATTTGAAACAGCCATAGTTGGACAATTAGCGTAGCGGCAAAGCTAAACCGTACATCCTTCACCCTAAAGATCAAACAGCTTGAGAACATTTCAACATAAAATAAAAATTTGCTCCAAAAACGTGCCATGACCAGGATTGGAAATGTGTCTAATAAAGTCCGCCCACACCCCACACCAGATCAACACACACGCGCGCACACACACACACACAAACAAAATCTTTCACATTGACAACCACACCTACAATTTGAAACAGACAATTAGCTTAATGTGCATGTCTTTGGACTGTGGGAGGAAACTAGACTGGGTGTCATAGTAGTGCGTGTAGGTCGCTCAATATAAAATGGCAACAGTTCAGGTAAAAAAAAAAAACCCTCCTCCAAACAATACTTGTAAACTCAATTGGGTGTACCACCCAATCATCTTTTCCGTTGCACTTCATGCTAATTGGCTTCCACCTGTGATCAACTGTAATCATTATTTCAGCTTTAGTTCAGCATAAAAATTAAAAAGCTATTTCTAGCATTCCGAACCTTGGAAGTGTAACTGAAAGCAAACTATGGGTGGCAAGGAACTGTCAAAAGATCTCAGGATAAAGTTGTGGACAGGCACTGAACACAAAAGACAGAAACTGGGTACAACAAATATGAAATGCTTTATGAATAATAAAGATCACGGTAAAGTTCATAATCATGAATTGAAAAGGGTTTTCTAGTACTACGACTGTTCCCAGATCAGGCTATTCCTCCAAACTGAATGGAAGGGTGAGGAGGAAACTGGTCAGATCAAATCTGTAGCAGTTAAAGAGATTTCTGGGAAATAGTTCTCATTGTGTGCATGTAACAACATGTGACATAACCATGCAGGGTTATACAGAGTGAAGAACAAACCGTATAAAGGGCAGTGTGAAATCTCTTGATGGGCTTTTTGTTATAGGAGAGAGAGCAGGTGATGCCCTTAATGATGAAGGGTTTCCGTGAAGCAGCTGAGGAGGGCGGGACTTCTGTCACTGGTGGACAGACTGTCGTGAACCCTTGGATTATCATTGGGGGTGTGGCCACTGTGGTGTGCCAACCTACGGACTTCATCATGTGAGTGTTTTAATTGATGTGTGTAGACTAATAAAATATTGTTATTACGATGTTATTTTACGATGTTATTTTATGATTTGTACCATTGTCCAGTTGAATATCGCCAGATTTAGCAGAAATATTAACTCTTTAATAGGCGGCTTAGTGGTTAGCATGTCCGCCTCACAGCAAGAAGGTCCCGGGTTTGAGTCTCCAACGTTTCGGTGTGGAGTTTGCATGTTCTCTCTGTTCCTCGCGTTTCATCCCATAGGCCACAAACATGCACATTAGGCTAACTGGCTGTTCCAAATTTCCCCTAGGTGTGGGTGTGAGTGCGAAGGATTTTGTGTGTGTGTGTGTGTGTGTGTGTGTGTGTGTGTGTGTGTTGATTTGGTTGGGTGGGCGGACTTTATTCGAAACATTTTTAATCCTGGTCACGGCATGTTTTTGCAGCAAATTATGTAAAAATGTTCTCAAGCTGTTTGATCTTTAGGGTAAAGAATGTATGCTTTAGCTTTGCCGCTACTCTAATTGCCCAACTCCATAATCTAGCACCCGATACCTCTCCGAACTTCTGCACATTAACACTCTCATCCGCGCTCTTGTGTCTTCCTCTTATATTCACCTCACTGTGCCTTCCACTTGTCTCATCACGCTTAAAACACATCTATCGAAATTGGTGGGTGTTTTTCTTAAATAAAGATGATAATAAAGCTGTATCTTTTTCCTGCATGCGTTACGCACAGGCCAGATGGCGCTGTACCAGGTGATGTGCTCGTTCTGACAAAACCTCTTGGGACCCAAGTAGCCGTCAACGCTCATCAGTGGCTGAACATAGTAAGAGCTTTTCCTTACCTGTACGCATTATACCATGGACTGTGCAAGCAGTTGTTGATTGTGTGTGTGTGTGTGTGTGTGTGTGGCCTCCAATTATTTCTGAATTTTCTGTCTTCTTTGTCTCAGCCTGAGAAGTGGAACAAGATCAAGCTGGTGATCTCAAAGGAAGAGGTGGAGCATGCTTATCAGGAGGCCATGCTTAACATGGCTACCCTTAACCGCACAGGTAAATGATTCTAATAAGGATTCTCTCACGCACTCATTTGCTGAAACGCTTAATCTTACTACTAGAGTCGAGGGTAGGCTGGACGAAGCTGGCTGGGTGCACCTTGAACAGCTGTAGTCCATCATAGGGCCAACACACACAATCGTTCACACTCACACCTAGGGGCAATTTGGAACCGCCAATTAGCTTAATGTGCATGTCTTTGGACTCTGGGAGGAAACCGGAGCACCCAGAGGAAACTCATGCAAGTATGGGATGAAGATGCAAACTCCACACAAAAATGCCCTCGCAGAGGATCCGGGACCTTCTTGCTGTGAGGCGGACATGCTGCCATGCCGCCCAACAAAATACATCCAATTAAAAAATATATATATACAAATTCCATCGTGCACTTGTTCAACCTAGGCCCGATACTTATTCAACCTAGGCCCGATGCAGGCTTTGCTTGCAGACTGGCCACCAACGTTCTGTCATTTAAAAAAAACAACAATTTTTCCAGTCAATCTAGTTGCTACTTTTAAACACCCATGTGCAACATGTTATATGTGACCCGTTTCACCATAACAGGGATTAAGTAGGAAATTTAACATACTGAGATATTGTTATATTTGGAAAGAGAACATCACTTTGTATGTCGCTAATCAGGAAATGCTACTTTTTAGAAAATAGCAATTACACTTACAGAACCAGTTTCTGAACTGAAACTCTCTAACATCCATACACTGAATGAATCCGGCTCTTAACCAGTCAGCACCATCGTACTAGTGTCCTCCTGGAAACAGATGAGTTCTATTTACACGAGCAATGGCTGTTTTGCGGCTTCTTATTGGTTCAGTGTTATATGATTGGGGGAATCCTTCTGGGATTCTGTAGGTAGGGAGAGGATTCTGGTAGTGAATTTGGATAATAAAGAAATACCCTGAGCAATCACAAAAGAGGATTGAAAATTGCCAAAATAAGTGGATATTTCTGTTGTTTTACAACAACTTGGACATAGAACCCTTTCTTAAACAAGTATTTTAGCATGGACGGATTGTGTTTATGGATATTTGAGCTTGTTCATGTGGAAGATTACACTTTGAATGATGTGTTTTGGCGATATTGCATTTTCGTCCAGATACGCCATTTTCAACTAACTTTGGCTCTTACTCCAAACACGACCTTGCGACTTAATCCGTATTATGCTGGAGCAGGTCAGATGTTATATAAAAATAACCTTCTCATAAATGTTCATGCTCCCCAACTTTTCCTGAGTTGAAACAGTGTGATTCCTGTGGCATAGTGGAAGCTTTACATACAGAAATGGCATCCTTTTTTCATGTTTTTCTTCCCAACAGTAATTAAAATTCTCCATCAGACTGGTCCGTTAATGTTTATAACACGGTGGGTGGTTAATTAAGAGACTGTGACGCTGCACTCAATTAAATGTGTGACCAGAAGCTGCGCGGTGCAGGAATATTCCAGGTCTGCGTTAGATAATCTGCGTTTTTCATTATCGTGCTTAATTACGGTTGACAGATTCTCAGTCACTCAGCTAAAAAGCCGTGGGTTCCCCCCCCCAAAAAAAAAAATATTATCTGTTTATTTATTATTTTTACTGATATTTCCATTTAGCTGCTGCTCTCATGCACAAGTTCAACGCACACGCTGCTACTGACATCACCGGCTTCGGGATCATTGGACACGCACGGAACCTGGCCAAGCAGCAGCGCAATGAAGTGGCCTTTGTTATCCACAACCTGCCCATCCTCGCCAAGATGGCTGCCGTCAGCAAGGCTGGTGGGAACCTGTTTGGCCTTCTGCACGGCACCTCGTCAGAGACTTCAGGTCAGGCCGAGAGACAGAAAAGGTTGTGCTGAAACTGAAACGTCCAATCAAAGTAGAGTTATAGTGTTTAATCTGTCCCTGTGTGTCTCCCAGGTGGCTTACTGATCTGTCTGCCGCGAGAGCAGGCAGCACGCTTCTGTGCTGAGATGAAGGCGAGCCGGACAAGCTCTCTGGGTGACGGACAGCAAGCCTGGATAATCGGAATCGTAGAGAAGGGGAGCCGCTGTGCACGCATCATCGACAAGCCCCGCATCATTGAAGTGCCATATCGTGGCCTCGCAGCAGCTAACACACAGGAGGGCACCAACACCATCACCACCCCTACCAACACCAACACCAGCAGCAGCCTCGTTGAAAATCCACCCCCCCTGGCACAGTGACTCTAACAACACGAGTGTATTAGGAATGTGCATTGATCGTATTTGTGCTTTGTACATTTCACCTCTCTCTCTCTCTCTCTCTCTCTCTCTATCTCTCTCTCTCTCTCCAGGTGTGGCTTCTCAGGTTATGTGAGGCCTGAAGGGTGTGGAATTTTGAAATGTGTGGTATGTTGCTTGTACTGGTATGACTGGGACTACTGTGTGTGTGTGAGTGTGAGAGACAGGAGGAATGCATGCATGTAGTGAGTGTGATGGTGTGTATGTGTGAGTTAGAAGGAATATGAGAGAGGGGATTTGTGCATTCACTCCGCTTTTCATTTCATCTCCCTGTTCAGCCGACGGGTTGAGAGCAACAGACCAAAAATTTCCTTTTTACATGGTGGGAGGTGAAATGGATCGCTTCTCCTGCTTTTTTTTTTTTTTTTTTTTTTAAATCATCCACATTACTCTGTTAATCCATTGAAGCTTTCATCGGTTCTCGTTGTATTATTAGGTCCTCTAAGCACCTCTGTCTTTATATAAGGTGTAATTTAACTGGAGAAAGTAAAATCACTCAGCAGCTTAAATGCCGTAATCCACCAATTGGCACAATTTGCAAAACACATTTTTTAATGACAATCAAACCCATTTCAGAAACAGTCTTTCAGCAAACCGTAGGGATCCGAATACATCCAAATCAAAGCAAACAACTAGCTGGAAATATTATTTAATACAGGCATATTTAATTTATTTGATATTTAATCATATTTATATTTGTGTCATAGATTTGAATCCAAATTAGGGACGATGAATCGGTTACTCTTGTGGAAGTGATTTAGCTCTGATCAGCTCGACTTTCTCGTCTAGGTGCTGATTGAATGGTTCGTTAGATGTTTAAATTCATTTAGGTCTCTGTATTGTGTGTGCTTTGGTATTAATTTGTGAAGCATTTTTGCATATGATCTTGTGCCGTGTATCTGTTCTGAGGTTAGCACCGGTAGTGCTCATTCTGTATGTAGGCTGCAGTAGCTTTTGGGACTTGACTACCTGGGTTTGTGTGATGCTTAGAGTTATGGCAAAACCTGTTTTTCCTATTAATGCAGAGGTGTATGTCACTCTTCCTCTCTGAGAGGGTATTCTCATTTCAATCAGCTATAAACCGGATTTCTGACTCCTCCCCATGTATCGAAGAGAGGATTGAGCAGCTCTCTTAGGTCATAGGGATGAGGCCAGAATCTCAGAGACAACAGCTGAATGGCTGCAGTGGATCAGAAACTCTCACCCTTCCTGATTATGATGCGTTTCCTGTTAAACCCCAGCCAATGGGGAAGGGAGACATTGATGTTACTTATAAGGATGGGTGGGAACTGGTCTGGTCAGTCTATTCAGCTGACTCAGGCTTTGTCTTAATTTTCATGTCATCTTCAGACAATAAAACTGATGAAGGGGTTTGTGTAAACAGTCTCCGGGGTGCTTATTAACTCAGTGATGTATTTATTTATTTATTCATCCATTTGTTCATTTGTTGAACCGCTTAATCCTTCTGGGGTCATGGGGAGGCTGGAGCCTATCTCAGCCGGGGTACCACCTGAAAAGCTCACCAGTGCATTGTAGGGACAACACACAACAATGCACACTTACACCTAAAGGCAACAACCAATTAGCCTAATGTCTTTGAGCAACGGGAGGGAACCCACATAAGCAGGGGAGAACATGTAAACTTTATACAGAAATGCCCTCACTAAGCCAGGGACTCGAACCTAGGACCTTCTTGCTGTGAGGCTAATCTCTACGCCATCTTGTTGCTATGTGGTGTATACAGCACTGTCCATTTAAGATGTGTGCTGGAAAAGTAATTATGCTTTTTACCACAAGGTGGCAGCAGAGAATAGTAGCTGATCACTTTTGTAGTTTCCTGAACACGTGTGGTCCAGACATCAGACCTGACCCATGTCTGCATGAGCAGTAGATGGTATAACCTTATAAACGGTGCTACACTCTAAACCTATAGCTGTCTGGCCTGGCACTGTGAATCAGCCCACACACAGTGTTACGCAAACATAGAGCAAATTACATGTTTATACATCACAATTAACATTATAAAGAGCAATATACAGTATTAAACAGCAACATAAATCCATGCATGGTGTGAGAATCCTATTTTTAAGCTTTCAGAGTCTTTATCAGATTCTTTACCAGCTTGGATTATTTGCATGCAAATTCGAGCAGCCTTCTGTACAAGTTCATGCAAGAGCAAGGTCACGCAGACCCTGGGGACAGAAAAGACGGCACAGAATAGCAGAGGATGACAAAAATAATGACAAATGCAAGCTTGGGTTGAGTGCATGGCAAAGATGGTTTGAAACAAGCTCCTCTTGGAGAGGTTAAAATCATGCAATGTTAGAAAATAGCCCTTCATCAAAGGGAAGAAGAAAAGAAGTAAAGCAAAGAAGAGCCAGGCTAAGGTTTGGACTGTAGAGGACTGGAGTAAGGTCTCTGACTTTACGGACAATTGTCTCTTTTGCACACAAACACGACAATTGTCCGTAAAGTCTGTGATAAAGTTGTGGACTGACGATGAGTCATGGGATGGATACAATAAAAAAAAAACAAAGGCGTCATTAAGTCTTAAGAGCACAGTAAAATTCATAATCAGGAAATCAAAAGTGTTTGATACTACTAGAACTCTTCCCGGATCAGGAAACTGGTCAGGCTAGGAGTCCTATGGAAACTTTGAAGCAGCTACAGGGATTTTTGGCAATGAGTGGTCATTGTATGCATGTGAGATTAATATTGCAAATGCTCCACAAATGTGGCTTGTGTGGGAGGGTTGCAAAAGAAAAAGTCTCGATTGTGCTTTGCCACAAAGTACCTTGAAATATGTGAGGCCAAATGGAAAAAGGTGTTCTGGTCAGATGAGACGATTAGCCTCAAGTATTTGGCCAAATAGTGGAAAGCCAAATAGAGCTTACCAGCACCATGCCTACAGTAAAGAGTGGAGGAGCATCGTCTCTGCCTTGTCAAGATAGAAGGAAAAATGAACGGGGCAAAACACCATCAAATTCTTGAAATGATTGCAATGATTAAGGATTGCAGTCCACAGATAATCACCATCCAGTTTGACTGAACCTCTACAAAAGGTAGGTAAGGTAAGTCTATTGGGCTTTTTATACCCAAGCCTAGTGGCTCATCATTGAGCCTAGTAGCTTATCCCCGGGTTCTGTAGCATGACCAGGAGTTCAACTGCTCCTGAATGGGACGTTAGTCCATCACAGGTTACCCTCAAAGTGTTTTTTTACTGGTACCCATTTATACTGCTGGGTGGACAGAGGCACACTTGTGGTTAAAACTCCTCCTGTCCAGGGGTCTTAGCACGGTGGGGGTCTAACAGGGATTCCACAAGCTTTTGATCACGAGCTCAGCACCGTAAGCACTACACTACCGGCCCCATTCAGTAAAGAAAAGTGGGCAAAGTTGGTAGCAAAGTATCCCGACAGACTCACGGCCCTAATCAATGCAAAATGTGGTTCCACGAGCTTCTGGCACAGGGGAGTGATCCTTCAACCGTCTCAGAAACTTATTTTAATTTTATTTTTTTAAGTGTTGCTATTATATCCTTCACTTCGCTGTTGTAAGTTGTATTGAGTGAATACAGCTGGAAATATTTCTGTGTCTTTATTTCAGGTTGTGAAGCAGAAAAATTTGAATATTTTCAAGTGGGTATGCATGCACATACACACAAACACACACAGCTGTATATACATCCTATACAGTACTTTATATGTTCACAAACTTTTTTGATAATTTTTCAATTAAATGTATTAAACTAGGATAAATTGCAAAACAAAAGCATTTTAATAGAGCTGTCACACACCCCATGTGTAAGTATATCTGTATATAAAATCCCTTTTAAATGTTGATGACAAGGTTACAGTTTATATACATTATTTAAAAACTTTAGATTGGTTGCTTTCTGTTGTTGTATTCACCGGTAGTTGACCCCTGGTTATGTGGAAGCGGCCCTGCTGATCCAGATCATGGCCTCATGAAAAATTGTTCTTTTGGACGCAATGCCCAAACAAATCTCAGTTCACACGTTATATTCTACACATTCATTTCAGACTTTGAAAGCTGAGAGAACCAGATGCTGGTAATGCTCATCACAGCTGTAAAGAAATATTTGAGAAATATTTTTTTCCCCCTTCAATTCACCTTTTTTGTTTAACAGTGCAGTCAAGTAAAGAATCAAGAAATTAGCCCCCCTCCCCCCTCCCTTTCCCTTTCCCTTTCCCTACCACACCAAGCATTTTTGACCCATCAAGGCATGGACTCCACAAGACCTCTGAAGGTGTGCTGTGGTATCTGATGCCAAGCAGTTCACAGCACATATTTAAAATCTGGTACGTTGCAAGGAGTCTCCATGGTTTGGACTCGTTTGTTTGTTTAGCACATCCCACAGATTTAAAGGCCAGTTTTCTTCAAACCAATCTTGAGCAGTTTTTGCAGGATGGCAGAGTGCATCACCCTGCTGAAAGAGGCTACTGCCCTTAGGGAACACCACTACCATAAAGTGGTGTAATTGGTCTACAACAATATTTGGGTGGATAGTATAACCACAATTTCAAAAAAGTTGGGACACTCTGTAAAATGTAAAAAAAAACCCACAGAATGTCATGGTTAGCAAATCTCATAAACCCATAATTTAATCACGGTAGAATATAGAAAACTTATCACATGCAAATAGTTAGATATTTCACTTTTTTTTTTAAAATTCAAATCATTTTGAATTTAATGGCAGCAACATGTCCCAAAAAAGTTGAGATGGATACAGTAAAAGCCTGGAAAAATAAAGGGTACTAAAAAGAAATCGATGAAGGAACAGCCATCAATCCATTTTTAAGCCTCTTAATCCTAATTAGTTCCACATGCGCCCAGTGTAGGCACTTCCACTGGTGGACAGAGGTCACACGTGTGCACTATTACTGGCCTGCAGTTACGCAGCCTCATATGTAGCAATCTGTAATGTATTGTGTGTTTTGACTCCTTTCTATCATTACTTGCTTCCCATTCTGTACACTTGATGCCTTGGACCACTTTTGTGGTTTCTCTTGCAATGCATGTTTTTACCTGTTAGAGTTGCAAGCCCCAATTCAAAACCTTTCCTCTACAGCAATCCTTTCTATCATAGCCAACCTTTTCTGCAATCTATGCTCTCGGACCACATGGGCTAGCCTTCACTTCCCATACATTTCTCTGAGCCCCGGGTGCCCGTAGCTGCACCACTTCTGGTAGGATCTAACCACTGTATACAGGGAGCCCCCTACAGGCCAAAATGCTCTAAACCAGTCATCGAGCCATGATAATTTGGCCACTGTCTAAGTCACTCACATCCTTACACTTGCCCATTTTTTTCTGCCTATAAATCTACCTATTTACTTGTTGCCTAATAGATCCCACCCTAGGACAAATGCAACTGTAATGAGACAATCACTGTAATTCACTTACTGCTCAGTGGTTTTAAAGTTATGGCTGGTTGTGTATAATGAAATTGATATGGCCAAAAGTTTATGGACATCTGACCAAGTAAACATTTCATAGTTTTTTGAACATGTATTCCCCTTTACTAATTTAATGACACCCAAACCTCTGGAAAGCTTTTCCACTAGATTTTAAAATGTGGCTGTGAAGATTTGCTTATTTGAGTAGAAAAGCAATTGTGAGGTCAGGTATTGGTGTAAAGCAAGGAGGCCTGAAGTGCAGTCAAGGCTGGTGCATCCCAAAGGTGTGCAGTAGGTTTGAAGTTAAGGCTATGTTCAGGCCACTAAAAATCTTTCACTTCAAACTCGGAGTTTGATTTGTGTACGGGGAAATGTCATTTGATTTTTTGATTTTGATATACTGTATTAATCCCACAAGGGAAATTTTGGCTCTGAATTTAACCCATCCAAAGTGAGCACACACATGTAAACAGTGAGCACACACACACTCGGAGCAGTGGGCTGCAGCACATTGGGGCACCCAGAGAGCAGTTGGGGGTTTGGTGCCTTGCTCAAGGGCACTTCAGCCATGAAGGTGGAGGAAGGGAAGGTGCAGCTCACTCCCCCACTGCCACACATTTTTCCTGCTGGAAAAATTCGGGAATCAAACCAGAGACTTTTAAGTCCTGCTTCTCTAACCATTATTCCACAGCTGCCCCATGTTTATTGCTGAAAAGGATTTGACCCTTTAATTCCATCTTCATGATTTTCATCATCTTCATCATCTTCTCCTTAACACGGGGTCGGGTTGTGGGGGCAGCAGCCTAAGCAATGAAGGTCCAGACGTCCGTCTCCCCAGCTCTTCCAGGGGGGACACCGAGGTGTTCCCAAACCAGCCGAGAGACATAGTCCCTCCAGCTTGTTCTGGGTCGACCCCCGCGGTCTTCTTTAATTCCATAGTATACAAAAATATCCTGTATGCTTCAAACTCCGGAAACATACCATATAAAGTCTTTTATAAGTGTAATTAAATATTAAAAGCAAAACCTTGTTATAAAAATATGTTGGATCAATACTGATCTGGGGAGGATTAGTGAATGTGTTCACATGGTTGGAACTGCATTGAAATGATTTGCCAAGTTGGCTAAGAAGCCATAAAGACATGTCCTATTGAGACCTGGACAATCTGACTTTATTTTTAATGTCCGTTTATTATTTGTAACTGCACTTGAAGACAGTGATATCTTAAAAGTGCCTGAAAACAGGGGGATGTTTATGTGAAATTGATGTCCTCATAGAAGATATGGGGTCTTAGAGGAATAGAGATAACTAAAGGAAAGTTTTTATGATCACACTGTGATTCGAGTGCATTGTTATTTTCGTTATGTCTGTAATAAAATAGCAATGGCAAAACTCAGACGACAGGCCTGCAGAGCTCAACTGCCTTTCCCCCCATCACATTCCCATCATATTTTACTCTTGCGCAGCAGTAAACGGGACCTTAATGAAAAGAGAATAAGCAATAACTAATAAAATATTGCAGCATCTTGAATGAATATTCGCCACATGACATCTTGGCAGCTCTCATATCAAAAGTTTCCCAAGAATAGTTCGGTGCAGCAATAAATTTACTCACTCTCTCACTCACTCACTCTTTCATTTGCTGAACCGCTAAATCCTACTACTAGGGTCGCGGTAAGGTTGTGGCTATCTCAGCCAACACTGAGCAAAGGTGGGATACACTCTGAACAGCTTGCCAGCAGGGCTAACCCACACAACCATTCATGCTCTCACTCACACCTTGGTGCAATTTGGAACAGCTAGTTAGCCTAATGTGCGTGTCTCTGGACTGTTGGAAGAAACCGGAGCACCCACGCAAGCAAGGGAAGAACATGCAAACTCTACACAGAAATGCCCAAGCCTGGGACTCGAACCCATGAACTTCTTGCTGTGAAGTGGACGTGCTAACCACTTGGCCACCGTGCCACCCAGCATTGAGTGTATCGTGGGTAAAAAGCCTATGCAGCCTTTGCAAAAGTCCTTCATCCCACAGGCTGTCCATGTGTGCACAACAACCCTGATCAGGATAACGTACAGCATGTACTGAAGATGAATGAATGTATTAACAGTTGAATTTTACTTCAAAGTAAACATGAAATATGGCCAGTTCTCCTTCCAGTACACGAAGACGTAAAAGCTGAGGATGCCTTCTTCGGGATTTATGTAGCTGCCATGTTTCTGTAAACGAAGACAGGAGGCTATGGCAAGGATCGGCTCACAATCTTATGATCTTCCGCCCGCCTCACCTCTGCAGTATCCAGAATCTCACATACACAATAAAATTTGACATTGGTTTGACTCGTGATGTTGTTTTATGAGTCAGGTCATACAGTTATTTATTTATATCATACCATTGAAGTGAGCAAGTGTGAGATAAAGCACTGTACAGTAAATGCAGGATAATATCAATTAAAGGAAAGCGTTTTAAATCACTCTACTACAGTCTGAAGCTGCATATGTGTGTGTGTGTGTGTGTAGTAGTAGTAGTACTGCTAAAAGAATTTCTCTGGTGTCACATAGCATTTGGCCAGTTTGTCTACAGAAATGAATTGCTGCTTAATTCATCCTGCAGGAGTCACATGGTTAGAACTGCTCACGCTGTTATGTGCATCTTTGCCAAACAGATGGGTAATTCATTTCATATTTCTCTTTTCTTTATATAATATGAATATTCTTCCTGTTTCTCCTCAAAGGCTGGCTCCACACACACACACACACACACACACACACACACACACCATGTGTGTGCAGTCTTTTTTCCATTTTGTGCACCTTACATATGCATCGTCTTTACTAACTTCATGAATGAAATACCCTACGTAGTGTAAGAAAATGGGTGTGGCGGGGACTGAAAGAAAGGGCAGCACAGTGGCGTAGTGGTTAGCACGTCCATCTCACAGCAAGATGGTCCTGGGTTCGAGTCCTGTGCTTGGCTTGGGCGTTTCTGTGTAGAGTTTGCATGTTCTCTGCATGCTTGCGTGGGTTTCGTCTGGGTACTCTGGTTTCCTCCTACAGACCAAAAACATGCACATTATTCTAATCCAAAATTGCCCCTAGGTGTGAGTGTTAGTGTAAATGGTTCTATGTGTTGGTCCTGTGATGGACTGGCAAGCTGTTCAGGGTGTACTGTGCCTTTGCCCAGAGTTGGCTGAGATAGCCACGTGACCCTAACAGGATTAAGCTACTTCAGTTATATAGATTTTAGACAGATTTTGAAATTATATCAGTTGAATACTACGCTTTACATCCATCTGGAACCTGAGACCATCCCTAGTTATCTCCATGATGGCAGGATTTCATATATTGTCTCCCTCACTCATTTGCTGAACCAATTAATCCTCTATTAGGGTCACAGGGAGGCTGGAGCCTATCTTAGCTGACACTGGGTGAAGGCAGGATACACCCTGAACAGCGCCAGACCAGCGCAGTGGCGGGCAATTTAGAACCGCCAGTTATCCTAATGTGCATGCCTTTGGACTGTGGCAGGAAACAGGAGTACCTGGAGGAAACCTACGGAAGCATGAGGAGAACATGCAAACTCCACACAGAAATGGCTGAGCCCGGGGTTCAAACCCAGGACCTTCTTGCCGTGAGGTGGATATGCTAACCACTATGCCACTGTGCCTCTCCACCTGGATTTCAAGCGATTTGGTTTCTACATTCTCAATTAATGCATCCCAACATATAGGGGGAAAAAAGGAGAGAATCCCATTCCTATAATAGCTCCTGTTATGTACGTCCAGTGTGAATAATTTGGGATTCAACCCGTAACAGATCTTCTTTTGTCCTGCTAATAACTAAAAACACATTTGAAACCCATTTTGTTTCTCCTAATCTGTCCATCTGCTCCCTGCTTTTCTTTTTCATTTGTTTTCCATTCTTACAGAAATAAGTCCTTAATTGCACCCAGGTGTTGCCCCTCCTTGTGGACACCCCATGTGTTCTCTACACTTTTTTTTTCTTTCTAAAACAATAACTTTTTTGGAACTCTTTACACATTCTCTCACACAGAGTCTAATACGGCTTGCACAATCTCAACCTGCTGGGCCTCCAGAGTCTACTTACCCGTGTCTGTTATCAATACTAACAGTTGGCTTGAAGGGAGGAACTCATTAGCACCAACAAGACCAACAATAACTCATCTGCTAACAGTGAGTCCACAGAGACATCCAAATTGCTTCATGCCACATTTCCTTTTCTTTAGATTTAAATACCAGATTTTTTTTTTGTACAGGTGACCTGGTCAGTTAAGTGTGTGTGTGTGTGTGTGTGTAATGTAATTGTGAACATGAGAGTGTGTGGAACGACTGATACGGGCTCTTGTGGTTTGGGCTCAGTATCAGATGTTGCATTTAAATGTTTTATTTTATTCTCTAAAGCATACCCCCTGAGCGTACCCCACCACCCTCCTTCACAGCTGTTCTTAGAATTCCGTACCTCCAAACTGATAAGGAGCCAGATGAATCTTGTGATCTTCATTACTGATGAATTATGTTTCCTTTATTTCAAGATTTTCTAATCTATCCACAAGCTCAATTCTTGGCTTCAATTTTTTTTTGCTACAACAAAGAAATTTAGGTTTGAGATCAATCATTACAGGGCCAAGACACACAACCATTCACACTCAGAGGCAATTTGTAACAGCCATTGAACATAATGGACATGTTTTTGGACTGTAGGAGGAAACCGGAGGACCTGAATGAAACCCACACAAGCGCTCAGAGAACATGTAAACTCCACACAGAAGTGCTGGAGCCTGAGAATTGAACCCAGGGCTTTTTTTCTGTGAGGCAAATGTGTTAACCACTACACCACCGTGCCATTCCCCCAAAAGACATGCCCATGAGGCTAACTGGCTGTTACATATTGTCTCTAGGTGTGAGTGTGAATGGTTGTGTGTATGTTGGCCCTACAATGGACTGGCAAGTTGTTCAGGGTGTACCCTGCCTTTGCCCAGAGTCGGCTGAGATAGGCTTCAGCCCCCCTCTGAGTCTAGTAGAATAAAACAGTTCAGCGAATGAATGAAAGAATGAATGAATGAATGAATGAATGAATGAATGAATTAATTAATGCATTTCCGCTTAACTCTGCAATTTTCATGGCAGGTCACCTATTCTTCAGGTGCGCAAAAGTTTGGGAAAAGATACCCTTAATATTTATTTCTCATTATTTAATATTTGTAATATAATAATTAGACTGCATTTCTCTGTAAATTAGCAGACGGAATGATCCTGTAGACTGCATTCAGTGCAGAGTGGTTTAGATTCCTGTATTTCTGCTCTCAAAGCCTCCTGTGTGGTTTGATATCCTCATGCCTGCCCTGTGGAGGTCGTTGCTGATGTCACTGATTGTTGTTTTGGGGTTTTTCCTTACAGCTTTCACAATGTTTCAGTCATCAAGTGCTGTTCCCCCCACCCCCCACCCCCCTTCCCCAAACTATTTGATATCTGACTATTAGTATTTCAGTGTATTTATTTCCCTTTTTCAACATATTCCTAACTTGTCTCACACATCTACATGTAAATTTCAGGAAATTCATTCCTTAATTTGCTGATCCGCTTAATCCTACTAGGATTACAGACGGAGCCTATCACAGCCGACTCTGGGCAGAGGTGGGGTACACTCTGAACAACTTGCCAGTCCATCGCAGGTGAAACACTCACACAAACATTCGCACTCACATTCACACCTAGGGGCAATTTGGAACAGCCAATTAAGCTAACGTGCATGTCTTTGGACTTGGAGAAAACCAGAGTACCCCGAGGAAACCCAGACAAGCACGGAGAGAACATACAAACTCTACACAGAGGTGCCCTTGCCAAACCCAGGACCTTCTTGCTGTTAGATGGACGTGCTAACCACTATGCCACCGCAGTGACCCAAAGTTTCTGGAAATAAGACCTAAAATTTTGGGCTATCATTATTTGTTTTAATAAAAAGTGTTCGGTGAATAACAAAAGAATTAGCCTTGGTGTTGCAGTACTTTCAGAAGTGGCAGTATGTCATTAACATGGCTTAGAGCAGCATAGGATAGTATAGAGAATAGAGAATTTTCCTGTAGGGTGGCCATTCCAGTGTTGAATGATGATGATGATGATGACGATGATGTGTTAATATGGCAGCTGGTGGGTTCAAGCCAACAGTGTTATTTGCTGTCCTGTCTCACTGGTTTGTGTAGAAGGGAGATAAAATGCATGATGCATGAAGATCGGGTGTCTCATAATCATCTGAGGCCAGAACGCAACTGTAACTAAAACGCAGCTGGAAAATTGTCTTGTTATTTGGTGAGACAGAGTGGCAGAAGAGTTTTTTCTCCTCTCATCTCTTTTCCTTTCCTTCTCTCATGTCTTATTAGGGGCGGCATGGTGGCGTAGTGGTTAGCACGTCTGCCTGTGGAGTTGGCATGTTCTCCTCCTGCTTGGAAGGGTTTCCTCCGGGTACTCCGGTTTCCTCCCACAGTCCAAAGGCATGCACATTAAGGCTAACTGGCTGTTCCAGATTGCCCCTTGGTGTGATCGTGAATGGTTGTGTGTGCGTTGGGCCTGCGATGGTGTGGTGAGTTCAGGGTGTACCCCACCTTTGCCCAGAGTCGACTGACATAGGGTTCAGCCTAACTGAGACCCTAGTAGGATTAAGTGGATCGGCAAATGAGTGAGAATTTTAGATTTATTTCCCAATCTTCCTTTCTTCTTCTCTTTCATTTCCCTTCTTCTTTTGCTTACTTTACCTGCTCTATTCTTCTTCTATTCTGCATGTTTCAGAGTAAACATGTAAATTGTACAATCTTTGCACTTACCTTTATCTTTTTACTTATCAAGGAACAATGTAGCACTTGTAGGTCCGATAATGAAGCATTGGGTTCACGGGGTCCAGAGGCTAGCACTGTCGCCTCACAGCAACAAGGTTCCGGGTTTGAACCCCGCTGCTGAATGGGGTCTCACGGTGTGGAGTTTGTATCCCTGTGTGAATATGTGTGTGTGTGTGTGTGTGCATGGGTTTCCTCTGGGTGCTCTGGTTTTCTCTGACAGTGCCAAGGCAAATGGATGGATGAAATAATCGGAAACTCTAAATTGCCCTCAGGTGTAAATGTGAGTGTGAACTGTTGTTTATCAGCGTGTTGACCCTGCAGTGGTCTGGACGGTGATTTGTTTGGGGTGAACCATGCCTCAGTCAGCTGGGATTGGCTCCAGCTTCCCCACCACCCTGATGGATAAGTGGTATAGATGATGGATGAATGGATGGATGAATGGATAATTAATTACTTAAAGGAAAGCCGTGAACTAATATAGAAATTTAAAGCATTTATTACAATGTTTGGTATAATACATAAACCATACATCAGGTACATACTGTATTTATAATCGATTTTTCTTGAAAGAAAAACGATTTTATGATTATACTTGAAAATGCTGTATAGATGTTAAAATACAGACACATAGAAGCTTCACATCAGATGATTTGCTCTCACTTAATGAACCTCATACTGAGTAGTTTAGGATGTCAACAAAAGACTGAGAAAGTTCAGCTGTCCGAAATCAAAGACTTCCTATCAGTAACCTAAACATGTTAATCACTACAACTAGCCATGAAGAGAAAGTGTTGTCTTTACCTTTCACCCCTTGAGGTCAATGATGCTACACTTACTAGATGCTACACAACATAACATGGGGACTTAGCAGAGGTAAGTTTTTATCAGTATGATATATTAACCTATGCATATTTTTAATCCTTTGACATATTGTTAAGTTAGAATATTTTGAACATTTGTAATATCTTTTATACAAATAAGTTATTTTATCATTTCCGAACAGCGTACAAACAGGATGGTCCCCTAATTCCAACCATAAAACGCATTTTTGAGAGAAGAAACAGGCTGGAGGTAGAGATGAAACTGTGGCACAAGATATTATTACTTTTTTTTTTCATTCTGTTCTATATAATAGAAATTGGTGTATAATACAGAGTACCAAAGGTCAGCACAAATTCAACAAAAGTTACACTCTCCATAGAAATTCATGATTGTGAAAAGCTGTCATAAGTGTACGATAGAGTAGGTTTGGGTTTATTTTTAGAGTGCAATATTTTAATTCTACGCAAAATACTATATAATACAATTATTTGTTACAAATGCACTATATTTACACTACCGGATTTAAAAACATTTTAATTATTTTGTAAAAATTTACATTGTTTTGCACCTCAGTTTGGGTTCACCTTGGTCCTTTGGCCATAGAGGGGCCTGATTTGCTCATGATTGAAGGTTTAACTGAGGGACCCTGTGCCTTTTTTTTTGAGTACCATGTCAGTGGTATGTATTTCACTTACACCTAAAGCCTAGCAATACTACTACTACTCAGTGCTTTTAATGGGATATACCATAATTACACTCACTCACTCACACTCTCACTCATTTGCCAATCTGCTTAATCCTATTAGGTGGTGGGAAGGCTGGAGCCTATCTCAGCCAACACTGGGTGGAGGCAGGATACACCCTGAACAGCTCGCCAGGTCGTCGCAGGGTCACACACATAACCAATCACACTCACACTCACACCAAGGGTCAATTTGGATCAGCCAGATAACCTAATGGGCATGTCTTGGACTGTGGGAGGAAACCGGAGTACCTGGAGGAAACCCGCGCAAGCACGGGGAGAACATGCTAACTCCACATAGAAACGCCTGAACACGGGACTTGGAACCTAGGACCTTCTTGCTGTCAGCTGGACATAACAATCACTATGCCACTGTGCCACCATAATTACACTCATGTTTAAAATTAGTTTGTAACTATGATTCTACAGTTGGTGGAGGGCCACCAGACCAATTTTTTTGAGAATTCCAATTTGCTCCTTTCTTTGATGAGAACCAATAGTGATATTATCACCTGATACCCATGATCATAATACGATTTGAGAAGCCTATAAAAAAAAAATCCCCTTGCTACATCACGCTTGTCCTCTGGCCATTCTAAACCTGAGACTCAGGGGTCCTGGTGGTTTTCGATTCAGTCATGCTCATTCATGTGCAGGGCTTTATCAGCCTCTAACAGTCACAAGACCATCAGTGTTTGAAGCCGAGTTAGTATACAGACCTGGGCATTACCTAAAAGCAGAGCTCCCAATAGATGGGTGATAGGTGTCCAATCCTGGGTTTGCTTTCCACCGTTTTTCCTTTCATGAGCTGATTTCTACATTCACATGTATTGCCCATCATTTTAGTTTAATTATCCGTTTAATGAGTTCATGTTCAGTCAAGCTTCTGATTTCAGTGTTTGCTTCATGAACATTTATTGACCTGCAAGTCTGTCTGCCTACCTGAGTTGGATTGTGTATTGTTTATTATGTGCAAGTCTGAGCAGTGGTGTATGACCCTTTATTTTTGTGTTTCAGTCTTGTTATTAATAATACTCCTTTATCTTTCTATTGCTGTCCATGGTTATAAGAGTCAGCAATGCGTAACAGCCAATCAGCATCAACTCAGCGACACTGTAGCCTTATTGGGTTTCCTGTGCTTAGCATTGGACACTGGACAACAGGACCACCATCCAAGCCATATTCCCTGACTATGGTGCTCTACTATTACTATGGGGTTCAACTATTAACCTCAACCAATTTCCTGCCATTGCAGGTAGAGTACATTTGCTTTTCTTGTATGGCAGCTTCAATGCAAATTGAAAAAATTTGGCTGAATATACCACAGAATGAGCAAAGCCTTCGATCAGCTTTGTTAAGTGGGAGACCCCATTATAGTTTCAGTTTTTAGGATAGCTTTAAATTCAGGCTGCATTCATTTGCTACTGCTGAGCCACTCCTGCATTGCACACTAATCATCAGTCCTCTGATGGTGAGCTGTCAGCACCTTCCTGCATGGCTAAACTCATTATTCATGCTTAGAGAATGGGAATCAATCATAGACAGTACATATGAGACTGTCTCTGTATGCAAGGCAGCTGTAATAAACTCCACATTGGGCTGCACTTCATTGTGATGCTCCTGCATTTGTTTCATGCCTCCTGACAGCCCCTATTCTTTTCAGTGCTGTACAGGCGCTCATTCTTCCTGTCGGAGAGCTTTCTGCCTAGTGCTATTCCTTTTACCTTCCTAAGGGATCCATGTCTGCGGTTCACGTCACTCCCTGCTGTGAGCATGCGGTGTTAAAAGAAAGATAAAGAATAGTCAGCGGTATTTACATTCCATTTTACATCCGCTTCCTCATCCACCCAAATATGATGAGAATGGGACAGAGGATGAACGTGATGTAGGGGCGCAGTCATGGTAAGAAGGTGGCAACTTTGCTATCAGTACCTAGCATGGAAAGGATGAACAGGTACATTTCACTAGTTCTTAAGGAAATTACCCTGGCGGTCCAAAAGGAATGAACGTGGAGCCAGTTTTTTGAAATACCAACGTCCACCTCTGAAGTTCTTATTCTCAGGATGTAATCCTTCATGTAGTTTAGAGAAGATCTTTATCTCTCACTGCTTTTTTACCTTTCCCCTCACAGCTCCTTCCAGCATTTCTTTTAAAGTAATACTGGCATAATTCATATTTGACTAACAGAATCCTGAAAGAATCTGCTCGGCAATGGTGGCGGCGCCTGCTTACACAGTATTCTCCACCACTGTTCCATTCTAACCAGTGACGTCTTCTATTTGGCTGGTGGTCCACCAGTTCAGAGTAGTTTTCCTGTTCAGCCATTTGGCAATGTCGCACATTCTCACAGCTTATTCTTAACCTGTCTCCCAATACACACACACACACACAAAAGTCTCTTCCACCGCTTACATTCATTGCTGAGCGTATAATGTAACTTCATGATGTCTGCTGCCTGTGGGGCAATGCCCTTTCAAGTATGTCCATACGGCCAATCTTAAATCCCATAAGCCTTGTGAGCACTGGTACAGGTAATAGATTTGAATCTGGTTGTGAGTCCATATGTGCTTGTGTCCATGTTAGTAGATACTGTCCTTGGTGGTAGTTGAGGTGTGTGTGGTGGTGGAGTCATCGGGCAGCGAGCCGCGGCGTGGAGTGGGCACATGGCAGCGCAGCAGAGTGACCAGCTCACGTGACACACTACTGGAAAAAGCTGTATAGATCCAGGGATTCGTGCATGAGTTCAAGCTGGCCAGCAGCATCAGGATGGTGAATGCTACTCCTACAAAATAAAAATGTTATATATACATATCTATTAGAGGGTGGGGACAATATTTATTTATTTTCTAATTATGTTTAATTAAAAAAAATTGCCATAAGTAATTAATTATAGAAACATTCACTCGCTAAACTGCTTAATCCTACTAGCGTCACTTGGAGGCTGGAACCTATCCCATCTATGTTTTTGTGCGAAGGCGGGGTACACCCTAAACGGCTTGCAAGTTCATCGCATGCCAACACACAACCATTCACACTCACACCTAGGGACAATTTGGAACAGCCAACTAGCCTAATGTGCATGTCTTTGGATTGTGGGAGGAAACTGGAGTTCCCAGAGGAAACCCACTCAAGTACAGGGAAAACATGCAAACTTAACACAGAAACACCCTCGCCAAATTTGTGAACCTTCTTGCTAGGAGGCGGACGTGCTAACCGCTACACCACCGTGCCGCCCAATTATAGAAGCAAAGAGTTTTACATACAAGTGGTGTAAAAAGGCTGCAAAAGCTAATGCATAAAAATATTTTTGTAGAATATTTGCCCCACTTTAGGGGGATCATGCAGCATACCGTGTTGTAATTATAGGTTTTACACTCATTCTTAGGTAGGTTTAGGGTGGACTTTTATCAGGCTCAGTAAATCATATTTTTAGATCCTGGCTAGCTCTTTTATGCCATCCAGATATATAGTATCTCACACAAAGACCCTAATAAAACTTCCTCTCGATGTTGGCTGTCAGATGTTCAAACTGTAAACCTGGTATAAAATATAATGCTGACTATTTACAAGCCATTAAAATATCCTAATAGCTGCAAAAAACACATGAAACCTAGCAACTCTGTCCTTACTTAAGCAAATTATTTGACTTTTTGAACTGTGGTAAACTCAAATAGACAAAAGACTATCTGTCTTTGATAGCAGATTTTTTTTTTCTGCTGAAAAACTTGTTAGTGCTAAAGGTTACACAGCCCAAAGCATTTATTTATTAATTTTACAAACTGTTAATCCTACTAGGGTTGTGGAGCCAACTGAGTAAAGGCGGGGTACACCCTGAACAGCTCACCAGTCCATTGCAGGACCAGAAAACACACAATCATTCTTATTCACCCTCACATTTACACCTAGGGGCAATTTGGAACAGCCAATTAGCCTAATATGCATGTCTTTGAACTGTGGGAGGAAACTGGAGTGCCCGAAGGGAACCCACGCAAGTTTGGAGAGAACATGCCCACTCCACACAGAAACACCCTCGCTGAGCCCAGGACTCAAACCCAGGACCTTTTTGCTGTGAGGTTGACATGCTAACCACTACACCACCGGTGAAACCAAATTATGAAAAAATGGTCATCAAAAAAAAAAAAACAAAGAAAGAAAAAAAAAAAACAGTTAAAAAAAGTTTTAAGTAAAACTGTATGTACTAGGGGCGACAGGTGGTGTGTTGGTTAGCACATCCGCCTCACAGCAAGATGGGTTTCCCGGGGTCAATCGTTTTTGTGTGGAGTTTGCATGTTCTTCCTGTGCTTACGTGGGTTTCCTCTGGGTACACTGGTTTCCACCCACAGTCCAAAGGCATGCACATTAGGCTAATTATCTGTTCCAAACTGCCCCGAGGTGTGAGTGTGAATGGTTGTGTGTTGGCCCTATGATGGTCTGGCAAGCTGTTCAGGGTGTACCTCGCTTTCGCCCAGTGTCGGCTCAGATAGGCTCCAGCCTCCCCTGCGACCCTAATAGTAGGATTAAGTGGTTCAGCAAATGAATGAATGAATGATGAATGTATGTAATACTATAGGTGATATTACACATATTCACTTTAGGATTTTAAGATTATGTACTCTGTGTCTGCAGAACCCAGTCTGCTTTTTGCTACATTTGTTATGGTTAGCATCAGAGGAATTTTAGAAATAATAAAATTTGCAGAAGTCAAAGGATTTGTTACTCAGTGTCTTGAATCTGATTACTCAGTTCCTTGAGATGTATCGGAAAGAAAAACAAAGACATTCTGGGGACTTTTTATGGAATACACAGTCATGGTCACAAGACTATTTGTACTCAGAAAGTAAACATATAGTTCTTTTCTTGTAAAAAATGGGAAATAGGAATGTTTCATGTACATGAAGTAGGATCTCTATATATGGGCATTAAATGTTACACTATGCCAGGTTACAGAAAAGTTTGTCAATTAATAATTTGGAATAATAGGTCATCTGTGCAATATGAGATGGGCATATGGTACCAGTCACACTGCCAACTCACAGGCCATCTGTTTGGTGAGGCACTGGTTACTTGGCAACTGGCTGTGCAAGCTGAGAGAAGCCCACTTAAAATTAGACGTGGAAATGCTTCACATGGCCAGTGAGATTATATTGCACCTTGGTGGAGTTACATCTGTGCATGTGCAAGTGTACACAGTTGACTCCCTTAATGACAATGAGCAAAAACAAATGCATTGAGTAATAAAAAGCTCACAAACTACAAAGTCTGTGGACACTCTTCCATTACTATTTATTATTTTAATTGATTGTTTATTTCATGTATGTAAAAATATATGCCTATACATCTGTCCCGTTGTGCTAAAAGCATTTTTTCCTCCCATGGTTGCATCTTTTATATATATGCAACCTCATAGCTATCCCTGAAGAAAATCAGACATGATCTAACAACCAAGATTCCGCAACTAAAGACATTTTTAATTAACTTAACATTTACAAGTTTTTCAATTTATTTTATTTAGCCACATTATTCTGACATACATACTTATTATAACAATGAACTTCTATACTAACAATATAGCCCTGCGATGGCCTGGTGAGCTGTTCAGGGTATACTCTGCCCTTGCCCAGAGTTAGCTGAGATGGGTGCCAGCCTCCACGTGACCCAAATTAGGATTAAGCGGTTCAGAAAATGAATGAATGAATGAATAGTAACAATACAGTATGTCAAAATAACACGAAAACATTGTCATAACCTGAACATTTTTATGTTGTATATGATAAATATTATATTGATATGACAATTTTGTATGTCAGAGTAATGTAAAAATATATTCTGATAATGTGAAAAGTTTGAGAATATAACAGTAAAATTTTCACGTTATAACGTCACACTGATCTTCTTTTATCCTCTATTGGACCACCTGACCTTTATATCACTGAGCACTTATGTTTTTGCGTATTTTTGTTTGTAAACACTCCCAAAGACTGTCTTTGGAGGAAAACTTTGTGTGAACAATTTGTGAAACAATTAAATCCCATATTTGTTCAAGTGAATTAAAATCTGGAACGGGGTGAGTCCATCATTTTCAAAGTTCTAGATTGCAGTTTCTTATTCATATAATCTTTAAACAATTTAGAAGAAATGTTTGGGATTTCATAATGGATCACTTTGAGAAAAACAGGTTAGAAATGTAAAAACTAATGAACATCAAAAACCACTTTATATTAAAAATAACACCATCAAATTATTCAAATACATTGAAAGAAATCATGCTAACAATATTTTAAATATTTATGCAGACTTTTAGTATCAAAAACTATGGAAAGGTTGATGTACAAAAACCCAAAACCCAAAACAAAACAAAAAAACCCAACCACTTTTTACCTAATTTATACATGTTCCAAACTGGTGAAATTCATCTTAAACTGACCAACGAGTTAAAACGGCCCATGAATGGGTGGAATAATTACATTCCTACTGTTTCTCCAGATAATTGGCACTGATAAAAAGCAGTGTTTAGGATTTATAAGGATTTATAAAGGCGACGACGCCCACTCAAACCAAACATGGCAAAATTTTGCTCCTTGCAAGCTGAACGAGTCGATTTCTTTATTTTCTTTGCAGCCTTAATTCTGAAAACTATTTCCCTTCTTTTATCTTTGCAGCCTTTTTGTTTGTCATAATTCAAAACTGGCCCATGTAACATAATATCTGACTTTATGTGATGGGTCATATATGTGAAGCTTTAAAAGACACTCGTTTTATGCTAAGTACAAAACATCATGTTGTGTTTGATATTTACAGGAGTGAGATATTTCACTGTGTTATAATGTTACAACTTTTCTTTTTTTTTTGTCTGCAAGAGTGCCAGTACTTCTGGAATTGTCTATGTATAATTCATTTGGTTTGCAATTGCAAAAACTAGTCTTTTTCTATCATACGGTGAGATCTTACACGGTCCAATTGTTTTCTTTTAAACCTTTCCTAGTGTGCTCTGAAATAGGTGAAATGTGCTGTCTGTTTACTGAGCTCTTGACAGGGACGAAAACAAACACTGAGAATTCAACCCAGCTATTTATTACTGGCTGCGACCTGTAACATGAGCACAGAGATGAGGAAAGCAGATGGACACGGAACTAACACACCTTTGCTGTTTTCTGTTGCTGGGAGAGTGCAGGTGCATCGAGCAACTATGAAATGGATTTGATTCACATAAGGAGATTCTTCATTCTAACCTTGGTCTGGAGGATTTGGGTCCCAGGCTGCCCACAGCTGGACGATGAAGAAGGGAGACCAGCAGACAGTGTAGACCAACACTATGACCAACGTCATCCTCACTGTCTTTGACATGGCCTTAGAAATGCCAGGGGGAGGTGGCGGGGGAGGATCTGGTAACACATCTGGCCAGAGTTCAGGAGTTCCTGAAAGTTGGCCAGCCAGTGAAGATGAGGCTCTTGACTGAGCACATGCACTGTTGGCTCTCAGGGCATGTGCTGGTGATGGATCAGATGGATCAGGAATTAATTTCTCTAAGGGTGGACTGGAGATTTCTGTGGATGGAAGGGGCACAGAGCAGGGGTCACAGGAATCACTGGGGTTATATATGGAGTTTCTGAAACGCTCAGGACCGGACAGATCTTCATATGAATTCTGAGGGTCTGTAGGGGCAGAGTTACTGCAGTGACATCCATGGATGTCAATCTGATGATTATGGCTACTTTGTGATTCTCTGTCTCTCCCAGACCGTCCGTGGTGTCCTTCTTTCTGCGGGAAATGGAAGACCACAGAGTTCCTCTCAAACTCTGCTGTCACCATTCTCTCCGACTTCAGGTAGATATTGTTGTGGATCTCTCTGAATATTCGCACCTGAGACAGAGGGATGAAGCAGTTATTCAAAGACAGCAATTTCTGAGTACAATGTAATGCAGGCATAATGAGCTATTCCACTCTTTGCTGAAACTGGTGGCTGTAAGTGCAAAAAGATTTGAAATACTTTACAGTGGTTACAACAACAATGAAAGTTTTGATATCAGATTCTCAGGGTAGAGCGTCATCTAAGGTCAGATGATACTGGAAAGAGACCAAAAAAATTCATCGCGATCTAATATAAACAGTACGTATATGGAGACGTGACTTAGCAACACACCATCGATCACTGACGGAGAGTGATGAAAACAGCTCCAGCTGCAGCATGTAGTAACTAACTGCCTAAAATTGTGGAATCACCACATCTTCACTCTGCTCACAGATATGACACAAACTCATTTTTGTCATGAATGTTCACAAAATATACTGCATCTCAAAGAGATTAGATTTAAAAAAATGTAATCAGTGGAGTATTTATTTTTCTAGCTTGATTGAGGAAAAATAATGGAATCACCTTGCAATTTGCATTTCTAAAAAAATACCAGTCGGTACGGTGGCGCAGTGGTTTGGAATCCCCATGTCACAGCAAGAAGGTCCCGGGTTTGAGTCACGGGCTCGGACATTTCTGTGTGAAGTTTCCATGTTTTCCCTATGCTTGCATGGGCTTCCTCTGGGCACTCTGGTTTCCTTCCACAGACCAAAGACATGCACATTAGGCTAACAGACTGTTCCGAATTGCCCCTAGTAGTAGATGTGAGTGTGAATGGTTGTGTGTGTTGGTCTGGCAATTGTCTGGTGAGCTGTTCCGGGTGTACACCACCTTCGCCCAGTGTTGGCTGAGATAGGCTTTAACCTCCCTGCAACCTGAATAGTAGGATTAAGTGTTTCAGCAAATGAGTAAGTAAAACAAACACCAGAACATGAACAATAAAAATTCGTCTCCAGTTATAAGAGAGTGCTACAGACCATAAATACAGACCTTAACAAGCTGATGGACTTGACTAACTGCAAGGAACTATGGCTCCAGTAAGAGAGATGTCAACTAAACCAATGGAAAGGATCATAAATCCTCATTATGAAGGAAATCCAACACAGAGTGTGGCAAAAGATGGTTGGTAGTAACTAGTCAGCTGTGTTTAAAATTTGGTACAAATATAAACAAAGTGAGAAGATCATAAAAGAATAACATACAGGTAGAAGGATACTGCCAGGAGAAAAACAATAATTTATGTTATGGGGTTACAAGTCAGGTTAAGGACCAGGGGAGACGGTAAGCATTACCTCAACAGTCAGTGCAGAGGTGTATGCAGAAATTTTGGTCACTTTTCACATTCCATTGAAAGAAAACAGGTTTGGTGATGATGAAGTCATTTTTAGGAAGATGCTGCATTTTTTCCCCACAAACAAAAAATGTGTTAAAGCTTTTTTGCAGGAAGGGAATATCAACTCAATGATATGGCTACCAAACAGCCCAGAACTAAATACGTGAGTTCCCATAATTTTTGGCAGGGCTTGCAACTGCTCACATTCTCACTCACTCATTCATTTGCCAAACTGCTTAATCCTACTAGGGTTGCGAGGAGGCTGTAGCCTATCACTACCGAAACTGGACAAAGGCGGGTTACACCCTGAACAGCTCGCCAAATCATCACAGGGCAATACACACAACCATTCACACCTATAGGCAATTTATAATAGCCAATTAGGAAACCCATGCAAGCACGTGAAGAACAAAAACTCTACACAGAAACATCCTCGCTGAGCCCAGGACTCAAACCCAGGACCTTCTCGCTGTGAGACCAATGTGCTAACCACTACACCACCATGCCATCCAACTCATCATGTTGATAAAGTAAACTGATCTTACATGTTCAGGTTTTGGTTAATACTACTGGTGAATAGACTTCATGATGTCACACATGGGACTTGGTACATACTACACCATACTACACAAGACATGAGAGAATGGTTGTGCATGTTCTGGGTGATACAAGCATGGGGAAACGTCCGGTTGTAGATGAAGCACAGATAAGCAGAAAACATGTATACTTTTTAGTCAGCATATAATGATGGTTCTTAGAGAAAGAAAGACAAATACGACAGTTTGAAGGGAAGGAACTGTCCAAATTACCTGACAGACTGTGATGATGAGGGCTGGTAGAATGAAGACAGCTATAGTCATCCAGGTGACGTAGGCTTTGAGGCCCCATGGCTCAATAAAATGGCCCCAGCACTCAAACTCCCCCCCTGACATCTCAGTCCGTGAGAAAATGAACACCTGTGAAACAATGGAGACAACACAAGATCCCTGATTCAGAGTAAATACAACACTGGATCAGCCATCAAACGCCCCAAATATAATCTGTTATTACAACTCATATACCCCAAATATAATCTGTTATTACATCTCATATTTCCCAAATATAATCTGTTATTACACCTCATATACCCCAAATATAATCTGTTATTACACCTCATATACCCCACATATAATCTGTTATTACACCTCATATTTCCCAAATATAATCTGTTATTACACCTCATATACCCTAAATATAATCTGTTATTACACCTCATATACCCCAAATATATTCTGTTATTACACCTCATATACCCCAAATATAATCTGTTATTACACCTCATATACCCCAAATATAATCTGTTATTACACATCATATTTCCCAAACATAATCTGTTATTACACCTCATATTTCCCAAATATAATCTGTTATTACACCTCATATACCCCAAATATAATGTTATTACACCTCATATTTCCCAAATATAATCTGTTATTACACCTCATATTCCACAAAAATAATCTGTTATTACACCTCATATTTCCCAAATATAATCTGTAATTACACCTCATATTGTTAGTACTCCTGCTAGTTAACTTTGTGCTCTAGTATTATGTGCTTTTGTTTGTCCCCTTTGGCTTTCCACAGA
>JAQMYF010000003.1:20577432-20589098 GCA_030014195.1 Neosilurus mollespiculum | reverse complement strand
TATTACACCTCATATACCCCAAATATAATCTATTACACCTCATATTCCCCAAATATAATCTGTTATTACACCTCATATTACCCAAATATAATCTGTTATTACACCTCATATACCAAAATATAATATGTTATTACACCTCATATTCCCCAAATATAATCTGTTATTACACCTCATATACCAAAATATAATCTGTTATTACACCTCATATACCACAAATATAATCTATTACACCTCATATTTCCAAAATATAATCTATTACACCTTATATACCCCAAATATAATCTGTTATTACACCTCATATTTCCAAAATATAATCTGTTATTACACCTCATATTCCCCAAATATAATATGTTATTACACCTCATATACCCCAAATATAATCTGTTATTACACTTCATATACCCCAAATCTGTTATTACACCACATAATCCCCAAATATAATCTGTTATTACACCTCATATACCCCAAATATAATCTGTTATTACACCTTATATTCCCCAAATATAATCTGTTATTACACCTTATATACCAAAATATAATCTGTTATTACACCTCATATACCCCAAATATAATGTTATTACACATCATATTCCCCAAATATATTCTGTTATTACAGTTCATATTTCCTAAATTTAATCTGTTATTACAGTTCATATTCCCCAAATTTATTCTGTTATTACACCTCATATACCACAAATATAATCTGTTATTACACCTCATATTCCCCAAATTTAATCTGTTATTACACCTCATATACCAAAATTTAATCTGTTATTACACCTCATATACCCCAAATATAATCTGTTATTACACCTCATATTCCCCAAATATAATCTGTTATTACACCTCATATTTCCAAAATATAATCTGTTATTACACCTCATATTTCCAAAATATAATCTGTTATTACACCTCATATACCCCAAATCTGTTATTACACCACATAATCCCCAAATATAATATGTTATTACACCTCATATACCCCAAATATAATCTATTACACCACATATTTCCCAAATATAATCTGTTATTACACCTCATATACCCCAAATATAATCTATTACACCTCATATTCCCCAAATATAATCTGTTATTACACCTCATATTACCCAAATATAATCTGTTATTACACCTCATATACCAAAATATAATATGTTATTACACCTCATATTCCCCAAATATAATCTGTTATTACACCTCATATACCAAAATATAATCTGTTATTACACCTCATATACCCCAAATATAATCTGTTATTACACCTCATATTTCCAAAATATAATCTGTTATTACACCTCATATACCCCAAATATAATCTGTTATTACACCTCATATACCCTAAATCTGTTATTACACCTCATATACCCCAAATATAATCTGTTATTACACCACATATTTCCCAAATATAATCTGTTATTACACCTCATATTCCCCAAATATATTCTGTTATTACACCACATATTCCCCAACTATAATCTGTTATTACACCTCATATTCCCCAAATAGGGGTTATGCCCATCATTGCATATATATATATAAGTTGCTCCCTTTCCAGGAGTCTAACTACCAAAGTGGGATTTCAAAGACAAATATCCTTAACATAACCTGGCCTTCTCACCTGTGGTAAACTGAGTACCAGGGCCAGGCCCCAGGCCATCATGATGGGCATGTTCCACTGTGAAGGTTTGCCTCCACGGTATGCTTGCAGAGGGCAGCAGATGGCATAGTGGCGGTCCACTGTCATGGCTACAATCATGTATGAGGAAGCAAACATTCCGACAATCTGGAGGTACTTGACAAATCGGCACAGAGCGTCGGGGCCCTGGAAGCGCTCTGTGATATCCCACAGCAGCTGTGGCAGCACCTGTGGGAGTAACAAAGATGGAACAAACTAGATGAATGGCACACTCTGAAGCTGAGTGCCTATTTATTGTCCAAGACCTCTAACTGTGACACAGACAATTGCGAGACCTCTAAAAATTTTCAGGATAGGGGAAATCACAAGGTGCAGGTAGGGATATTTGATAGTGGTCTTTTATTCCTGCATAACCCAGTAAATATAGCACTTTTTCCAGTAAAAATAACTGTTATACACTCCAAAATTCAGCTTATCAAATTAACAAAAAAAGGTTATTAGAACACGTATTAAGTATTTATCAGCTTCTACAAACTGTAATGTTTTGCTTTATAGACTTATCAGTGCATTGGTCACACGTCCTTGTCAGATACATAACAACTAATATTAACCCTAGATTGTAAGTGGTTTTGTTTGTCTTGGCCCTGTAATAGACAGATGAGAATTCAGGTTGTACCTTGCCTTCACCCAGAGTCGGCTGAGATAGGCTCCAGCCTCTCCTTGACCCGAGTAGGATTAAGTGGTTGGGCAAATAAATGAATGAATTAATGTCCTAATATTTCACTGACCACAGGTACCCTATTGTGTTTTCCAAGGCCTTTGCAACATCACAAAACCTCCACCATATTTTACAGTTAGGAGAAGGTTATTTTCATTATGATTATTTAATTCTCTTTCTTTTATGCCAAACCTACCTTCCAGTCAAATTTGCAAAAGCATTTCATAAACTCCAGGTGCTTATATTTGTAAATAAACACAGAATAGGTTTTTTCCTGGCACACCTACTGAATTACCTGTTGGCATGAAGGTGGACCCTGATGGAACCTTTAGATACATTTACATTTTCTTGGAATTTATTAACAGTAATCCTTTTGGATTTCATGCCTCTCTTATCATCCTCTTCACTGTGCATGGGGGCAAAATAAGCTTGGGTCCTCTTCCAGGCAAGTCTGTAACAGTTCCAGTTGAGGTTCACTTTATTGCCCTAACAGCAGAAATTATTTTAGGTGAGTAAATAATTTTAATAATCATTCCCTGACTTATGAAGGTTAAAACGCTTCCCCCTTATTTGGTGTGTGTGTCAGATGACTAATGGAATTTGGCCTCTGTGTCACCTCATATTCATACCTCAGTTCAAGTAGTCAGCAGAAAAAGTGTCAGCAGAAAAGTTCCTTCACATGCCAATCAACTCAAAAAATGTACAGTTTAAATGGGAAAGATGATTCAGTTACACTGTGTTCACTATAAATTCCAGCAGTGGTAATACTCATGGCATGTGTGTTTCTGTTGAAAATCAATAATTATCACCATTAATCCTACTATTAAGGTCACGGGGAGGCTGGAGCCTATCTCAGCCAACACCGAGTGAAGGCGGGCTACATCCTGAACAGGTCTCCAGATCATCACAGGGCCAACACACACAACCATTCACACTCACATCTAGGGGCAATTTGGAACAGCCTATTTGCCTAATGTGCATGTCTTTGGGGAGGAAACCGGAGTACCCAAAGGAAACCCAGACAAGAACAGGAAAACATGCAAACTCCACACAGAAATGCCCGAGCCTGGGACTCAAACACACTTGCTGTGAGGAGGATGTGCTAACCACAATGTCACCTTGCCACCCTTTTTTTAATTACATACCTCAGAAATTTTATTGTGGGAATGGGAAATATGTAGGCATTTCTCCCCATGACACACAGACTATTCTTCCTGAGCTGGGCAAGAACTCTCTTGAAGAGTACATGGGTTTCATAGGAAGGACAGTAGATCAGAATGTCTTCTAGGCATGCAGCTACAAATTTGCCCAGCATTGCTCAGCACGTCATTAATGAGACACTGGATCACCGGGAGGTGTAAGTTAGTGCATATGGCATGACCATTTATTATCTTCCACCTATCTCCCTACTTGATATGCACCAAGTTATGCACGCTGCACAAGCCCAAACAGGTGGAAACAGGCTATGGATGAGGATGTCCAGTTTGATTGTGAGGTCAGTGTGGAAATCAGTGGTGGCTGGGTTGTCTCTTCATGTCAGCTCAGTCAGAATTGAGCCCTTGGAGGTAAAGGATTTTCAGTGCTGGTTCATTCCACCCACTTTCTGCTGCTTGCACGCCAAACTCTTGTGCATATTTTGGAACTCTGCAATACACTTATTTCACAGGGGAGTTTGCTCAGGCTACAAGGTACAACAAGTACTAAATAAGGAATGCCTTCCTAACCAGGCTCAGACAGTTGAAGAAGGTGGGGTCACACGATGGCATGTTGTGCAATGAGTTGAGAGACAGCTGCAGTGAGTGGCTATATCTGTGATGCTAGCTCCTGGAGCTGTCTTTGATGTTCTCCAAGGTGTCATCCCTGAGTGGTGATGGCACACAAACATTTACACTCACACCTAGGGGCAATGTACATGTACATGTCATTGGACTGTAGAAGGAAACCAGAGTACCCGGAGGAAAACCATGCAAGCATATATAAGTACATAATATATTATCAAATTAAGAGGAGAAAGTCTACATCCTTATATTGGTTAGTAATTATTCATTCATACATTCCTTTTCTGAAGCGCTTAATCCTAATTAGGGTGGCAGGGGAGGCTGGCGCCCATCTCAGCCGACTCAGAGTACACCCTGGACAGCTCGCTAGTCCTTCGCAGAGCAGAAACACGCTGACGGCAATGCAGCCTACTGTTTGGTTAGTAATTATTCTTCTCTAAATTTATCATAATTTTAAAATTTGCTCCTAAACAAGTGAATACCTGGAAAAATGCCACAACAAGGTCAGCCACACACAGGTTGATCATAAACAGGTGCATGGGTGCATGGTGCTTTCTTCTGCGCAACAGTACCCACAGCACAAAGCTGTTGCCCAGAGTGGTAAGTGCTAGCACCAGGCTAAGCACTCCGATCTCAGCCTGTGCCAGAGCCGGGTCCCGCTGACTGGCTGTCCCCGACTGTGGAGTAGGGCTCCATGTCACCGTGGTGCTGTTTTGGGAGGGCAGCAGGAAGGTCTCAGTGCTGTTGAAGTTACTGTTCAGGTTAAACAGAGAAGGACTGGAATGAGCTGAATCCACTTCCCAAGAAGCTGCTGTCATGCCTGTGGCCTAGAAATAAACATATATAAGGTCAGTCGGGTTTTGGGTTGTGTCTGGGCACACAGATTGCTATTCTGCATAATTGCTCTTCTTTAGAAATCAACAGTGAGCAAAAACAGATTGCACATATCAAATGAGCTCATTAAAAAAGTACATCTCCATCATGCTCAGCAGATTGACTGTGCAGCCTCAGTTATTGTTTGAGCAATGTAAGACAGAAAGTGCTTAAGGCTCTCATTAAATCCAATCAGTCTTTTCAACCAAAACATGAACGCTATTAAATCTCTATGATGTCTCAAAGATCACTTTTGAGGCATTTTCCCCTCACACATCAAAATCAACATGTAAGACGGAGAGCATAATTAACCTAGACCTGAAATGGTGAAGTGGCTTTCGGAGCCTACGAGGTCTGTTCTGGGTGTTCGTTCTCAGGACTTCATGGTCATATTGTCTACATTAATAACTGTGTTGCTTTATTATTATTTCGTAGGTATGGAGCAGTTGATTTTTACTCACTCACTCACTCATTTTCCAAACCGCTTATTCCTATTAGGGTCACAGGGAGCCGGGAGCCTATCTCAGCCGAAACTGGGGGAAGGCGGGGTACACCATGAGCAGCTCGCCAATAAATCGCAGGGCCAACACACACACAACCATCCACACTCACACCTAGGGGCAATTTGGAACAGACAGTTAGCCTACTGTGCATGTCTTTTGACTGTAGGAGGAACCCAAAGTATGCAGAGGAAACCCATGCAAGCACGAGGAGAACATGCAAACTACTTAATGAAATGTCCTAAAGCCCTGGACTCGAACACAGGACCTTCTTGCTGCGAGGTGGATGTGTTAACCACTACGCCACCATACTGCCCTATATGTGTGTGTGTGTGTGTGTGTGTGTGTGTGTGTGTGTGTGTGTGTGTGTGTGTGTGTATATATATATATTTTTTTTTTTTGATTGTTTTGTTTTTGTTTACAAAAGTTCAGATAAATCCCCCGACCCCTCAAATTGCAGATTGGCTGAAATAGTGTTCTGCTACTTTGTTTGCTAGGACTTTGTCCAAACACTGGAATCTTCTTCAGTGCACCCATGGAACAGGACAGCGAGCAGATCATGAGGTGCACTGAAAAAGTGTACTGGATTAGAATTGAATCAATTAGATTACAATCATTTAAAAACGAAATCTTTAATGAATCATTTTATTGCTTGAGATAAGATCATTTAAAGTGAAGCACAAACGTCAGATAAAGAGCAGATGCAGAATGTATAGTAAAAAGGAATGTATTAATAAAACCAGGGCAGTGGTATTCATCTCACAGTCCAATACCATAAACAGGAAACAAGCAGTAGGCAAACAGAATAATGCAGGCAAGGTGAAATACACTGTACAGAGACAGCCAAGGGTCATATACAAAAACAGCAATATCACAGGCTAGGTAGGAATGGATCGACAAAACAGGTCATAAACGGGAATACAGAACGACTTAGAATTGAGGCTTGGCAAAGATCACAGGGATGCAATAATACAATGCTACGTGATGTGTAATAGTTTGAGCGAGTATTTATAGTCCTCTCCATTACACATCTGATAGCTTGCACTATTCCGCCTTAAGAAACCCACAAGGGACTGCTGAGCTGTGAATAAGGCTCAGCTGTGCTGAATACAGAGTGAAAAAACTATGTTCTCAGATGTTCTCAGATAAGACAAAGGTACCTTTATAAACGTTTATGAAAATTCTCAGTGGACCAGGGGCCTCATGTACAAAGACTTGCGTGGAATTCTTACTGAAAAAAGGCATATGCTTAAATCCAGAAAACGTCGTACGCACAAAAAAATCCAGATGTATGAATCTGTGCGTACGCATGAATCCAAGCACATTTCCTTTGAACATCTGAATCAACGTGGAATTGAGCGCACATGTAGGAGTACCCGACTCCTCCCTGTCCACACCCCATTTAAATATGCAAATCATATTTAAATCAACCCTGCACCAGAGATTCTCCTCTTCGCAGGATCAGAAAACCCTTACAATATGAGGAAGAAGGGGATGCGCGCAAAAATGTACTGTTTGGCACGCTGTCCTCCGGCATTAACTACAAACGCAAGAGGTCTGACTGGAAGAGTGTGTGTGAGGGAGTCAATGCTGTGGGGTCGGAAAGGTGTACACACGCGGAGTTATAAAAGAAGTGGTCAGACTTAAAGGTGGACGTTATGCAGAGGACGGCTACCCACTGCCAAAGTCTGACCCAATCCAGCGGGGGACAGGAGAGCAGAAAAGCAAAACTGTATGTCAGACCAACAGATGCTTCAATAAAAACAATTGCACTTGTCTCCCATGCAATTATCCAATCTGCACATGTGGCAGCAGTACAGTGCATAGAATCATACAGATACAAGTAAGCTCAGATAATGTGTACGTTAAACATTACAAATAAGTTTACTGTTGTTAGATGGGTTGGTGTGAGTATTTTGGAAACTGCTGATATCTTGGGTTTTTTCATGCACAACACTCTTTAGGGTGTACAAAACATATAAAACTTTCAGCAAGAGTTGTTTTTCCAGTTTCGATGAGCGTCGGCCCACTTTAGCTTCAGATTCTTGCTCTTGGCTGACAAGAGTGAAACCTGATATGGTCTGTTATTGTCTACTGGTAATTCTGAGATGCTTTTCTGCTCACCATGGCAGTAAAGAGTGTTTACTTCAGTTACTTTAGCTTTCCTCTTAACTCAAATCATCTGGTCATTCTTTTCTGATTGTTTGCTCTTCTCTTATCCACAAAAACATTTCTGTTTACAGACCTGACATTCACTGGATCTTTTCTTCTTCCTCCTCCTCTTTTTTACGCTCACACGTTTTTGGGGGACGCCTCTATGTTCCGACAGCCCATTGGGCTGTCTGCCCCAATCATATATGATGGTCACCTTGCTCTGGTCTGACTGCCCCAATCATATATGATGGGCACCTTGCTTAAATCAGTTGGGAACCGTACTCAGTTCAATTGGTTTTGGGTTAAGGCTGTCGGACCAATGGGCTGTAACCGTCGAACCAGTGGGCTCTTGGACTAATGGGCTGTCGGAATATGGGGCTGTAAACCCCCCAAGTTTTTATTTTATTATATTTTTTAACAACATTTAATGTAAACCAGGTGTGTCAAACTCATTTCCACTGAGGGCCAACGTTGCTAAATTTCTAGTTCACTGAAAGCCGAATATTCACTGAGCTACTCAGAAAGGGCAGCCCTGAAACCCACATGGCAAAATTATTTGTTTACGCATTTGTCCACTTTTCCTTTATTCGTTTTTCATCCCTAACAACGTTGGACAGCAACAGGCTAGCATGCAATCTTTCTTGAGTGTATGATGTTTACTTGAAATAGGTTGCTACCACCTAGTGGATGGATGATGAATTGTTTTATAGTAAGGGTTGATGCAAAGAACGTACGATGGCCCTGTAATAGTCTGGCGAGCCGTTTAGAGTGTACGCCGCCTTGTCCCAACTTCCCTGCGACCCTAATCAGATTAACCAGCATTTACAGTAACACTCACACCTAGCTGCAATTTGGAACGATAAGTCAGTAAGTCTAATGTGCATGCCTTTGGACTGTGGGAGGAGACCAGAGTGCCCGGAGGAAACCCAAACCAGCACAGCAAGAACATGCAAACTCCACACAGATATACCTTCGCTGAGCCTGGGACTCAAACCCTGGACCATTTTGCTGTGAGGCGGACATGCTAACCACTATGCCATCGCGCGGCCTAGTTTACATAATCAAGTTATTTCAAATCACGAGTAATGGCACTGATAACCAGCTGATACACGACCGCAACTCTATCTTTCCATACAGCACTTCCAAACAGACGTCATACTTTCCTTCATGTCTGGACACACATTCCCCCCATGCCACAAGTCAAATGCCTTCCAGGAAACAGATCCCTCTATTCCATCAACTTCCTGAAACTAAGTTTCACAGGTGCTTACACTTTGTTCATGGGAATCTCAAAAGGCGTCTGCAGCAACAAGCTCTGAGAAGTGTTCGAGAAACTGACGCAGTCTCCAACTAAGCTATAAAATTTTCAAAAGGCAATAAAACTCTGGTTTTCCTTCCATATCTATTCAAATAGAAACCAGTTTGCCATTTTATATCAGCTCTGAGATCTCATATATTGGTACATGGAGCTGCTTTCTTTTTCTAAGTTTGCATTCTCTCTCTTTTTTCTCCACAACCCACTCGAGAAGAGCAGCAGCCAGCGATAAGTTTCTAAATATATTAAAATCCCTGCTGCGCACCTCCTCGAAGTCACAAAGGCTAAAAGATAAAAAAGTGATGAGAGTAAGAAGGTCTGGGCCAATCGCTGAGACCAGCAGTATTTTCACCTGATACTCATCTGTCTGCAATGTATCCCTCCCTCTAAGTTTTTCACACTGGACCTCGTTACTCGTGCTGTGTTCTCTCTCTCTCAAAAAACAAACAAACAAAAAAAAAATTACAGAAGAATGAAAAAGAAAAAAATGTGAAATGCCTGGCCAAAAACTAATATTTTTTGGAATTTTAATAAGCAAATATTTAAAAGCCTTTGATTGGATAATTGCAGTGAATAATCTGTTTCAGCTGATAACATTTCAATTTAAGAAAAACTGATGCAGTGAGTAGCATTTCTTAAACAACGATGTCAGAAGGCATGCCAGGTGGTCATGGGAAAGATGTTACTGTGTTTCAAAAAGGTCAAATTACCCAGATATATACATTTTTGGTATATAAAGTTTTCTTCAACAACAAAAATGTGCTATTTATTATGGATTTTGTGATGCTGAATTTAAATATGACAATAAAAATGGCTGCTTGGCTTCTGTTTCCAAGATATTTAAGTTTTTACATTTGACGTCTACATAATGATATCGAACATGAAGCTACATGTATATGGTTTCTAGACTTGATATTAAGCAATCTGTTCAGCAAAGTGATGGAAGTTGAGTTAACGGAGTGAATCATTCATGACTTCTAGGGACAATATGATGCAATCCATATCATGTATGATGCAAGACGAGCTTCAGATTGCATCATTTATTGTTTGCCTATAAAGAAAGAATAAAGGTAATTCTCAAATCCAGTGATTGATGATTATTATCATATTTATATCATATATCCACAAGTACCATAATTATTAATAAATCACTGCAATTTTAGGTGGAAAATTCAGGGCATGTCAAACTCCCACCATGTCCAGGCTATGAACCCATGACCTACTGCACCTGAAGAAAATAAAACTTTATTTAAGTTTATTAAACCTTAAGTTTATTCCTAGATTCAGTCAAAGATGTATTTACTGACTTTTGATTTAAATTCAAATCCCTTCCCTTTATAACCCACCCATCCTTCATGATTATTAGGTCAGGGTGGTATATGCTAACCCAGTACCATATCTCAAAAACTACAGCCAATCAACAATTTTAAACATCAGTTTCATTCCCAGTGGCCCAAAATTAGGAAAGTTTGACTATATTTATTTCAGAAGCAGTTTGGCTGTAGACCAGTGCAACTGGCCTACATCAAGTACATGCAGATATGCTGAGATTGCTGATATGACTGGAACTGGGTTAAGAACTGGGTTAAGAATGCATTATGTGTTGATCCATCAACCTCATGGAAGAATTGTAGTAGAAGAAACATGTATGAATCTTCCAGGAAAGTCTTGTGTCACCTGCAGTGCTAATTTACCCTAGCATTAAAAATCTTAATATTTAATTAATTTATTTAATACAAAAATAAAGTAAGAGAGGCACAATAATATTATGTTATGATTCTCATTAGAATCCATTCGCAGATGTAGGACGAGTTGCGGATTACTGGTGGCAACCCCCTTGTGAAGCAGTGACAAAGTCCATGTTTTGTTATGGGAAAGGCAAAAAAAATTGACACAGGGTGGCACAGTGGTGTAGTGATTAGCATGTCCATCTCACTGCAAGAAAGTCCTGGGTTTGAGTACCTGGCTTGGGCGTTTCTGTGTGGAGCTTGTGTGGGGTTCCTCCTGGTACTCTGGTTTCCTCCCACAGTCAAAAGACAGCTACATTAGGCTAATTGGCTGTTTCAAATTGCCCCTAGGTGTGGATGTGAGCGTGAATGGTTGTGTGTGATGGCCCTGCGATGGTCTGGCAAGTGTTGGCTGAGATGTCCAGCCTCGCTGTGACCCTAATAGGATTAAGTGCTTCGACTAATGAGTGAGTGATTTAACACAAAAATAACATAGGAGGAACACTGTAGTATGAGGTAAATAAGATTCTGTGAAAGTTTGGTTGAAATAGGTTAACTGGTTGAGGATTACAACAAGTAAGTGTGGCAGCAATGTGTAAACCCACACAATCATGAGGAGAACATAAAAACTCCACGCAGAAACGCCTGAGCCCAAGACTCGTACTCAGGACCTTCTTGCTGTGTGGCAGATGTGCTACCACTATGATTTGATGAGGCCATGTTTACCTTATACCAGAGCGACGGGCATGTCATCTTAAGAAATGCATGAAGTGCATGAAGCAATATACCCATCATGCATAGTGATCAATGTGCAAGCCACCTGACTCAGTGTTATGATGTGAAATTGTTTCAGTTGGTCTGGTCGAGGCACAGCAACATTATGTCAATAAAATTAAGTCATCGGTTGTCTGATTAATGGAAATATATATATATATATATATATAGGCCCTGCGATGGCCTGGCGA
>JAQMYF010000003.1:20491898-20522420 GCA_030014195.1 Neosilurus mollespiculum | reverse complement strand
TCCGCAAACTTAATGATGTTGGTGGAGCTGGAAGTGGCCACACAGTCGTAGGTATACAGAGAGTACAGCAGGGGGCTTAGAACACAGCTCTGGGGGTCTGTCTGTCCTGAAGGAAACCCGTGCAAAGTAGGGGAGAACATGCAAACTCCACACAGAAACACCTGAGCCCGGTACTCGAACCCAGAACCTTCAAGCTGTGAGGTAGATGTGCTAACCACGAGACCACCGTGCCACCCACACCAAACCTTGTTTGAGTAATTTGATGACAATAAAGGTATTGTAACATTATACAAGCATAACATATTAATTAAATTAACTCAATATATGGGCGGAATGGAAGTGTAGGGGTTATCTGCCTCAAAGTAAGAAGGTCCTGGGTTTGAGTCCCAGGCCCAGCGAGGATGTTTCTGTGTACAATTTGCATGTTTGCCCAGCTATTGTGTGGGTTTCCTCTGGGTACTCCGGTTTCCTCCCACAGTTCAAAGACATGCATATCAGGCAAATTGGCTGTTCCAAATTGCCCCTAGGTGTTCATGTGAATGTGACTGTAAACGGTTATGTGTGATGCCCTGCAATGGTGTGGCGAGTTGTTCAGAATGTTCCTTTCCTTCACCCAGTGTCGTCTGAGATAGGCACAGCTGTTCCAAATTGCCCCTGGGTGTGAGTGTAAGTGTGAATGTTTGAGTGTGTGTTGGCCCTGCAATGGTGTTGCGATGGTCTAGTGAGCTGTTCATGGTGTACCCCGCCTCCGCCTACAGTCTGCTAAGATCTGTAGACTGTAGCTTCAGCATCCCTGTGACCCCAGTAGGATTAAATGGTTTGGTGAATAAGTGAGTAATGTAGATTCAATCATACCTGAGTCACAGATAAAGTTGTAAGGACTGCTTTTCGAATGATACTGGCATAATCATGAAGTCTAGAAGAGACAATATAAGATAGAAAGAAATTTTAAACACGATGCATGAACACTACCACTTAACATCAATCCAAACACAACTAGTCATTTAAATGATGAGTGGAAAATATTATTAAGGAGCAGTTGATGATTTATGAGCACTTTACTGCACACAAGATAAACGTTTTCGGTTTTTACCACCATCCCTCCCCCCCACTGTACATAATAATTTACTTTTTTTAAAGCTGCTTTTACACACTGGCTTTTTTCTGGGCCAGAAAAATTTAAATAGAAATTTTAAGGGAAAAAAACCCTCGACAGATCTATTGTACAGGGCAGGGATGTCCAATCTTATCTGCAAAGGGCTGGTGTGGGTGAAGGTTTTCATTCAACCAAGCAGTAACCACACCTTCCCCCTGTTTCAATCACTGATCTAAAAATAAATAAATAATAATAATAAAAAAAGACTAGACTGCACGGTGGGGTAGTGGTTAGCACGTTCGCCTCACGGCAAGAAGGTCCTGGGTTCGATTGCTGGACTCAGGTGTTTCTGTGTGGAGTTTGCGTGCTCTCCTAGTGCTTGCGTGGATTTCCTCCGGGCACTCCAGTTTCCTCCAACAGTCTAAAAACATGCACAGTAGGCTGATTGGCTGTTCCAAATTGACCTTAGGTGTGAGACTGTGTGTGTGTGTTGGTCCTGCGTTGGTCTGGCGAGCTGTTCAGGGTGTACTCGCCGTCGCAGAGTCGGCTGAGATGAGCGCCAGCCTCTCCGCAACCCTTATTAGGATTAAGTGGCTTAGAAAATGAATGAATGAATAAATGAATAAATTAATGTTTCTATTTTGAGGCCGGGTGGTAGCCATCTTGGTGAGACCACCTTGATTTAAGATTTCAAAATGGAGCTGTTAAGTCAAAAATCTTACAGTTGAAAGTCAGAAAACCTTGATTTCATATAACTTTACCATTAATTTCACTGATATTTGCACATAACTGAAAACAATAAAAAAATTATAATAATAATAAAGCTCTGCATAGCGGAAATTTGGCACAGAAAAAAGGGTTTTAAAATGAATTGTACATCTTGGATGTAATTATTTCCATTTCCCATCATTCTGTATTTGAGTACTTTCAACAGTAAAGTGGTCTCACCAAGATGGCACCAGTCTGGCTTCAGGTTTTGCCACATGCAAACAATAGGATACACGATACAGTCATTTTCTGAGATCACTGGTCCACACAGGTGGAAGGTGTGGCTCCTGCCTGTCCACACTGTCCCTTTGCGGATAAGATTGGACATCCCTGGCATAGGATTATTATGAATAATAACTTCCCCAGTGTCTCCCCAAAATCATATTATTATTATTATAATTGTAGAAATAATATTAAATCATTACAAACTGCATCTTTAAATCAGTAGATTCTAAATCCAACTTCTTTTCACACACTTTAAGTGATCCAGCATGAGGCAGCTGGCCAGCAGTGTAGCAGTGGGGTTTGCAGCGTTCTTGTTAGCAATGCTTTTCCCAGTGTTCCTTGTGGCCTGCAGCACAGAACACAAAAATGATGAGAATGTACAGAATCTTTCGAAGAGCTCTTTTACCAACAGTTGAAGTGTGAATCCTCTTTCTTACTGTTTCGAAAACAGCGTAGTCTTTACCATAGTTGGCCCCTGGAACTAAACCTGGGCCACCCACGAGTCCAGCACATACGTTGCTCACTACGTTACCATAGAGGTTTGGCATCACCATCACGTCGAACTGTTGGGGCTTAGAGACGAGCTACATGCACAGAAATAAACACATATACAGCATACTGTTTTGACTCCCTTACACTATTTAATTACATTAGCCTCCAGCAGTAGCCGACCTCACAGCGAAACTAACTGCGGATACGCCACGTGCTTAAAACACATTTCATAACGGAATCAAATTACAAAAATTTAACCACAGATTAAATTCAGTTAGTTCTGAATCAAAGCCTTAAATATTGCAATTAATATGAAAATATTCTTACTCTCTGAGGGCAGGCTGCGAAACAGATACCTGCATGGTGGTGTTGTCCACAATCATGTTGTCAAAAGCAATATCTGGATATCCAGCTGCGACCTCCTTACAGCACTGCAGGAAGAGCCCATCACCCAGCTTCCTGTACAGGGCAATGCAAAGATGAAGACGCTCAAGGTCTAAGCCACGTTTGTCAAACTCATGGCCTGTTGGCCAAATCTGGCCCCACTAACATGTTTTATGTACCTCACAAGATCATTCAAAGAATATGATTATCGTACATTCTTTCAACAACCATTACCATGAAACGTAATTCATCATCCATCCACTAGGTGGCGGCGACCTTCATTTATTCATTCATTCATTCATTCATTCATTCATTTGTCGAATTGCTTTATCCTACTAGGTTACAGGGAGGCTGGAGCCTATCTCAGCTGACTCTGGGAGAAGAAAGGGTACATCCTGAACAGCTCGCCAGTCAATCGCAGAGCAACACACACACACACACACACACACACACACACACCCACCCACACCCCATTCCACATTCATACCCACACCCACAACCAGGGGCAATTTGGAGCAGCTAACTAACCTAATTTGCATGTTTTTGGACTGTAGGAGGAAACCGGAGTACCCGGAGGAAACCCACTCGAGCACAGGGGGGACATGCAAACCCCACACAGAAACAGCAGGACTCAAACCCAGGACATTCTTGATGTGAAGTGGACATGCTAACCACTACACCACAATTTCCCCCTCATTCATTCATTCATTTATTCGTTCTTTCATTTGCCAAACTGCTTAATCCTATTAGGGTTACAGGGAAGCTGGAGTCTATGTCTGCCGACTGTGGGTGAAGACAGTGTACACCCTGAACAGATCGCCAGTCCATTGCAGGGCACACAACACAACCGTTCCCACCCACACTCCTATGGCCTAATGTGCATGTCTTTGTTTGGTGAACGAATGAATGAAGGTGCGCTCAGCGCGTGCTGCTAAAACTAGTTGAAATCGTATTTAGAACACGGGGTCAGCATAGTAGTGGTGGTTAATCCTGGGTAGGGATATTTCTGTGTGAATTTTGTATGGTCTACCGGTGCCTGCATGGGTTTCCTCTGGGTACTCTGAGGAGCTTGCATACTGGCTGTTCCAAATTGACCCTGGGTGTGAGTGTGAGTATAAATGGTTGTGTGTGTGTTGCCCTGTGATGGTCTGACGAGCTCTATATTTATCTATCAGAGTCCATCATCCGCCTTTGTCCAGAGTTGGCTGAGAGAGGTACCAGCCTCCCTGCGACTGCGAAGGTTTGGTAAAATGAGTGAGTGAGAGTGAGTAATTTAACATAACGCAACATTTTTCTTTGGACAGAAAATATAGAATAAAACAGTAAATGTTGTGAGAGTGAAACTAACATGATGTTGGCTTTATGCACGGCAGTGACCTTGCGACGACCTTTTTCTCTGGCAAGTTTGAAGGCGTATTCAGCGATCCGCAATGAGTTCATCCGAGTGATGATCTTCAGACACTCCACAACACCTGGGACATTCTGAAGAAATAAAAAGATTTGAATGTATTACTGGAAATATTCCTGGTACATACCCTAAACAACCCCGTGATTTTTCTCCCCTAATTTTAGTCGTATACAATTCCCACCCGTCCACTATTGTTTCCCTATCATACGATCACCACCACCCAGGGAGGGGCGTAAGCATGCACGTGCCCCCTCTGTGACACACAGTGCTGCCAGCCAGCTCTTCATGAACTGCTGTGCATGCGTAGTCGGAAGCAGCCGAACACACCTGAAGTGAAAACTTTCCCCTTGTACGAATGAGCTCACAGACGCCCCTGATTGGCTGGTGATTGCTGTGAGTCAGGCTGTTAGTCATGCACCTTGTCGATACGCCACTCGGGAGCCATTCGTGGTTTATATTAATGCTATTTTATAATTGTTTGGACATTAATTTTGTAAATAAATTGTTGAATGTGTGTGTGTGTGTGTGTGTATATGTGTGCATGTGCTTGATATAAAACTTTCACAAACCTCATGTTCTAAGCTGCTGTACTCTCCCTCTGTATTTTCTCTGATGATGATGATGTCTATGTCTCTGTGCCGGGTTTGGACACCAGGAAGAGTCTGGCAGTGCATCACATTAGCATAAAGGTCCAGTGATGTGCTGAGGTTTTAAACAGAGACAGTAAGGACTGAATCATCAAACCTATCAAACTGTACTTTGTAATTTTTGTCTCACTGTTTTGAATTCAGTTCCATTTTATTTACACAGCACTGTAAACTATGTGCACTGTAACAAAGTAGCTGTACATGTAGATGTAGATTTAATTTCCAATAGAACAAAAAAGCTGGCAGTAGCAAAGAAACCCTCCCTGAGATGACACGAGGGGACTTTGAGAGGAACTAGTGACAGAAGCCAGATGGGTTATAATTCATTTCTCATGAATTACTATGGGAGTCCTCATTTGATTTACCAAAAAGTTTTAAACATGTTCAAAATTTTGAGGAATCCTTGGCGAACATGTCCTTTTACCAAATGGTCTGCAAATACTAGCCGCAGTCACCAACTGTTCTCCGGGTGGTGTGTAAATGTTCTTTATTGTCGTTAACTATTCTTCAAATATTCGACTCCCTCAGGAAGGTGGGGACTTGTGAAGGATACCTGTATAATATTTGGTGAATAATTTGAAAACTCTGCTTATAGTTGGTGAATACCTGTGGTCATGTTACTGTCATGTGACCATAATGCTATATAAAGATAAATCACAGGAATTTGGTAAACAGTCAGAGAATAATTGGCACAATTGCCACATTCGCCAATATGTCACTGAATGTCTATCCACAATATCAAAATGTGTAACATTTAAATTTAATACAGAGACAAATATACTTTTTTCCATAATAAATAAGAAAATAAGAACAACAATATTATTACTATTGCTATTATTATTATTATTATTATTATTATTATTATCATTATTATTATTATTATTATTATTATTATTATTATTATTATTATTATTATTATTCAACCACTATTGAGATCCTTATCAGAAGTAATAGACCATGTAAATGGTTACATCACGCCTGTAGAATGAACAACTGTTGGCTGCCAAAATACCAGTTGGCTGGCCAGTGGAGTTCGACCTAGATGCTGCCCCAAAAAATGCTGAAAAGACTGTGCAAAGGACGACTTAAAAGTGTTTGGCATTGATATTAATTGGCACTCAGTGGCGGTAGAGAGGAGCTTGGAGTTCAGGGATCAGGGATGGCATGATGTTGTATGATACTCATACCAAACATAGAGCTGTAGGGAACCCCAATCTTCATGTGTGACGTGGATGATGATGGTGATAAAGATGATGATTATTATTTATTATTAGTAGTAGAAGTAGTAGCTAATAATAATAATAACAATAATAGTACCGTAGTAAATTGTTCCTGGACTTGTGAGAGGGTGGAAGTTTGTGATTGGTCTCTATATTACCTGAAAATAGTAGAAAAAATAATAATTATTAATATTATTGCAGGTATTATTGTAGAGCAGATACTTTCAAACTTGTCCACCTTCACCTCCATCCCCTACCCTTCAGTGCAACTCCATTGCGTCTGATAGCTGTGACAGCATTATTAATGTCATCCTCTGACGTAGCCATTGAGTCCACATTCACCACCTCGAAATCCACAGGGACGCAGCAAAACCTGTAAAGATCTAAATTTACCAAACAAACCAAACCTCCCAAAGCCCAAAGTATGAGATATTCCCAAACCTCAAAAGCTCCCGGACATGGCTCAAAAGTTCAGGTCCAATTCCATCTCCAGGGATTAGCGTCACTGTGTGTCGGCCTCCATACTTTGCAGGAGGGGGCTGGAGTATGGTAACGAGAGACAGACTGTGAGAGCAAATGGGCACTCACTCCAAAGTAAAGATGATTAAAGGATCTTTAAGGGTTCTGTTGTAAGGGTGAACATCTAAATCTTCTAGTTTATAGTTCAAAAAGACTAATCTACATAATTGCATACATGTGCCTCAGAGATTTTTATGTTTACAAAACATAACGTGGGCAGCATGCTGGTGTAACGCTTAGCATATCCGTCTGACAGCAAGAAGGTCCTGGGTTCGAGTCCTGGGCTCGGTGACGATGTTTCTGTGTGGAGTTTGCATGGTCTACCCGTGCTTACGTGGGCTTCCTTGGGGTACTCTGGTTTCCTCCCACAGTCCAAAGACATGCACATTAGACTAATTGGCTGTTGCAAATTACCCCTATGTGTGAATGTGGGTGTGAGTTGTGTGTGTGTGTGTGTTAGCCCTGCAAGGGTCTGGCAAGCTCTTCAAGATGTATCCCACCCTTGCCCAGTGTTGGCTGAGACACGCTCCAGTCTCAACCGTAGTAGAATTAAGCGGTTCAGCAAATGAGTGAGTGAAAACACACTGCATTCCATTTAGGTAGAAATCGGGTCTACGTTACTTCTCATGCCTGAAGCACATGTCTGCCATCCACCACTATATTTTGAAGGCGTATTCTAGGTAGGAAGTTCCCTTAATTAATTAACAATGGTAGCCTTTAAGCTTAGTACACCTTTATAATATAGTGATACAATGCACTGCATCCACACACAGTACTCACAATAACCTTGCCAGGGATTGAAGATGATGAGGAAGATGATAATGTAGGTGAGTAGATGTAAATGTGATGAAAAGAAAAAGTTAGTCATGGGAAAATAGGAACAACAAAAACCACTGCTATCGTTTATTTAAAAAAAAAAAAAAAAAAAAGCCTTAAAAATCTATTTATGAGTCTAAATTGCCAAAATATTCCTTTTACCTCCCTGACATCGATGTGCATTGGATGTCTTATCATTATAAGTTACTGACAATTGTTGACTGTAGAATATACAATGGACAGCACGGTGGCGTAGTGGTTATCATGTCCGCTTCACAGCAAGAAGATCATGGGTTTGAGTCACAGATGTTTCCTTCCACATCCCAAGACATGCACATAAGGCTAACAGACTGTTCCAAATTGCCCCTAAGCAATGAGTGTAAGTGTGAATGATTGTGTATGTGTTGCCCTACAATAGTCTGATAAGCTGTTCTTGGAATTGAAATTTGCCAAATTTTGATGTAGAAAAACTTGAGTGACCTGACCCCAGACCTCTACCCCAACAGTGGGATAAATTGGAATGCTGACAGTACGGGGTGTTGTGTGTGTCAGTGTGGATTTTGCATGTTATTCCAGTGCTTGTGTGTTTCCTCCGGGTACTCCGGTTTCCTCCCACAGTCAAAAGACTTACACATGAGACTATCTGGCTGTTGCAAATTGACCGTAGCTGTGAGTGGGAGTGTGAATGGTTGTATGTGTGTTGCCCTACGATGGTCTGGTGAGCTATTCAGGGTGTACCCTGCCAACCTCCCCGCAGCACCATAGGCACCAGCCTTCCTACGACCCTAATAAGATTAAGTGGTTCGGCAAATAAATGAATAAATGAATGAATGCAGGGGTGGAAATTAACACTAGTCTTTAGTTTTGCTAAATTCATCCCCTGTGAATGTACACCCATCCTCATCACTTAACATCAATAGCCAACCTCATTCATACTTGTGGGCTGAATGAGGACAAATCTACTGGAAAGCCTTCCGAGAATTTTCATTGGTCATGCAACAGTTGACAATAAAGACCTCTTTATCTTTATCTCTTAAGAAAGGAGTGGACGCTGTTGAAGTAGCAACGCAGAGTGCAGGGGAGACGCCCGTCTGTGTTAATGCCCTTGGTTTGGAAATGGGCACACATGGCACTACATGACTACATCTCTCTATAATCATAGATTAGACAGTCAGTATTTCTAAATTTCTAACAAATCTAAATTTTAACAGATGGGACAGCAACAGAGAGACCTGGTTTCCTTTGCAATGTATGTTCTAACCCGACCCCTGCAGAACCTGTTCTCTACAACAAACATCCACTCACATTCACACCTGGGGCAGTTAGCCCAGTGTCTGCATCTTTGGACTGTTGGAGGAAACTGGAGCACGATACATACATACATACACATATATTTATGCATCGGCAGTACGGTGGCATGTGCATGTCCTCCCTGTGCTTGCGTGGGTTTCCTCTGGATACTCTGGTTGTTCTCTTGTCTCTTGTACTCCAGCTGTAGGCTGTCCTCTTGCCAGGTAGCACGGTGGCGTAGTGGTTAGCACATCCGCCCCAAAGCAAGCGAGTCATAGGTTCAAGTCCTGGGCTTGGGTGTATCTGTGTGGAGTTTGTATGCTCTCCCAGTGCTTGCATGGCATTATTTCTGGATACTTCGGTTTCTTCCCACAGTCAAAAGACAGTAGGCTAACTGAGTTTTACAAATTGCCCTTAGGTGTGAATGTTAATGTGAATGGTTGTGTGTGTCTGGCCCTGTGATGGTGTGGCAAGCTGCTCAGGGTGGACCCTGCCTTTGCCCAGTGTCGACTGAGATAGGCTCCAGCCTCCCTGCGACCCCACTAGTAGGATCAAGAGGTTGATATTGTGACAGCTAGCTATTAGTATTGCTAACTGAAATGAAGCTGTTGGCTATTGTTAGCAGCAGTTTAAGTGTACTCGTTTTCTTGCGGATCGCTAATTTTGAACTCAGTGTGTCATTTAGGGAAGACATGTTTTACTTCCACACCTCAGCTCAGTGTAATGTTTCTTTTTCTTCTTTAACTTGTGTGAAAGAGAGAGTTAGAAGCTGAACATGTTTTCTGAAGTATTTATTTAGAGCACAGGTGTCAAACTCAAGGCCTGCGGACCAAATCCGGCCCGCTAACTCATTTTATGTGGCCCACAAAGGCTTTCAAAGAATATGATTATCATTCATTCTTTGCATTGACTATTACCATGAAACCTAATTCATCATCCGTCCACTAGGTGGCGGTAGCCTATTTCAAATAAGCAGCTAGTCATTCATGACTCAGGAAAGATTGATGTGCTAGCTTGTCGCTGTTAAGCAGTATCCGAAAATGAGAAAAAGAGGACTAAACTAGCCATTTTGACATGCAGACCCCATGGTTGCCCTTTTAGAACAGATGTTCAGTAATTATTTGGCCCTCGATCACATTTAAATTTAGTGATGTGGCCCTCAGTGAGTTCGACACCCCGATTTAGATCACTGGATGATATAATGTAGTGGCTTGGTAAAGACTTGATATTACTGTGAGTTTATTAAGCAATTGGGTTTGGAGTTTTACACTTGCCCTATCAAAAAAAGGTGCACACTGCACTTTATGGACTAACTTTAGCTTTGACTACAGCATACATCCATTCACTAGAGCTCAGTGAAAACTTGGTACAACTCTGCACTGAAATCAAAGTTGAGACATTGCATAAGTTTATTTAAAAACTGCCAGGCGGAATGTATGCTGGAGCAGCATGGCAGTGTAGCGGTTAGCACATCCACCTCACTGCAAGAAGGTCCTGGGTGTGGGGAGTGCGTTTCTGCATGGAGTTTGCATGTTCTCCCTGGTGCTTGCATGGATTTCCTTCGGGATACTCTGGTTTCCTTCCCCAGTCCAAAGACATGCACATTAGGCTAACTGGCTGTTACAAATTGCCCCTTGGTGTGAGTGTGAATAGTTGTGTATGTGTCGGCCCTGTAACGGATAGGCAAGCTGTTCAGGGTGCACCGCCTATGTCCAGAGTCGGCTGAGATAGGCTCCAGCCTCCCTGCAACTCTAGTAGGTTTATGGGTTCAAAAAATTAAATGAAGGCATGACTACAACCATTATGGGTTTTCTCTGGGTTCTCCAGTTTTCTCCCATACCCAAAAATAGATAGGTGGTTGGTTACTTCGTGTTACCGTTTGGCATGAATAAGTGGGCAACAGAGGGCTTTATCAGCTACACAACAAAGATTCTAGGGCTGTGGAAGTATGAACTTTTAAATGAAACTCACTCACTCTTTTGTCAATCCATTTACTCCTACTAGGGTGGCAGGGAGCCTGGAGCCTGTCTCAGCTCACTCTGGGCTAAGGCAGGGTACCTCCCACCCACCAGCTCCCCAGTCCATTGCAAAGCCAACACATACACAACCTTTCTCACACCTAGGGGCAATTTGGAACAGCCAATTAGCCTAATGTGCATGTTTTTTTGGACTGTTGGAAGAAACTGGAGTACCTGGAGTAAACCCACACAGGAACAGGGAGAACATGCAAACTCCACACGAGAATGCCCGAGCCGAGCCTGGAACTCAAACCCAGGACCTTCCTACTATGAGGTAGACGTGCAAACCACTACGCAAGTGTAACTATAAACCTTAATATATATTTAATAAAACCCAGAGGAAAACAGGAAGTAATAGAGAATATGGTGGGACACCTACTGTATAGGAGGACTTCTCTCTCCGGCTGCATATAACTGGTCTAATCACCTGTCATTCAGAGATAAGAGAGTGACAGTTACACAGAGACAGACAGTTAACATGACAGTAAGGAAATGAGATATACTGTAATTTAAAACTGCTGTCAGACAGCTCTCGTGTTCAGCAGGAAGTAACAGCTCACTTCAAATGCCCATGACCTTGGAGACATGGGTGTATTAAACCATATCAGTGATGTGTACAACAGACCCAATGGCCGCACTAATAAACCATACACCAGGAGTAAAATTAGACAGTTAAAGCATGACACTGACATGCAGAATGATTAGAAGAGCCTTACTCTGACCGTGTTGCCCTTTAGTACCCACGGCTGGAACACCTTGGAGAGAGACAGCACTGACCTGGCAGGTGACATCAGGCTTCTAAATACTACAATGTAAATGATAAGATTAAAAAAAAAGATCTCTTCCAACAATGTGTCAGCAGACCAAATAAAATCCAATCATGTAAAGCCGTTTCAAGATCCGTACAAGGACAAGCCTTCAGGATTGTTTGCTTTCACTGGAGGCTTTTACATCAGCGCCCCTTGCTGTCTAAATGTTGCTACTGACGGAACTCTTATGAATCTGAAGGCTCCATGACCACACAAGAGAAAGAGATGTTTTGCTTTGCAATCCGTAGATGATGGTGTTGCGTAAAAAAAAAAAAAATTTCAAAACACAGCTAAGTGCTCACTCACTCACTCACTCACTCATTTGCCGAACAGCTTTAATCCTTCAAGGGATGTATGGAGGCTGTTGCTGACACTGGGAAAAGGTGGGGTACACCCTGAACAGACCATCACCGGGCAACACACACAAAAAAAAAACCCATCAACATTCACACTCACACCTCAGGAGCAATTTGGAACAGACAATTATCCTAATGTGCATGTCATCGATGTCTTTCGTAAAGAGTAGGCTGCATTACCGTCAGCATGTTTCTGCCCTGCGATGGCCTGGCGAGCTGTCCAGGGTGTACTCTGCCCTTGTCTAGAGTCGGCTGAGATGGGCGCCAGCCTCCCCATGACCCTAATAAGGATTAAGCGGTTCAGTATTTCAGATACTGTCTCCATACCAGCGTTGAACTGTTTTGGATAGGGATGGATTAACACTTGGGTACATTTTCAGTTTAAAGTTCATTCATTTGTGTATGAGGAATTAATTTATCACATGATACCTGAATGTGCTCACTGAGTAACAAATAAACTTCCGTCTATCACCCTGAATAATTCTTTGGTTTGTAACTGTGAGAATCCAAGCATGTAAAGTTTTATTTTCTGAATATGTTCCAGTGCCCATCAACCCTTTATAGGATGTCCCTCCGTGGTGGCTCAGTTCATCTCATCTCGTTTTCTGGACTGTTTTATCCTTTATTAGAGTCATGTGGAAGCTGGAGCCCATCCCAGCCGACTCCAGGTGAAGGCGGGATACACCCTAAACAGCTCACCAGACCCTCACTGGGCCGACACAGACATACAACCACTCCCACTTACACCCAGGGCTAATTCTTCTCTTCTTCTTCTGCCACTTGACTCCAAGTGGAGCATAGGGCGTTCACCAATGTATCCCATTTGAAACGGTCCTGAGCCACTGCCTTTGCTCTGGGGCAGTTAAGAATATCTAATATCATGCCTAAAGTGCATGTCTTTATACTGAAAGGAAACCGGATCACCCAGAGGAAACCCACACAAGCACGGGGAGAACATGCAAAGTCCTCACAGAAATATCCTCTTCAGGCACAGGGCTCAAACCCGGGACCTTCTTGCTGTGAGGAGGACGTGCTAACCACTATGCTACCGTTCTCACCTCACCTAACTTGTAAACATAGCTAATAGCTTGCTAGCTTAAAAACAAGCACACACAAAAAAGCCAAACAAACCTTGATAGCCGAGGTTAGAATAGGAATCTCTGTGCTAAGGGATATAACTAAATGATTATTATGGCTGGATGGTGACATAGTGGTTGGGACATCCGCATTACACTCTTTTTGGCTTTAAGGGTAGGGTAGTAAAGAGAGAGAGAGAGAGAGAGAAAGAGAGAGAGAGAGAAAGAAAGAGAGAGAGAGAGAGTATGTTAACAAATTAAATAACAGTCCAATTTGTTTAACTTTTATTCAGCACAGAATTATATGAAGGTTATATTTCATAAACAAGACATTCAAAAATTATACTTCATAAACACACAACAGTTTACATCACTAATGTAATGTCCTCATGTTTTGATGACCAAAAAAACCCAAACAAACAAAAAAAAAACCCTTATAAAATATGTATATGTATAAAATACAAAATAACTTTATGAAATATGCAGGGATTTTAAAAAAATCCTCAAACTGTCCGCAAACTATTCTCTAATGTTACAAACCTCTTGCCCATCATTCGGGCGGATGTCTCTTGTATTCACCAAAAAATTTAAAAAAATTGAAAATAAAAAGAGGTGAATATATGGGAACAGTTATCACCAAGTTAACAATGTTCAAGAATATTTTGGGAGTGTTTACTGACAGTTTGGAGAATCTTTCAGGAATTCTACAGCTGACCCTCTTCTTGGCGACAAAAATCAGACACAGCTGGCGAGTACATTGTAACAGTTTATTTGCCAGATATATGAGAAGTTTGTGGTGAGTAGTGGGAGAAGAGTTGGAGAATGTTTGGTATTTGTTAAAATATTTGCCAAAAAGTAAAAGAAAAAAAAAATCATTTTGTGGCGAATATAGTTCACTCTGGTGGCATGGTGGCGTAGGGGTTAGCCCATCCACCTTACATCAAGAAGGTCCTGGGTTTGAGTCCTGGGCTCGTGTGTTCGTGTAGTTTCTCCCTGCTTGACTGCGTTTCCTCTGGGTACCACGGTTTCCCCCACAGTACAAAGACATGCACAAAGAATGGTTGTGTGTGTTGGCCCTGTGATGGTCTGGTGCACTGTTCAGGGTGTTCCCTGCTGAGATGGTTCACCCTAACTCAGTACCGCTAGCATTGGTGGAATATTCGCTTGAATCTTGAAATCTTCAAATCCAGACTGCATTTTCCTTCGTAAATTATCCAACACTATTGATGTCCTATATAAAACTTGATTTTATACCTAAATGTGAAAATCGCAACATTTTCCATAGATAGATAGATAGATAGATAGATAGATGGATGAATGGATGGATGAATCCTGGATGTGAATAGAGTTATTACAGAGAAAAGTGAAGAAACCTACAGAAACTGTAGTTATTTCTACAGGGAACCCCTGTGGTGTTGTAGGCTGTACATTGTGTACACACACACACACACACACACACACACACACACACAGAGTATGGATGAGGTTCAGGGCTCCTTAGTGGACATTACAGTCAACTCCGTGTTTGTAGGTCGCTGTGAAATGGTCGCTCAGTCGAATTAAAACTTGCAAAGTTGGACTTATTAAGGCGGTTAAATGACCTGCTCACTTGCCTTGCAATGACACTTCGAATGTATTGTTCTGTGTTATATATAACCCTCTATCTTTTTTTTTTTTTTTTTTTTTTTTTGAATTAACTGTTCATTTTAGATTTGTCGTGGAATCGGGGTCATTTGTCGAGATGCGAGATGTTGGTAGTTGTAGTTTTTATACAACCGTCTTCAGGCGTCCGTCAATTACCCCATTAACTACAACTCCCATAATCCCACAAAAGCAACTCCGCTCATTCTCAACATTCAAGCACCACGCCCACTATTTCTTCGTCCGCGGGGAAGTCGCAAGATGGCCGACGTCGCTTGAAAGTACGTTCCTCTCCTCAGTATGAAGTTGTGAGCGAGCTAGAGAGGCGAGGGCGCTTACGGTGGCGGTTTGTTTTTTCTTTTCTTTTAGTTATTTTTACTTTATTTTGTTTTTAAACCGACCATTTCATTCCGGAACGCTCATGTCTCAGATTTCTTGAGGTTAGTTGAGTCGTCAGTCTTACCGGGCTAACGAGCTAAGTTAGCTAAGCTAGCTGGTGTGTTCGCTGCAAAGCTGCAGGTTTAGGTTAAACCAGTCGGCTAGTCGATATCGAACGTTCTGTTCAGACTTTACACGACTTAACGATTTCAACTGGATACCGCTTGTGAAACTGTCCGAACAATTTAACTGGCGTTTTTGTTCTAACAGTAGGTTAGCTGCTGCTGTGAAGCTAGTTTGCTAGCATGTAGGATTATATTTTGGACCTTTTCAACGCGGTCGACATCACTAGTGCCCGCCGTTATCTCCTGGTATCACGTTATAAACCTGGTCATGGTCTCCGACTTTATAACGCATCATATCATCTGTAACTCGGATATTCTAGGCGCTTGAGTGGAGAATGGATGTGCATTACACGTTCAGATATAAACTGTAGCCTCGCCCACGACTAGAATTTCACAGATTAACACGCTCGGTAGACACGACTCGTTTTTAAACCCCGGTTTAACAGCACCACGGTGTTTTCTTTACTCCGAAAAGACAGATTAATTCACCTCTGGATTTATAACCACTCTGGAAAGGGCGTGCTCGTCTGCCACATCTGCCACGCGCGCGCGCACACGCACAGACACGTTTTAAGACGTAAACAGGACCCGAAGTAGGAAAATATGGGAGTGCAAGGCTTTCAGGAGTATCTGGAGAAGCGATGTCCGGGCGCCTCGGTTCCGGTAGATCTCCTGAAACTGGGCCGGACGGCGAGCAGAAATCTTCCACACCACCCCCACCATCATCCTCATCACCCGAACGCACTGCCCGCGCCTCCTCCGCCTCCTGCGCGCATCCTTGTGGACGCAGACTCCGGCCTGCAGCGCCTGTACGGCGGATACCAGACCGACTGGGTGTGCGGCGGCGAGTGGAACGCCATGCTCGGCTACCTGGCGGCGCTGTCGCAGGCCTGCTTGTACCAGGGAGGCCTGGAGCTCGTCGTAGCCTTCAATGGCACGCTGGGGAAAGAGCGCTGGCCCGAGTGGGCGCGACGAGCGCAGGCCCACAGACAGACGGCGCAGCTTATCGTCAACCACGTGGGCAGCAAAGGCACACCGCCCCCGCGCGCCTGGTTCCTGCCGCCCGCCTGCCTGAGCCACTGCGTCCGCCTCGCCATGTTCCGCTTCCGCGTGCGGGTGAGTGCGCCTCGTAACCGGCTCTGAGACAGGCCGGCTGTAGTGAGTTACAGAATCAGATATTACACCCCCCCCCTCCTCAGATTTCAATTTCCACAGGTTAAAGCACTTTATACACCAGCATTTCAGTTCTCAAATCTGATTGGTCAGAAGGTGTTGATTTTTCTGAGTGGTTCCTGCTGCAAAACAAATACCAGGTTTGTAAGTTTCTTCTCCTCTCATCTGTTATTGTTTCTCTGATAACTGGGACAGAGACTGATGGCTGCACAAAAATCAACCCAAACCTAATAATAAACATGTGCTAGTTTTATTTTACAGTAATAAAACAGTTTGATTCTCAAGTCCTCTGCTAGAAGATATATCTAACATTAATAGAAGGAGTCTCGGGTGTCAACACTTTGTAAAAGGTTAATATATTTTCCACCAACAAAAGTCTTCACAGCAGAGGACTTTGTGCTTTCAGGTTTCCCAGTAACATGAGCTTGGGGGGGGTGCTTGTTTGTTTTTTTGACCATAAATGAGAGAGAGATGTAAGGGAATAACTTTATAGCTGTTGTAAGGGAAAACAGGAACATTTTGTCCTACAACCGTTAACTATAAATGGTTAAAACGGTGACAGATCCTTCATTAATAAATTAAAGATTGTGTCATTGGTAACTTGCTGTTGTAAGGTTAACACTTAGATGTGCGGCTCTAATAAACTACGTTTGCAACGTGCCATTTTGTCAAAACACTTATTCTTTACATAAAGTGAAATGAGTTACACATAGATGTATATCTTCATCATCAGGTGGTTTTTACTTACATTTTTAAAGTTTCGGTCTGTGAAAATCTGTTTAATAGTTTGCATTAGCCAGTTTGAAAGGGTTGCCGTTTTACTCTTGTGAGTACTCGACTTCAGAAGAATAGGGTGTAAATTAGTCAGTTCATACTGTGCAAGATAATGGCAATACTATCATTATACTGATATTAAACTAACAAATCAGATACAGACACACAAAACAAGCTTTCGAATATCAAAGAGAAAGAGATCAGACAAAAATTCTCACTTAAGTCATTCATATGCAGATTATTTCGGATATACATCAATCACGCACAACTTTTTGCAGTACAGTATCACACCTTGTGTGCAGATTTATTTTATTTATTTAAATTTATGGTCAACAGAGATAACTGGGGAAAATAAATAAATAAATAAATAAATAACTCAACTGGTTTGCAGTTGGTCAACCCCTTACACAGCAAGCTGCAATGCACTGTGTTCTGACAGCTTTCTCTAATACCCAGCATTAACAGTAACTAGCCTTTGCATGTGCATTAATGAATATTGGGCAGCCATGACGCTTGCCAGTTCACTGGTTGTCCTTCCTTGGACCAACTTTGGCACGTACTTGCCACTGCATGCCAGCCTCACAAGACCTGTCATGTTAAAGAAGAACAGACTTAGTCGTATAGCCGTCATAATGTGGCTCTTCTCAGAGTCACTCAGATCTTCATGCTTGCTCATTTTTTTCCTGCTTCGAACACATCAACTTCATTCTTACTCAACTGAGTTCACTTTCTACCTAATACACCCCACCCCGTGGCAGGTGCTGCTGTAATAAAGTGTAATTTGCTTCACCTTTCAGTGGTCATAATGTTTTAAGTTATGATTGTTCAGGGGTCATTCATGTACAGATTGGTAGGTCTTTGAGGTGTTTCTGGCAGGTAGTGGTAAGCACCCACCAAAGCTGGTCCAAGGAAGGACAACCAGTGAACTGACAAAAGTCGTGTTTGCCTGCGGGTCACTGATGAAAGTCTAGTCTGATTCCACAGAAGAGCTACTGAAGCTCAAACTTCTGAAACTGTGTATGATGGAAAAGAGTCCAAACACGCAGTATGTTGCAGCTTGCTGTGTATGAGGCTGCCTAGCTGCAGACTAGCCTACTGGTGTTAATTGTAGTATGGTCGGTGTATATTGTTTATGGACCGCGACATCGATAGCCAGAAGAAAATTTTTTTGTGGAATGTTTGCTGGATTCACTTCAAGGCTTTAAATGCAAACTGCCTGGAATAAACGTGCCAAGTTCAGAGTTCCTGAATATCAGATCCCTTGAATACAGCACGTGCTTCAGGTTAAACAGGAAGAGCCAATCATTTAACAGGTTTAATTTGCTGCTGCAACATCAACATGGGATACAACAACTGAAACCGTGTGGCGTGAGCCCTGGTTCCCCACAAACCTGAAATATACTTGTGGTGGCTGATGGAAAGGTCGACATTACTTGCCGGCGCGCAAAGTGTTTACTACTTGTGATTTCAGATCACACTGAAATCTGCCTGTGCTGCTCAGTGAGTCATGCCCATTAGGCTATTCTACTTTTATTTCTTGTTTGGCAGATTTCTATTATGTAAACCGAAGACAGGAGACGGGAAAAAATGTATTTTAAGAACAGGTATTTTATTTTTTTAACAACACAACAGAACAAGAATACAAGAAAGAATGCATTTAACAGAAATACATTTTGCCCTTTTTTTTATTCTTAAAGAATCTGAACTGGTGCTTTGATTAAAACATTAAAAAATTTGAGTACAGCAGTCTGTCCTGAGATGATGGTGTTCATGTATTCCTGTTCATATTCTGTATATTCTGTTGAAACTTCAAAAAGAACGTTGCCTTAAAAATCCTTTCATAAACCTCCCCTTTCACCTCGCCTCTGAGGGTGGGATTAAAAGTGACTGGACCCCCAGGTGGCTTTTGAAGCTGCTGCCAACAGCTCAGGATGGAGAATGTCTGCATGCAGAATCAAATCTCAAGTGTTTACTTTCAAAAAAGAAACCAGCAACAAAATCCCTGTATTGACCGTTTCTGTCACACGTGTCGATAGTATCACTTCTGATAGTCAGATGTTTGTACGCGCGCACACTGTAAATCGCTGGATTGGAAACAGCGGCTGGGTGCGGCGGTACTTCGGGTACGCATGTGCAGACGTACATGATGTAGTTACAGTAGCTGCTGCGAGAGGGTGATGAGAGGACTGGCTGGAGCAAGAAATGTTCCAGTTTAGTTAAGATCAGCAGGAATACTTTTTCGAAATTGCGGATCCATGGAAGAAGGAATAAAAAGAATGGTCTTGTTTATTAGTAACGACCTAAAAAAACCAAAACAAAACTGACTCTTGTCAAAGAGTTCAAAGAAGGGAAATAAGCATAAATTGAATAACTGAATGGACACATTGATTTTTACAATCAGTTAAATAATCTGGGAGAGAATGCGGTTACCGACAGAATACCTCTTCCTGCAAGTGACTTATTTCAGCACACAGATCTAGAAGGGGGTCAAAACATATCACAGAAGGCTGACTGTTTCAGATTTGCTTCATACCATTAAAACACTTTGGCAGATCATTTAAATGTATCATATCTTATATTTAGGTATATTTTGAGATGTAGGGGCTTGAATAGGTGAGGTGTGGATCGGATACCGTTAAAGAGTGCTACAGAAAAAAAAATTAAGAAAAAAAAAAAGAATTTCCCTATGCTGTAATTTCTGACCTATTTAAACTGGTTGCATGACATTTTGAGGAGTGTTTTTAAGTACAAGATGCTTTTTGGTTAATATTTAAAGTATCAATACTTTCAATAGAAGTAATAGTGAAGTTCCACAGCTGCATATTTACCGTTATATAGCTTGTTGAAATCTGTATTAGAAAAATGGCTTTATGCTTTGGAGCATTTTTGGCCCTCTGTATCGCCATATTTAAACGTTGAATCTTCTCAATTCTGCTCTTTCTAATATTAAAATATTCTTACGTGAACTTGGTGTTTGTGTAAAAGAAGTCAATCTTTCAATTATGTGTTAAAATTGATTCAAAAATGTATATATGTTATTTATTACTCATTATATACAGTGGTTTTTTTTTAATATTTTATGTATAAAGCAAATCTGAGAGGTTGCTCAGTATATTTTTGTTCTTCATACGTATTTACTAAGTGGGTCACAGTTAAATTCCTCCCTTCACAAAGTCTTCATGTGGGGAATATTGTGATGATGAAGCAGTTGATTCATTAAGATGTTTAGATTCATAATTGAAGTGATAAAATAAAACCCACTGTAATAAAAATAGTAGCTTTTACCTGATTAAAAAAAACTTTTACTTTTGGAGGGGCATCTTCATACAATCTGGAAAGATGTTCTGCTGCTTGTAAGCTCTATTTATATTCGAAGTGGCTTTGTCGGGACCCTTTGTCCGTCAGAAATGTCTTCTCCGGAAGGTAGACATTACATATGGAGAACAGAAGTGCTTTTTTCAGATATTAATTGCTTTTTCTAAAGAAGCATGGTACTATATAGCTTTCTGAAAAATATAATTGGGATCAAATGTGAAATACTTTCCATGCAGAGTTTCACGTCAGCTTGATAAGCGTGTCCATCGAAAAGTGTCTTCTCCGGAAAACCACAAGGTTGTCACTGATGCTGTTGTTACTGCAGTTAATAATATATACAACTAACGTTGCATGAAACCTGCTGAGATAATGTGTTTAGTGAGCTTTTATTCTTAATGCTGTGAATTCTTTACAATTCTGATACACTACTAGCAGATGGACTTATTCTAGAGACCCGGTACCTGTTATACTTTCACCCAGTGGAATTTAGACACTATTAAAACCTGGAGCTCTGATACTTCACACTAAATATTCTAGTCTTGTAAGGTGTTGACTGGTAACAATAACCACAAAAACTAGGAGTTTTGATTTTGAGATACTGTGAACCCAATAAATATACCCTGATTGTGAAACAGCCCTTTAACAAAAAGGAATCAAATACATCAGCTGTAGAGTTGGTGCTTCATGGTATAAATAATCATTGATTTTAATTTGGTGGCGTTTTTGCCTTTAAAGTGGTTGATGGGTATGGTTTTAGATGCTGTTTTGGAAAGGAGTATAAATTGATGTTGGATTGTTCCCTAACAGCCAGCCAATTATTATTTTGGATAAAAGGGCAATAGTGTCTGTAGGCAATCAGAACAGAACACCCTCTATCTTAATGTAGTGAAAGAAGAATACAGTGAAACTAACAGGCTTTTCTTGAATCAGGAATCTAGAGCCGTGTCTCTAGTGTCGTCATAACGTATTGTTTTCAGGGGTGGACAGATCATTAGCCTTGGCTCTCAGGACCAGCAGATTATATGCATGGGCTGTATTTTTACCATCGGCTGCACGCGATGTGGAAAGAAAAGTTCAGCCTAATACAGTAGCATAGCACAGGACCTGCACCTCTACCATCTGTACAACATCCAATTACCTCACAGTAACACATGCGCGATGAAAACAGACACGCTAGCATGACATAAACATCGTTTTTATACCGTGCAAGCAGAGTCCTACACAGCAAGCAGCCAAAACATCAGCCAGTTCCCTTCTGTCATTTTTCTCTGGTTCACAAATAAGATTTTCTACATCAGTGACATTAACACGGAAGTATAACCGCACATTCAAGTTTTGAGTTATTGTTTCTGTCAGGAAACGTTTTAAACATTGTAGTGTCCGGAGTCTCTGTTTACACCGTGAGAATTTGGCCTCGTGTCAAATCTAATTGATGAACCATGATTTCCTTTGGGGCGGGGGGCTCAGTGCCGGAGCACTTAACATGTTGTTCGATGAGATCCCAAGAGCAAATAAAAAGGATTCGTCAGTCTCAGTTGAGGAAACGGCTCACAGAGAAGAAATACCTTAAAGAGGAAATCGACTGTGTTGATGTCCCTCACTGACAGCACGGATATACCGGCTCTGATAAAGTATTAACGAGGTTTCTCAGCTGAGGTTTAAAGACGTGGACACCTGAAAACAGCTCTTTACCCTGATAAGAACGGAAATATACCTGATGGATCTCCCAAAGTGCACATTCTCATCTCACCGCATGGTCTGGAGTGTTATTTCACACACAACACAGTGGTTTGCTTGAAGTTAAGTGTTTACATTATAACAACTCATTTAAATAGTTTATTAGTTGGTTGTGGAATGTCTGAGATCAGAGCTGGGCGATAAATCGATTTTATCAGTGAATTCAGATTTTTGGTTTAGGGCGATGTGTAGAATGAAAATCATGCTTGAAAAATTTTTATATTTCCAATTTTTAGGCTTCTATTAATTATCTGAGACACAAGTTGGTGCATCAGAGTTTAAATAAAATACTTGGTATAAAATTTATATGGTTTTAAAATATGTTTAGTAAAGCTGCATTCACACAGAAAGTGATGCGAAGTCAATGATTGGGGGGGAAATGGGTGACCACAGACAATTTTCTCAAGTATCAAAAAGTGGGCGGGTACGAAGTGAGCTGTCAGCGGTTACCGGAGCTTAAAGATATCCTTGATTGACAGATGCCAAAGAGTTCCCCAAAACCTCTTCGTAGCGAAACGATAAACGGGAGTTTAGTTGTTCATTATTGCTGTGTCTTAATATCCTGTGCTTTATGACAGCACACAGAAATTGTTCAAGGATAATAAACGAAAAAACCCGACGTTTGGGTCCAGGTTTTGAAACGGTCGCCATTTCCTCTGAGTCTATATAGTACTGTGCAAAAGTTTTAGACACCCCTTTTTATAACTCTCATATTAGCAGGTTAGTAAAAAAAACACTTTAGATTTCCAAACATTAGTTTTCCAGCAAAAAATGAAATGTTACATAAAAAAGGGTAGTACAGAATGTCAATAAAGGAAGCAGCATATTACATATAAGAGACCACTTTACAGCCAAAACTATAATGAAGACTGCTGTGATTTACAGGCAGATAAAGAATCAAGTGTGACAGTCAACATTTCCAGGAGAACTGTGGCTGGTTCTGTACGATACTCGGTAGATACTGTATTTACACAAAAACAGTTTTTTGCTCCCATTTTTTCATGAGCTGAACTCAAAGACCTAAAACTTTTTCTGTGAACTCAAAAGGCCTATTTCTCTCAAATATTGCTCACAAATCTGTGTAAATCTGTGTTAGTGAGCACTTCTCCTTTGCCGAGATAATCCGTCCACCTCACAGGTGTGGCATATCAAGATGTTGATTAGACAGTATGAATATTGCACAGGCGTGGCTTGGGCTGGCCACAATAAAAGGCCACTCTATCATGTGCAGTTTTATCATGCAGCTCAATGCCACAGATGTCGCAAGTTTTGAGGGAGCGTGCGATTGGCATGCTGACTGCAGGAATGTCCATGTTTGAGAGGTGGTGTTCACCATGTTGAAGAGGTGCTCTTCATGGATGAATCTCGGTTTTCACATTACAGAGCAGATGGCAGACAGTGTGTGTGTCGTCGTGGGTGAGCGGTTTGCTGATGGCATTCTGAATGCACAGAGATACCGTGACGAGATCATGATTGTTGTGGCCCGACCATCCATGACCATCACCTCGTGTTGCAGCATGATAATGCACGGTCCCGTGTCGCAAGGATCCGTACACAATTCCTGGAGGCCAGCATACTCACCGGACATGTCACCCATTGAGCATGTTTGAGATGCTCTGGATCGACGTATATGACAGCGTGTTCCAGTTCCTGCCAATATTCAGCAACTTCGCACAGCCATTGAAGAGGAGTAGATCAACATTCCACAGGCCACAATCAACAACCTGATCAACTCTATTCGAAGGAGATGTGATGCCCTGCGTGAGGCAAATGGTGGTCACACCAGATACTGACTGGTGTTCTGACCCCCTCAAAACAGTAAAACTGCACATGATAGAGTGGCCTTTTATTGTGGCCAGCCTGAGGCACCCCTGTGTAATAATCATGCTGTCTAATCAGCATCTTGATATGCCACCCCTGTGAGGTGGATGGACTGTCCCGGCAAAGGAGAAGTGATCACTAACACAGATTTTGAACAATATTTGAGAGAAATAGGCCTTTTGAGTTCAGCTCATGAAAAATGAAAGCAAAAGTGTTGCGTTTATATTTTTGTTGAGTGTGTAAAACTGCACAAACTGTACCTGATGCTGTTATATTTTTAAAGCAAAAAAGTCATCACATCTAATATTGAATTAGTTTCATTTATTACTGTGTACTGTGCTGTAATACAAGATGATGATAATCAAAGCTCTCATGGACCTGCTGTAGAGAACTCGCTCGATGCTGCTCACACTTTCACTCGCCGAGATTTTTATGTAGGACACATGCGAGGGAGTTACCTAAATTCACTTCTCTCGCCAGGCGATGTCGCGTGACGCTCAGCGGCGAAGTGATTCACTTGTCCTTCGTCGCTTCCTGCGTGGACGCCGCTTAACAATCTTAGATTCTCCTGATCTTCTATTCAAGACCTGGTTACTGGTTACTATAGAAACAATCAGACATGAGATGTGCATTATTAATAATGTGTGTAAGTAATGGAAGTAATACACACCTTCTGACCAATCAGATTGTACCACACTGTGGTACGAAACCTTTTTTCTTTTTCTGCCCCAAGTTCACACACTTGCATCCAGTCCAGCAGTCATATATATACTCTTCACCCAGTAAGGAGGATAACACAGGAGGAAGAAAGCAGGACGATTCCATTGCTAAAGTTTCTTTTTCTTGCGACAGGTTGTTCAGACCCTCGAGGACCACCACCAGGAGGTGCTATCTCTGTACAGAGACTTTGGATTTCAGGGCCTGATTGCACAGGACTCCGAGTTCGCTCTATGCAATGTCCCGGCCTATTTCAGCTCTCATGCACTTAAGCTCTCCTGGAACGGCAAGAATCTGACCACTCACCAGTACCTGCTGTCTGAGGCTGCTCGCCAGCTGGGCCTCAAAACCCAGCACCTGCCCATTTTTGCTGCCATGCTGGGTATGTAACTCCCACCACGCTGAACAAGACCACAGTATGGACATGCCTTGTTCTGGATCATGTTTCCTGATCTACGATTTGTTTCTGCAGGTAATCACATTCTGCCAGATGAAGACCTGGCTGCCTTTCATTGGAGTCTCTTGGGTCCAGAACACCCTCTTGCCTCCCTCAAGGTGCTATTAGTTCATCGTTAGGACTGTTTTCACGACAGCTGTTTGTTGCTATTGTGGTAAACATGAGAAAGTTAGCTTCTGATCCTAATGTTTTTCTGCTTGTTTTTAGGTAAGGGCTCATCAGCTAGTGCTCCCTCCCTGTGAGGTTGTGATTAAGGCTGTATCAGAGTATGTTGCGTCTATTCCGGATCTCGGGAACCTGGATTCTGTGGCCAGAGATGTATTCAAACAGTCTCAGGTACGACATAATCCTCTCGTTCCTCGAATCTCTTAGTATGCTATTACTGCGAAAATGTATTTATTTAAGCATCATAAATCCATTAAGGCAAAAGTAAGGTTACCAGCCGTGCTTATTCCTTGTGCAGTCTCGGACTGAAGATAAAATTGAAAGATTTAAGAAGGCGGTGGAATATTTTTCAGCAGCCAGTAAACCCAGACCTCTTACCATGGGACCTTCTCCTTACCTCTGTAAGTATTGTCCACCTAGATCTACTTTTGGGGAGATTTATGTTCTTCCAATCGTCTATACAGATGAAGTGTTACAGAATAAAAAGCTTTTGTGATCTGAAGGGGTGTTGGGTAATAATACTCTCCAACTTTTTGCCTTAAAGTGAAAGATTTACTTTCTCAGTGTTTTTTACTTTGGTGATCAGATCCTCTTCTCTTTGCCTTGTTCACAGTGCCAGGTTTTGGGCCTTGTCAGTTTGGTGGTCCTCCAGGCCACATGGGGGCAGTACAGTCTGGGAAAACCCAGGTAGATATTAGTAAAAGACGTTTTCGTATTTTCCATCCTGCGTATCATCTTTGTAATCTCCTTTTTTTTTCCTGCTCCCCCTTTGGACAGGTTGGTCCACCCCAGGTATCAGGTGTTAAGGTGCCTTATCCCGGTGGGCCCTACGGCCCCGGCCCAGCTTCTGCTCTTCTGTTCCAGAATCCGCCTCCACCACTACAGGAATGCAACGATTCTCTTGTTGGGAAAATGGGCTTTGGCGATTGGTCCGCTCCATATGATTCCGCTCAACTTGGCAACCGACTGCCGAATCACCACGCAGCTGCTCCTTCAGCTCCTTCGCCATCACCATCGTCGTCTTCAGATGGGGAAGAGCAAAATGATACCAGCACTAAGTGAGTATTTCCAAACCATTTTTAACACCCCCCCACCCCCCTGTTTAGCATGCCTCACATGAAGGCGGTTCTGATGGCAGTGTTGCAAAACAGCCTCCTGCATGGCGGTTCAGCACAGGTTCTTATGACGGTGGTGTGGCAAAACATTGTGAGCAGTGCGATTAGGTTGTAATGAGGTTGCTATTGTTTTACCGATAGTAGCAGCTCTCAAAGTGCACATTTGCTTTTATTTTTTGCCGCTGACTTGTACATGGCGGCGTGGTGGTTAGCACATCTGCCTCACTGAAGAGGGTCCGGGGTTTGAGTCCCGGGCTTGGGCATGATCTCCCTGTGCTAATTGGCTGTTCCAGATTGTCCCTAGGTGTGAGTGTGAAGGGTTTTGTGCGTGTTTGTTGCCTTGCGACAGTCTGGTGAGCTGTTCAGGGGTACCCCAACTTTGCCCAGACGGGCTCCAGCCTCCCTGCAACCCTAATAGGATTCCATCATTCGACAGATGAGTGAGTTAGTTGTGCCGTGTTGTGACATTTAATACCTGCAGAACCAAAACAAGCTCCAAAAGGCTACACAGTAAATTTCAGGTTGGTGTGATGCATCATTTATGTAAGAATCTAAGAATAACTTTAACTGTTTCACATGGTTGAACTAAACATATAAAGTTTAATGTGCTGCCATGATATGCATTGATTGAGGCATATAAATCTTTGTGTCTGTCTTCAACTATAACCGTCCTTTCTTTTTAGTCATTTGGCTGATAAGTCCTCTGGATGGGAAGAGCCCAGTGGCCGTGGCGGCGGCACGTCCGGGGAGGGTCCCCAAGGCAACGGGAGTGGGCCATCTATTCCGTCGTTGCTGTCCATGGCAACACGGAGTCACATGGACATTACGACGCCACCCCTTCCACAGGTCAGCGCCGAGGTGCTACGAGTGGCAGAGCACCGACACAGAAGAGGTCTCATGTACCCACAGATATACCACATCCTCACCAAGGTAGTGCACGCTTCCTTCTCTGTGAAGGTTCAGACACAACCCCTTTCCTTTATTGTTCCTTTCTCTGGGTGGGGCAGAAATCAATGTTTGGCTCATGGTTTACAAGTGATTCATTTATTTCAAAGGAATGTTTACATAGGAAGGTAACTGAAGGGAGAGGCAGTTCCGCTGCTTGTTCAGAAGCATGGTAGTTTTTATTTATTTATTTATTATTGTTTCAGCACTGCTCACACTTACTTAAAACGAAAAGGTGCTCTCGATAAGAAGAAAAACAAATCACAGATGAATCGTTTTTTTTCCCTTTTGTTTGTTTTTTGAATGAAGGGATTTTGTTATTGCTGAGTGCACAAATGAAAAAATCAGGTCTGTAACTCGCGTCTCAAACAGAACACACATCAGATTCATCTCTTATTTTTGTGATGTCACATGAAACCCTGCCACAGTTTGATGAACAGGGTTTGTTTGTCAGTGGTTCCTTGTGCTTTTCCTTCTTTTTTTAAATTTTTTTAATTAAATTGTTTTTTTTTTTTTAAGATGATGGTTTTCCATTTCAGGTTTAGTAAATTCCTTTTCAACACCCGTTTCAGGTTTTTCTAAAAGACATGTTGACTCAAAGGCTTTAAGACTGTGTGTGTGTGTGTGTGTGTGTGTATGTGTGTATGTTTATATAGATAGATAGAGTGAGAGAGAAATAAACAGGTATGCATAATTTTAGAAACGGTGTTTAAACTATTTTATTATCCTTACTATAACTTTAATTTGTTGTGAATAATCATATCTTTCATACAGTAAACTCCGTGTCTGATTTAAAACTGGTTCTTATCTGCCATAAATAGAATAAAACCTCAAGAGGTAAACAAAATATACCACACAGCCAGTAGGCATCCATGATATATGCACGTTGGAGCAAGCCTCGTAAATTGCAGCAAGACTCCTAACCGCAGTGATTTCTGAAGGTAAAAAGGGATTACTGATGCTGTAATGACCTGTTTAAAACAAAACGTTTGTATTTGTGTAAATAAATTTGGGGGAAAGTCTGTTTCAGACACTAAATTCTGTGTTTTTCATCTGTGATCACGGAAAACCGTTGTTTCTTCCTTATATCAACATATACAGCATGTGGTAGATGCCCTTATCCAGAGGGACTTTTATTTATCTGTCTTTATCTCCTGCTTTCCTCATGTTGTTACCCAATCAGAGCCAGGTTGAGCCATACACCGTTAAGATTATATAAACAGATGGTGGCAGTTTACCACACCGTCAGTTACTGCTTTTGACATCACCTGCTGATAGTCATATTTTTAAAATAATGCTTATACAGAACAGGATCTTTTACTGTAGTCCCTCACCAGTACAAGATTATTGAATGAATTTCACAAAATAGTTCTTTCAATTTTCATTGGAATTTATCAAAGTATAAAAAGAGCTCAGGGAGTTTGGGATGTTTGGGAGCATCAGGGCTTCATTACTGGATGCTTGAATGCTGCTCAATGTCAGTTCTTTACTAAAAGCAACAAAAAAAACAAAAAAAACAAAAACAAAGATTATTCACAAAAATGGGGCTAAAGGTGTTTTGGTTTGTCATCTGGAAAATCCAAGAAACCCAAGTTACAGCAAAATGTTTTCTGGTTTATTTTTCTGTTTTAAAGCGTGATAATGTCAATGCTTCCTGGTGGAGTGCCTGTGACAAATTGTGAGGGTCTGTTGTTAAGATTGACGCATTATCCACTTGGAATAATGATTTATTATCCCCAGACAGCTGACCAATCAGAGTGCACTATTCCCTTGTAGTAGATACGAACAGTGTTTAACTTAATCCTGTGAACATTCATGATTCATGATTTTTCTATAAGTGTGTAAAATTTGGTGTGATATGAATGACTGGCGGAGAGGGAGCGAGAGAAGGGTGTGGGCGCAGCAAAGTATTTTAATAGCAAACACAAGTCACGGACAAGTAACTAAGGGCAGAATAATACAAAGTTCATTTTTGTAAAAAAGTAGTTTGGGAGCAAAACAGGCTTAAAAAAAAAACTTAAGACAGATGCACGTACAAAGTCAATACTGTTAATGCAAACAGGCGGTATGACGACGACCTCATGTTGGACTGAGGTCTCCGTCTTTAACAGTCCTACTAACCAGAACTAGATTAGTTTGGTATCTGTGATCTTAGACGTGTGTCTTTCTTTAATAAGCTTTAATATGGTAGTAAAGGTCTGAATTTGAGTTGATTGCTATATGAATGACCAGCACTGGTGACATTGTAAACAAAGGGGATATGATTGTGTGACGTAGCTGGCCGAGCGCTATGCTAATCACACTTTTTTTTTTTTTTTTAACTGGCATAGAAATAAGTCATTTTTGTCTCATCCTTCATTTCGAGGGCTGACAGCACCAAGTGGATATCTTATAACTATGAAAAGTGCAGTTATCCACTAGTTGCTGTCCGCCCTCGATTTCAGCGCTTTTAACAGTCTTTGCACTTTCGTAGAGTCAGTGTCAGTGTATGCAAATCAGTTGTTATTTTTTAGAAAAGGATGCAGAGACCTGGTAGTGCTTTCTGATTGGTCAGTACTGAAATATTGATAAGCTCAGTAAAAATAACCGATAGGATAGACTGGTCAGTATACAGCCTAAAGTGAGACCTTCATGATTCATCACGTAGCATGGTTTGCAACTAGCAATGATTTGGGTGTAATAAGACTTCAAAACATTTTCTTAAATGGCTGATTTTGTTTTACTGTAGCACCTTCTGCTAATCTTTAAACTAACTACCAACTGTGTGTTTCAGGGGGAGATGAAGATGCCAGTATGTATAGAGGACGAGTGTAACCCCGACCTGCCTCCTGCCTCTTTGCTGTTCCGCTCAGCACGGCAGTATGCCTATGGTGTGCTGTTTAGCCTGGCTGAGACCCAGCGGAGACTGGAGAGGATGGCCATGCGCAAGCGCACTCCATTAGAGGGTAAGGGAGGGATAGAGAGAGTCTAGTGACTTATGCTGTTAATATTTTTTCTATATACACAAGTGTTTTATACACATATGCTGGTGTGTG
>JAQMYF010000003.1:20469636-20488266 GCA_030014195.1 Neosilurus mollespiculum | reverse complement strand
TATAGTGTGTGTGTATGTATGTATGGTGTTTGCATGTTCTCCCCATGTTCCTCATGTTTCCTTCCGGTTCTTGGGTTTCTTCCTTCAGTTCAAAGACATGCACATTAGGCTAATTGGCTTTTCCAAATTGCCCCTAGGTGTAAATATGAGTGCGAATGATCGTGTCCTGTTCACAGGCTGATTATAGGCTCCAGCCTCCCTGTGACCCTAATAGGATAAATCATATATAAAATTTGCTGTGGTGCTGTTTATCAAGTTGTACAGTCATTTTATTTTTTTTTCTTGGGATTTTTATAGTTTGTTTGGGTATTTAGCGAGCTGCTCATGTAGCTTAATGGAAATTGGCCACATGAACTACCACGAGGCCTCTTTGGGCTGCATGTATTATACTTTTATCATACAGGTTGCTTACATTTCGACTGCTTCCTCTCCGTGACTCCACAGTGCCCCCAGTGATAGTTAAGGAGTGGTGTGCCAGTAAGGCCAAGTCAGCCTTGACGCCTGAGCTGGTTCCAGCTATGTGTTTCCGTGAGTGGACCTGTCCCAATCTGAGGCGTCTGTGGCTTGGCCGTGCCTCTGAAGACCGCAGTCGCCGCACACGAGCCTTCTTGGCCTGTATGAGATCAGACTGCCCTGCTTTGCTTAACTCGTCTTGCGTGCCATCACACCTGCTGCTCATGTGCTGCGTACTCAGGTAGTGAAACAGGATACACACGTGTACAACCGCTAGAACTTTATAACACAGTAAAACCCAGTGAACGTGTTCTGTATGCCTTGAATCGTTGTGTTTTTATCCTTTATGACGGTAATCTATATTGCGTATTGCTATAGTCATTAGAACCAACGGGAAATCATGTGTCCTTGCATGCAGGTATATGATGCAGTGGCCAGGTGGTCGCATTCTCCAACGCCATGAGCTTGATGCCTTTTTGGCTCAAGCGGTGTCCAACCAGCTCTATGAGCCTGATCAACTGCAGGAACTCAAAGTAGGTGTTCAGATATAATCTAACCTCAGGGTCTGCAGAGTGCTTGTTGGGAAAAGGATGGCAGTAAAGGCTTCTTACACCGGTGTCTGATTTTTCCATTGATTAGGTGGAGAAAGTGGATAACCGGGGCGTGCAGCTGGCCTCTCTCTTTATGAGCGGCGTGGACACTGCCCTTTTTGTGAATGACGTGTGCGGTCAGCCACTCCCATGGGACCACTGCTGCCCATGGGGCTTCTTTGATGGCAAGCTATTTCAGAGCAAACTTGCAAAGGCTACCAGAGACAGAGCTGCTTTGCTGGACATGTGTGAAGGCCAGGTACAGATCCTGTTCTTTATGTTCCTACTGTTTTTTTTTTTTTTTATTATAAACTTCTGAATTGTTAAGACAGTAAGCTCTTTCCTGCATCCTTCCCTCTAATAGGAGGAGCTGGTTTCCCGAGTCGAGAAGATGAGGCAGGCTATCCTGGAGGGCATCAACCTCTCTCGGCCTCCTCCACCACCCCCACCTTTGCCACCCCCAGCCTTCCTGCCTCCTGCCATGGTGCCACCTTTCTACCCTATGCACCCACTGTATCCACCGCGACCCTTGGGCTCTATGCCTCCTCCGCACCACCAGCACCGACCTAGAGCTTTCCCAGGTACGATAAGTCACACCTTTTGCTGCTCTATTTAAATACCCTGTCCAGTCAGAGCCTTTAGTCACGACATGGAGGGTGAGATACTCGAAGAGACGCTCCTGCACCTTTAAGCCTAATCTCTGTCTGTTGTATGCGTATGAAAAAACATTCCGTACTGCTCTGAACTGGTAAAATAACAGAAAACCTGTTTACTTATAACTGCTTCCTGGAGTGCCCGTAACCCACTGTTAGCATCTGTCAGTTCGACTCAAGCTTGATCCACTCTGAGTAATGTTTTTTTGATCCCCAGATAGCGGACCAATCAGGTTGCACCGTTCCTCTGTAGTATATATAAGTATATGTTTTGTGCAGGGAGTTTTCTGCCCCTTTGTGGTTTTGTGCACAAGCTCATGTTTTACACTGTAAAACTTTCGCTGTCAACATAGGTATCCAGTCTATACCTCCTCAAGGTGGGAAGCTAGAGATCGCTGGTATGGTTGTTGGCCAGTGGGCTGGAAACAAACCGGTGCGAGGCAGAGGAGGGTTTAACGTTCAGGTGGTATCAGTAGGAGGAGGAAAAGGGTAAGTTACCTTCACTTTAATGTGTGACAACTTCAGCATTAGTCAGATATGATATAGTATTAACATACAGAGAAATAAGGACTGAAAATATTGCTTTGTGTCTAATAGAAGAGGTAAAGAAATGTTACCAAAAGGAAGAGGAGGGAAGAAAATGAACACAAATCGAACACAGGTAAAGCCACAATGAACTTTAATCTGTCATATGTTCTACATGTATACTTACTAGGGATGCGCCGATTTATTGGCCGTACCTTGGTATTGGCCGATATTTGCCTTGTTTACTGCTATCGGTATACTCCTGCTCCGCTAGGAGTGGCCGATGTTTATCTGTTATTGTCGCATAGATTTTGCCCTGGTTTGGTGTTGGCGACTCGCAGACTTATACAACCAGCCAACCTAACTGCAGACATGAGGAATTCCAGTAGGTGGTGCTATAGGGTAAACCTGCTGTGGAGTTAGTTGTGAAATAGAGAGAGAATTAATCGTTAAAGGTTATAGTAACATGGTGTAATAAATTTGCTTGGTTGAATATTTGCTTATTCAAGAGATGCTGCTAAAACCAGTCACTCGGTCATTTACCGAACTGCATACCCCTGTTAGGGTTGTGGGGAGAGTTGTGTCTATCTCTGCTGACACTGGGTAAAGGCGGGGTACACCCTGAACAGCGTACAACAATTCACACTCGCATTCACACCTAGGAGCAATTTGGAACAGCCGGTTAGCCTAATGTGCATGTCTGTGGACTGTGGGAGGAAAATGGAGTACTAGGAGGGAACCGGGGAGAAACATGTAGACTCCACACGGAAACGTTAAAGCCCGCAACTCGAACCAAGGAGCTTCTTGCTTCAAGGTGGACGTACTAATTTGGGCTTTGCCACCGTGCCGTACTGGCTGAAACCAGTTCAGTTCGGTTTTTAATAGGTTTTTTTGAGTCCCTGGTTGGCACAGAAGAAGATAAATAAAAAAACAACTTAGACAAAAAGTCCCGGCGTCAGTAATTGACCTGATTTTTATTTTAAACATCCAGATCAGCCCAGAATTTCACAATCAGTGCATCTCGAAACAAAAACTTATTTCAGAGGAGCTGGAACACATGGGAAATCTTTTAGTTGTTGATTGTCCTTAACAAAATGTAATTTTGAATAGTTGCATCTTAAATTTTTAGTTTGCTAGTTTGTCCAATTACTTTTGTTCTGTAAAATGGGTGAAAATCACGCAAAGATATTCCTGCACTGTTCACCCCCATTGGATCAAGTCGACACAGATCATGTTCATCACTTACTTTCTCCCGATTTGCTTTCTTTTCTGTAGACTCTCTCTTCCTCACCTCCCTCATCCAGCCCGCCAAAGCAGGCAGAGGAGCCCAAACCAGTGGGTCGTCCCACCGAGAGAGCCAGCGTTGTATCCCAGCAGCTGAACGGCAGCTCTTCAGGAAGCGCCACTGGCCAATCAGTTGACCTGCCACCACTGGCCCAGCCAATCCAGTGTGCCTTAGCCAGCAAAGACAACCAATCAGGAGATGGGGTGGAGGTAGAGGCCCCATGTTGCCTTGACGACTGCTCGTCAGATGGTGCACTACAAAAAGAGGAGTAATTACATCCCGTAGTTCAAGGATGATTGATTTGAGAGGGAATGTTCCAAGTTCGACTGCCTTTTTTCCTTGCAAAACATAATTAGGCACGGTAGCCACGTTGTGTTGTCATAAGAATCATTTATGATGTTACAGATGCTGGAAACTAGAGATGGACAGTGTGAGAAGGGGTGTGGTCTATGTCACCTTAACAGTAGGTTCTGATTTGGAACTGAGCAAAGTGAAAAATCGCAACCTTTTGTTTGCACATTGCACTGAATCGTTCTGATTCTGGGCCTCAGCCTTTCCACTGCCCCATCAGGGTTGTAGCATTGTGACAAGCTCTCAGTCTTTTCACCTTTCTAACCTTTTTTTTTTTTTTTTTTTTTTTTTTTTTTTTTTTTTTTTTTTAAAGAACACTTTAGATTGCTGGTTCTATTTGTAATATTGCCTAAATGTTGACAGTAGGCCCCCTTTTTGCTCAGAGGTTATCCTAAATATATCCACACAGACAGGCAGTGCATTTTAATAACAGCATGTATACTTCATATTCTCCAAGCCCTGAAATTGCCAAATTAATTGTAGTGTTGGGAAGATCGATCCAAAGCTTGAGCAATTCATCAATGAGAGCCATTTCCAAATTTATCAGGGCTCGAGTCACTATTATTATTTTAATGCACATTTTCATCAGAAAACAACAAAAATGTACTTTAATGTGTCTGCGTTGCGGCTCTGGATGTTCACTTTCCGGCATGTCATGTTTACTGTGCGTTACGCATGCTTGGCGTCGAGGGCGCGTTCGTATTTCTATCTGCACAGACAAACGCAATCCTGTTTAAATTACTCGAGTCGACTCGAAATCTCGGGTGAGCTGTACATTGCCAATTCCCAACACTAACTGATTCCAGAGCAGAAATTGTCACTTAACCAGACGTGCTAATCACCCTGGCTGTCAGTCACATGTCAGGCATCTGACAATTGAACCATGAGTCTTTATGCAGATTTAGTGCACTCTGCCCCCCCACCCCCCATTTATATACGCAGCATCTAATTGTTGGCATGAGCTTTGTATTAATATTTCTTAAGTAGCATGATGCACAAATCGTTTTGACATTTGTTATATGCATTAAAAATGCATAGGTGTAGATATAGGTCCCCTATTCTTCTTCTTTTTTTTTTTTTTTTTTTCTTCTTTCAAATTCTCAGCAGAAATTGTTGTAGTTGTTCATAATCGGGTGGCAATAGTTGCGAAACCTGCACGTTTCTATTTGAGATGATATTCTTATGAATTAGTTTCTTAGTACCGAAGAAAATGCCCTGTTAATAGTTATATTGCAGGCAAGTTGAATACCGGATTTAGGACCCTGTTTCGAGTTAATAAATGATCCCTAATTGAGCTCTTAAACATTAACATTAAATGGGACACTCCAGTGCTGGCGTAGGATCGCATTAAAGGGGTTTTCCTCACAAACCGTGACATCGCTTCCAGTGAATTTAAAACTTTTATTCACTGTTTGTCAGCAGCAGTGTTTGTTTGAATCCTCCCTTTAAGGTGAGTGATAGTCATATTTTGTGTTTTTATAACATTAAGTGGTGTCGTGGCGTGAAGTAAGGGTCCAAAAAAATCCCTTCGGATGAGTTTCACCATAATGCGGACAGTTCTTGTGGTAGATGATTTAATTTCAGTGATCCGGGACCCGCTAATCATGATTCTGAGACCTGTGATCTAAAGAACAGTGAAGTGAGACTGTTGATGTCCAGTCCCGGAAGGTATTGCTCTTCATGATCTCTGCTCTCAGTAGCCGTTTCATTCAGCGACCCTGAATAACAAATATTTTTTTCCTTCACGCGTTTCCAGTACCATCCACACAGTGAATACACATAGAGCACTTGAGATACTCATGGACAGAGCTGCTAATCAAGTTCTCTCTCTCTCTTTTTTTTTTATATTACTATTCATTTTAAACGCACCTTATTATTCTGAGATATCGATATTGATATGCAAACCCCAGCGCCAAACATTGAAATGAAAAAAAGCCCTCTGAAATTGATTGTAACACAACATAAAGCACTTATGTTATTTATATATAGTTATAGAACAGTACGACTACAGCTGTTAGTCTGTGTAGGTCAAGAAACGGGGGTAAATAGGGAGAACTCAGAAATTTGTGATTGTTGGGTTAAAAATAATAATAATAATACATGCCCTCTAGTCATATCACATGACATTAGAATATTGTTATTTCTGTAACATTAAACCCATGTGTGTTTTTATGACTGCCCATTGACCTCATGCACCTTTCAGAGAGCATTTTATTGAAGGGAAAATGGGTTTAAAGTAATAGATCTCCAGCTCTGAAATCTAATTCAACACTTTCACATAAAGGAAAATGCTCCTTTGTGGGTTTTTTTTTTTTTTTGGGTACTAGTAATTATGGGATTGTTGCGAACGAGCTTCAATTTGTATCAAAGGACGAATACACTAGAACGAAGCTCTTTTGACAAAGAATTTTAAATTAGAAATCTTTTAATACTGAATTTCATTAGTGTCTGTGCAGGAATGTTAATAAGATGCACCTTATTTTGTTATAATATGGATAGATTATAGTTTATCATGTGCCACAAGATGATATATCAAAAGCTCTAAATATCGCAGAACGACAGACATATTTATGTTTGTAAATTGTAAAGGTTTGGCGGAATCCCCTCTATTAGTTGAACGTGTTTTAGGTTTATATATGTATACCACATAGATATACACACATATAGTCCGCGGTAACCTACACAAGCGTTCGTCACTGGCTACGTCCAAGTTGGTAGAAGTATAGACATGACCGTCTTGAATATAGCTGAACTGTGATAAATCGATATTAATCACCACCATAGCATCGCGTATAATATACTCACTATGATACCCATAAGATAGCACGCTATATACGCACAACCCATTGTTCTGAAGGTCAGACTGCGGTTGTTGCATTTAAGGATCAATTCAGACGTGCTGACCATGAGTTTAGCATGTCGAAAAAAACACACCTACACATACACACGTACACTTGTTTGTATCTATAAGTAATTGCTTCATACTTACTGTAGACTGTCGGTCAGTTTTCAGTTTCCTTTTAAGGGAGATATGAAAAATTTAAGTAAAAGTCACTCAGCAGACTCAGATTGTTGTCATAGAAATACATTTAGCGTAATTTTAGTCGCAGAGATATACGAGAACACACCCAGAAATGGACATTAACGTGTATACACACACACACACACACACACACACACACGTGCATATGTAGATGTTTTCTTTTAGAGAGACACCAGTTAGTACAAGAGAAAATATAATGTTATTTAGGATTTCTTTTTGTATTTGATATCGTTGATTACTTGTAATGCTTAATTAGTGATTTCAGATGTGTGGTTCCCAAGTTACCCTCTGCAGAGCTTCTTATCTGGCTTTTATATACCCTTCCTTCTGTTTGTTTTTTTCCTGTTCACTCTTTCAATCTGTTTCTTATTTGGCATTTTAATCAGACCTTTGTTGAGAGGTGACTCTGCCCAGCATAGATGCAGATGTATAACAATTTGCAGTATTAAGTATTTTAATGGATCTGTATCCTGATTTCTGAGATACAACCAGACCTCATCATTCACCTAACGCGCCCCGCCCCTTTCTCCTAGTCAGTCCTATTCGATCAGTGGTAATATAGAACCTGTTCGGTTTTCTACATACGGTGCTAGTTACTGTACTGCACTCTGTTTTGATTTAAGAAATCCCTGTCTTGGTGTTGACTATAACGTGACTAATACACACTCTCGCACTTCACACGCTTGCTTTATTTTCAGTGTTTTTATTTTAATTTTTAAACAATAACCAGATTTCTTCCACATCATCTCTTAAAAAAACAAACAAAAAACCCCCAAACAAAACAATTCTCACCCTTCTTTCCCTTGTTCCATCATTTCTAGACTGGACTTTGTCTCGTCATGTATGTCTCGGTTGTGGACTTTCTTGCTCCTTTTGCAGTGTTGTCTCCTTAAACACACCCCCAACCCGCTCCCCCCCCAATCATAATAACAGTGAAGATAATATTAACCACAGTAATAATTTTGCTCATAATCAGTCTGTATGTAATTGTAGCCAGACGTTGGTAACGGATATTTTTTAGCGCTGAACAAATACAAAAAAGAAAAAAAAAAAGTAACCTAACAATCTTTGGTTTAAATTTGTGAAAATTGTGGGATATTTTTCCTTTTTCTATTTAAAAATAATTGTTACTCCTTTGACCATTGCTACAGTTAGTATTAAATACGCTTAGCACAGCTAGATATTTGAAACTGTACTGATTCTAGGTATCTTTTACTTTATTGCTATTGTTTCAGACCACTTCACCATTAGGATCAAATTGTAGCCATCAGACTAAACCACGACAATGTCGACCATTTCGAGACACTTTGATTAATCAGTGAGGATCGTTTAAAAGCTAACAATAAATCCAACAGTAACCATTGCATCCTTGCACAAAACAGAGGTATCTCTGCTACTAAAAACCAAAGTGCTTACTATTTGTCAACCCAAATTATGGTTTGTTTTTTTGTTTTGTGGAAATAGTATTTTACTATTCAGTAATTAAGATCATAGCATATATTATGGGTCCACTGACAAATATTAAATGAAGGAAACAAAGTATTTACTGTACATCTTTTTGGTGAAATGTGGCTGAGGTGTGTGTCGTCCGATTTCTTTGCTAACAGTCCCCCCCCACCCTTTTTTTTTTAGTTGAAGCGTAGCCTCAGATGCAAGTCTTGATGCGGTTAAATCCTAGCACCCTCTGCACTTACCATTTTGGGATAAGTAGCTTCATGGTTCGGTAATCATGGCTAGGGTAAATGTAAGTATCGGTTCAGTCACATGACGGCGTGAACAGTCCTTGCCTGTGCAGTCCTGTACACTTGTGTCTGGAGATGTACTTCTTTTTTTTGTTTTTTTTTTGTTTGTTTTTTTTGCTTTAAAATTGTTCCCTCCTATGCTAGCTTTGAAGCCCTTCATGTCACATGACCACCTGTGTGCTTTCGACTGGTGTTGTAAGGTTTTGAGCCCATTAGCGATAACAGCAATGTGTTGTGTACAATGGCTCCCTGACACTTCCCTCCACCCGTGCTGGATGAGTGCTCTTGTTTTATCCTTTTATTTTTAGAGCATGTTGCCCGTGCTATGTTGTTAACATTTTCAAGTGACGACCCATTCTCCTTTGTAGGCAACACATTCTGTCATCTGATCTGTTCACCAGGATAAACGCGTTGATGCATGCATCAAGGTCTCCAAAAGAACTTGTGTAGTGAAGGGTGAAACTTCATCATTATTATTATTATTGCTGTTATGGTTATGATCATTATTAACAGTTTCTCATTTTAGTCAAAAGAAAGCACCAGGTTGTTTAAGAAAGAAACCTTTTTTTATTTGTCTTGCTGTTGTGGTCTGAATTCACGATGCATTGAGAAGAAAGCCAAAAGGCTGAGAGAGAAAGAGTAGAAGTTGGCAGTCATGTTTGTATGGTTGGAAAATGACTTACAGTGCTGAAATAAAATTTATTCTTTTAGTAAAATGTGTTTTATTTTTATTTATTTACATGAACTGTATATAACCTGTGCAATAATAGTAAGCCGTTTAACATTTTTCTTTGTATTAGTTCTATATGATTATAAACTGTATGCACTGCTTGGAGAGCGGTGTGTTGCATGTACCATTTGGACAGCATTGATGCATTTAACGTCACCTTGAGCTCATCTCATCTTTTCCCAAATTGGACCCATCTGCAAATAGCTGCTGTCTCTTGGTCCACAGATTGATTGATTGATTGATTAATTTATTATTTTTAACTTCGATTTATTTATTTTTTTTATCTTCCATTAGACCAGGGGTGACGTTTATTTTCACTGAGGGTCACATCATTAAATTTCTAGTTCATCGAGGGCCAAATAAACACTAAACATCTATTCCAAAAGGGCAGCATTGAAATCTGCATACCAAAATGATTTGAGAATGATTCAAGGACACTATTTTATCGGAAATTAATAAATCAACTATTAGACTCATTTCCCCTTCGTTTAATTTTTTTCTTTGGTAACATCTTGACGCTTCACCACAGAACTGAATGATGGAGAAATGACCACGCGTTTTCATGAGTGTCAATGTGTGCGCACTGCCAATTTTCTCTAATACTCCATAATTGTCAATAACGCATTAGAAACCTTCGTAATGAGCGCCGAGTGCAGTTTATAAGCACAAAGACTTAAGTCTTCAGTTCTGTGCGGCCCAAAGGTAGCTTGATAATAGCTTAATGTGTGACCTAGCTATTTACTTGAAATAGGTTGCTGCCACCTAGTGGATGAGGGTTGCGTTACAGCTCATGGTAATGGTTGATGCAAAGATCGTATGATAATTGTATTCTTTGAAAGCTCTCGTGGGCCACTTATGAGTTGGTGGGCCGGATTTGATCTGCAGGTCTCCAGTCACAGAAAGAGGGTGACAAAAAAGATGAATCAGTTTCTGTGACAGATTGAGACTTGAGACAGATGAAACGACAGAAATTATACAGTGTCTGGGCTTTGCTTCTAAGTAGCTATTTTCGTGTACTATGACACTTAAGTACTAAACCTACCATCACAGTAGGGTTTCTATTCGAAAATCAAGTGTTTACGCTGGGATAGAGTCATTTATCAGAATTACAATCCTTTACTGGTCCCAGAGGAAATTGTGTGCCTTTCATGGATTTTTTTGTTAGTGTCAGAAGAACATTTTATTATCGTGAGTATTGTTGGGGACCCTTTATGGTCTTCACTTGATAAATCATTCATTGATTGATTTGGGGTGGACATCCGATATTTTTTTTCAGGGCTTATTTTTTTTTATGGCACCACAGATTTTGAAATAGGGGCAAAATCAGCACACTGAGCTTATGAATAACTAAAAATGTGTTCTCGTCACAGAACACTAGGTGACTCCCCCGCATGGTTAATGGCACACTTGGTATTTTCAAGGTTTGCTAAATTTGACTCTTGTGACATGGAAATCATGCAATAGGTCAAGGTGACCTAGTTTTACAAGGCTAACAGGCATGTCCATAGGCATCTGCTATGAATAACACAATCCTGTGCTAAATTTTACATCTGACTTTTTACGTCTGACCACGTGCATATTTCATGTGGGCCCTGTAACCTTGAAATTAGGTCAAGGTGACCCAGTTTCAGTAGGTTTGAAGACCTTGACACTAAGTATAACAGGTATGAACTGGAAACCAACAAAAAAACTGCACCCTCTAGAGTGCTCACAGGCATTTGTGATGAATTGACCATTGTGACCTTGAAAAATAGGTCAAGGGGGGCCAAGTTTCGATAGGCTGGTAGGGTGTGCAGACAGCCCGCTAAAACATCTAGGGCCCTACACCTTACACTTCGCCGGGGACAAAAAATGATCTGAAATTGCCTACAAGCTGAGCATGTGTACGAACGGTGACCTTCGACAGAAGCACGCGCAACCACTTGTTGGGTGTTGCACCGAAATTGGGGATATACCGCAGGTAGGGTCAGGTGTGTAAAGCCCTGCAGGTGGCATGTACCATGGTGGTATCTGTGTCCGGTAGGGCATCGGTGGTGGCATCATCACAGAGTGTGTAGGTCATGTGACACACTGGCACAACATCGAGACAGAGACACCGAGCCCGGTCCCTGGTAGAGCTTCGTTAAGTGGTCATAGTGGACATCCCGTAATAACACACCACCCCCAGTCTCTGATTGCTGCTGTTTCCAGAGTGTTCCAGTCTCCACGGAAACGCCCCCTGACAACCGACGCCCCCGCCGCGAGAATCCAAAATCTCGCGAGATGAGAGGGAAGTCTCGTCCGCCTGCTCCTCTAAGATGGCGAAGGCATGTAGGAGTCAGTACCTCAGGTGAGCAAGATTACACCAATTCCTTATTTAATATCAAGTCAAAGGTCGTCGGAGGGTTTCTCTTTCTTTCTGTTGTGATGAATTGAATAAAAGAATGTAAATAATTGAAGTAGAGTCTCTGAAAGGTGGGATTTATTAGCATCATTTCCCCGCGGCCATTTTTCCTTTACATTAGCATTTGCATTAGCATAAAGGTTTATTAGCAACCAATAAAGATGTGCCACAAAACCTTTATTAATCTCGTACGGTGTATGATTCATTAATCCGGCTGAAACTGCTAACACCTTTTAGCGTGTTTATGCTAACTTCACTGGGAAAAGTCTCCATTTTTATATGTAGCTACAGCTGTAATGTATTAACTAGCTTATGCTAGGTTAATATAACCAGCTAGTAATGTTAAAAATAAGACATTTAGGCAGTTTATGGAGGTGTTTACCTGTTAATCAGACAAGCAGAATCATTTCAGGCCTGTAGTTGTTAGTGGAGGCAGCTAGCATAGTGTTTGTGTCGTGTTTCATTTAGCATTGTTTACTTTGTGATGCTGAATTTGTAAATATGGATGTTTTGGATTTGACTTCAAGCTGCATGAGTGTCTTCTAAATGTATTTTTGGGGGGATAAGCTAAAATTTTCTAAGTTTTTTGGACAGCTGTGTGTTTTTCTTTTCACCTTGAAACGTTTTCTTCAGACTGATGATTCAACCCAATGTACTCTGATTGGCACAAACACAAAGCCACGTGACTCATACAGGGCGACCCAATAAAACCTCCCACATTTCAAAGGTGAATGAAGAAAAAAATCATTAAAGATAACGAATGATCATTTACTCGCATGAAACTTCATTCAGTACAGTTTTTAATTAATTAATTTTTTTTAAAAAGATGATTTACCAAAAGGTGGCAGTCATTCGTCTGTACTCTCACACTTGGAGGTGATTTCTGAAGGTCGTCATGGCTCGACGGTTCATGTCGGGTGGAACGGAGGCGATCTCCTTCAAGAGTTTGGGGTTGATGAGTATATGCTGGTAATTTAAGGTAGCACCAGAAAAAAAAAAATCGCAAGGGGCGAGGTCAGGGGAACGAGCCGGCCACCTAACACCACGATGCAACGAGATCGCGGAAACATTTCCCTCAGCGTTTCCAATGATCTTCAAGCTGTGTGTGTATGCCGAAGCTCTATCTTTCTGAAACCGCACATCGAGCTCTACAGGCTCAAGGTGTTTAAATGTGGTCCGGGATAGCAACAGACCATGATAACATGATTTTTAACGATCCCCCCCATTTACCCTTGAAATGTGGGATGTGGCTTTGAAAAGTAGCCACTCTGTGTTGAGTAGGTCTCCATTGTGCCCCCAGAAAAGTTCCTACTTTTCGATGCATGGACTCCAGAAGATCTCTGTAAGCGTCCTGTAGTAACTGACACCCAGACTTTAGCAGCAAACCAACGTCCTATATCTCGTTCATTGGAGTCTCCATGGATCGGACCTGTTTGTCCAGCACGTCCCAAAGAAGCTTGGTTGGTTTTAGATCTAGGGAACTTGGGGGGGCTCCAATTCAGCGCCATGTCATATTCCTTAATCCATTTCTGAACACGTAGTGCAGTGTGAAATGATGCCTTATGCTGAAAGAGACCAGTGCCATTAGGAAACACTGCTAGCATAAGGTCGTGAACACGGTCTGCAGTGTTTAGGTAGTAGGGCTGACAAACTTCATATTATGTTAAGGATACATTCAGTAGTGTGCAGTGAAGATTATACACCACCACTTTTGTCTAAAAGGGCTCCTAATAAAAAGAAGTAAAAAATGACGAGAAACAAAAAAATCATTCCAAGAATATTGAGGTAAAAGTATGGCTAATAAACAAAAACACTGAAGATACCAATTTTTCAGAAAAATTGAAAGGTGTCACAAATTGAATTTGTTTGGCTTTTGCATAGCATGAATGAACTTCAAACCATATGGAGTGGTTTAGCGAGTGAAGTGGGGGTGTGTTTAGTTGATTTTTACATATAAAATGTTGCAAATAATTTGTCTTGTGCGGGACATGCCTTTAACTTCTGAGGGGAAAAAACGAGTTGATGGTATTTTGTGTGTGTGTACGTACGCTCGCCTAGATCAAGAAGTGCTTGATACCGTTATCAAATTTTTAGGGTAGCTCCTTGGGACCAAAGGCTGAAATGAGTTTACGAAAAGGTCGTTGCCAGTCAAGTTCAAGGTCGGCCGCTAATTATTTATAATGGCTAGTTAACAGCTGGTGCTTCTAGTTTGAACTTGTGTCATATGAGAGATGGTTCTGCCAAAAATCAATTCCTGACTGCAAGCATATTTTTTAAAAAAATGACAAGGTTTTTTATTCCTGTTCTGCAACATAATGGACTGATTGTCCATAACATTAACACCACCTGACTGGTCTGCAGCTCCATAGACAACCAGCTGCTTGCACTTTGTTTTCTGACTCCTTTCTGTCACATCCATCATTAACACTTTCAGCTGTTTGTTCTGCAGCAGCTCTTCTGTGGGATCAGACCAGGCGTAGTAGTTCTCACTCCCACCTGCATGACTGAGCCTCAGGCACCTCTGACACTTTTGCCTGTTCAGTGGATGTCCTTCCTTTGACCACCTTTTTTAGATACCCTGCACTTCATGCTAGGAACATCCCCCAGGAACTGCTGAGTTGGAGATGATGAGTCGTTTAGCATCACAATATGGCTCTTGTCAAAGTCCTTCAGATCCTTACGCTTGTTAATTTTTCCTGCTTCCAACACAATACATCGAGAACTGATTGTTTACTTTCTGACTAATACATCCCACTTCTTGACAGGTTTATAATACCACCTAAAGATCGGCATGAACCAAGATAACCGGTCTTATGTGTTGAAGAGGAGATAATTTAACATATTTGATTCTGTATTAGTTATATAATAGTCATTATGTTTGCCACTAGGTACTTGGAGGAGGCTTGTGAAGGGCCAGAGATGACGTATATTTGTTAGCTGTGTGTACTCTGGTGAATGGAACTTGTACTTGCGATTTATTTGGGGGGGGAAAAGAATTAAACAAAGAAAACCAGCTGTATGTACTCGGTGAATAAAGGGAGTTAAAGTACCTGAATGCACCCTTTTCTTGACAATAGAACAGTTCCTTTACTTTGTTGTTAGCTAGTTAGCGTCACTGAGCTCTGTGGGTAGCATGCTATACAGCTAGCGCCGTTTTAAGCAACAAAATACAGAACTAAAGTATTTAAAGATAGGAACTTTAATCTTTTTCTCTACTTTTTGGTATTGGGTATGTCTGAATTACCCTGTCTGTGAAGTACAGAAGGCCCTAGTAGTATGTAAGCGCAACTCCTAAACTGTTTGATGGCCTTTTATAAACCTTTACCCAGGTGTAGTGCGCTACCTGAAGATGTGCATGAAGCACCATAATCCCGGCCTGTTGTTTCAATCTAGGGCAGTCTGGTGATTTTGTTGCTTCTAGTACTGAAAGATTCTTTGTGTGTGTGCGCATCACTCTTCACAGCTCCCTAGCTACCATACATCATGAAACAATTTCTCTGTAGCCTCGAGAGGCCCAAACAGACCCAGATAAACAAAGCCGTGGTGCATCGTGGTGGGATTCTTTAGAGTGCGCCTTGAGGGGGACTTCACTGGTATTTTAACTCAGTTCTACATATTTCTTTACGTCGTTTTTAATAGGATTGGCCTTTTCTCCCCTCATGAAATTTCCCTAATCTTTTTTTCGGTGTGTGAATGTGCAGCCAAGGCTGTGTGCATGCTGAGTGACAGTTTAAACTCTCCACCATCACATTCCACGCTTGAATTTAATTTAATTTCACCGAAGGCACCGAGTTAGGTGCAGCCTGTTTAATGAACTGAGTTCGGCTGCATACAGATGAGTGACGAGCTTGGTTTGCTCCAGCTTCGGAGTGTACACAAGCTGTAATTAAAGTTCAGTTAAACGTTATCCTGACCCCGTCTGCTGTTTTACTTTCTAAAACCTAACTACGGGGAGAAACTCCTGCGGTATACAAGACCAGTAGTATATTGGTTTGGAGGAAAATGTATTTTAGTTTCACGAATTACATATTTATGATGAACACGAGAAAAAATACAACTTGATGAGGGCGGAGTTTTGACCATTTTAGCAAAACTACTGCTTTTACTGTGCACTTGTCTTAAAGAGTCAGTTAGCAAAGAGTAAACCTCTCCTAGCTTAGAGACAGCCACGCACACCACCTCGCTGTTTATCTATAACTGTGCTAATGTTTTTTAATAGATAGATCATGTGCGTGGTGATCATGATCTGATTCACTCTACTGTGTGTGGTTGACTACATACCTCAAAATATTTGCTTGTAAGGCTGCAGTTGACCAGGCAGGAGATACACCTAGTATTCTGTGACAAGAACGCATTTCTAGTTATAGTTTCATGTTTAAAGGGAAGCCATGCTTGTTTTCCTTCTGGGGTGTTTGAGGTGACCCATAAACACAAGGTTTCGGCCACATCAGTGTATCATGGTTCTGCCTCCCAGTGCAGAAAGCGTGGAGCGTTCAGGTGACGACTAACCCCGGGTTTACACTCGGGCACAATGTCTGCGATGTCCACGATTTAAAAAGGGGAAAAAAAAGAAAGTGCGGAGTGCCTTGATTTATAAGCGTGCTTGGAGCACAACTGGGGAATTAAAAGGAGGACAGCTCGCATCCAGGAAAATTAAATGTGAAGAAATCGTGTTTTCAAGTTCAAGATCCCCTGCGATGGCCCATCAAGGTCTGTTAAGCTTTAATGCACTCTTTCAGGCGAAAATCTGTTTTATAAGGCGTCACGTCTTCAACACTCAACATTCACTTCTTTGTACTTACAGCTACCCGTGCCCCCCCACCCCCCGCTTCCTTCCACCCTTCCTGAACGTACACAACTGTGTTCAGCTGGTCTAGACATGCCTCTGTGTGAGTGTGTGTGTGTGTGCGCGCGCACTTCTACTCGATTGTTTTCAAACGCATGTGTTCGATTGCCTTAAAACATTTCAGTGGTGTTTGTTCTGTCTGCCTTAAATGGACCTGTTATTAATTTAAACTGCTTCTCACCCGAGTTTCAACTTGACTAAATGGAACTTCGTGGGTTTTTTTCCCTCCTTCTTTGTGCGTAGGCTCCTGAAATGGATACACCCATGTTTCTCTGAGGATGGTGTGAACAAATTGGATGAGTCTGGGTAAGAGGATTTTTGTATCCAAAAACAGCTAATGTACTACTCCTCCTGTCAATCCAACAGTGATTACGTGAAACTTTTATATGGATATTTGTGTCTGTAATGTATGTACTGTGATCTTTTTAAGCATAAAGATAAAAGATGGCAACTCCATTGGGTAGAGTGAGAGGTAGAGTAGGAATACTGCTGTTATGGTTAAAGCTGGGGTTGGTAACTTTTTAGCTGTATACACGAACTGATCTATTGGTTGAAATGATCTTTACACCCTGACACCAGTTTAATTTAAGAGATCTGAGAAAAAAAATCCATCATCTGTGGCCTCTGTAATCCTGTAAAAACACCGACCAATCACTTCCTGGTGGTCCATTGGGAAATATCCAATTAGCTGCTCCCGTGTATCCTTGCCTACCATGCACGAACCAGCAGTCAGTGAGGAGCTTGTGTGTGGAGGTGGGTGTGGATTTGAAAGGTCCTCTGAGGGTAGGGGAGGGTTTAGTCAGAGTAATGAAGAGATATTTGTTAGATTTCCAGCTTGCCAACCCCAGCTTTAATAAGACTCTTAATGTTTGCATTTTTGTCTTGCTCATTCAAACACCCACCCACAAAAAAAAAAAAAAAAAAAATCCCAGTGAACGTGCAATCCTGAAGTGACTACGGCTGTAAATCTGTGCTTCCTCCTGCCTCAGGGTTCTAATCGTGGACTGTGGTGCTGGGGGCTGTGAGGTGAGGTAGTAGTTTGTATAGTTTGGGATCACACCAGATCTAGGAGATAACTATACAGTCTACTGTCTTTCTTACGGCTACTGTGGTGCATCGTATCCTCCGTCAGAGGAGAAGAAAAACCAAATCCTCACACTCCAGTGAAATGAAAAGCATGGGACACGACTGCCTGTGACTTGGTTGTACTGAGGTAGTAAGTTGTGTTGTTGAGGGGACTTGGTATGATTTGCCCTTTTATTTTTGGAGATAACTATACATCTTACTGCCTTTCATGCCAGAGTCTTGAACTACAGCAGCTAGTGCGAACAATTCCATAATCAAGAATGTATTTATTTATTTTCTACATGGCTTCTGAAAGGTGTGTGTGTGTGTGTGTGTGTATTTCCTAAAATCTAATAAACTGTGTACTTTTCACTGAGCAAAGGTACATTTATGCAGTTTGCCTCTTTTTATTTATAGATTTATTTAATAGATAAAATTCCTGTAGTAGCGTAACTGCTGCTTGCTGGTTCATTTATTCGTACATCTTGAAGTATTTATATCCCGGTCAGGTTTGCAGTCACTCAGGAGCAGCAGGGTTTATATTCTGGAAACACTGCGCATGAGACAGGAATATGTCAGTACAACACACCCACACAATTTTGTCTACCCCCTGCACCTATTATGTTTTTGGAGGTGGGAGGAAATCGGTGAAACCAAAGCAAACCCTTATGGACACATGAATGCGTGAAACGGACAGTAATCAGAGAATTGATCCTAATGCTGTAAATTAGCAATGCTGCTTAAGGCCAGACATAATCTAATTACATGTACAGTTTAAAACTTTTCAATATTTGGACCAATCTCCAACATTCCTAGTTTGAAGAAATGAATGAAGATAAGAACTTTTCATTAAAAAAATTCTGATTTTAAGTGTGTGTGTGTATATATGTATGTATAGTGTGTGTGTGTGTGTGTGTGTGTGTGTGTGTGTGTGTGTGTGTATATATATATATATATATATATA
>JAQMYF010000003.1:20435561-20468061 GCA_030014195.1 Neosilurus mollespiculum | reverse complement strand
ATGATGTAATAAGACCTCATTTTAAAGCACGGCATATACACTATATATAATAAAATAATGGTGTAATGCACGTGTGTGTGTGTGTGTGTGTGTGTGTGTGTGTGTGTGTGCTGCAGGTGAATCAGTTGGAGAAGAAGCTGTGTGAACTGGAGGATGAGTGTCTGATGAACGGCGATGTAAAATCCAAACTTAAACAGGAGAACACACACCTAGTGCACAGGTAAACACACACACACCATAAACCTCTATTACAGAGCACCAGGAACCCATTAGAAACTGGAATATAAAGATTTCATATTGGAACGTGTGTGTGTGTGTGTGTGTGTGTGTGTGTGTGTGTGTGTGCAGGATACATGAGCTGGAGGAGCAGCTGAAGGAACAGGAGGCGCGAGAAGAGCAGATCATGGACGATGAGCTGCGAAGACACAGAGATGCTTTTAACAAACTGGAACGAGACAAGAACATGCAGATTGATATACTCAATAATCGGTACACACACACACACACACACACACACACACACACACACACACACAATCAAGTTACTTCCATTTCACTCCTCTTGAGTAACATGTTCCATTTAAGATTTCACACACTTAAAGGGACGGTATGTAATCTTTCAGTGTTCGTACACCTGCATGCTCCTGCCATGTTTCAAAGATGAAACAGACATTTGGATGTAAATAATCTGTTATATAATGTGACACATTTCTTTCTTCATCTCTGTAAAGTCCTCTAGTTTGAGTGCCATGACTAGATGAAGTTTACCCCCCGTAAGAGGGACTGCAGGCACTGACACACCAGCCAGTAGCATTCAAGTTACACCACACCACTGTTAAATATGCTAGCTATTCAAAACAGAAAAACAGAGACTAAAAGAATCCCTGATGATGTATAAACACAGAATTCTCGATCAGTCTGGGGTAGAAACATGATCCTTAAATCAGTTAAACACGCCCCAAAAAGTCACGTGACCACCAACTCGCACAAAACACAAACCATTTCCTTTTCAGCATGAAAAACCTTCACTTAGAAGGGACTAGTATTAAAAGGCAAACACGCAGACTAGCCATGTTTACTGCTAACGAGAGAGACGTAGCCCTGGGGGCGGGGCATATGCCTATTAATGAGTATTTAATTTGACAAATGCAAGACTGGCAAAAAAAATAATTATAATAATAAAATGTACTTTGAATAGAACGGGTAAGCTTGTTACGTTTTATTGTAATTCATCTCACAGGCAGTAGAGGGCTCTAAAAGTTACATACGGTCCCTTTTAATCCAATTTACTGAACTCTTGACAGGGGAGGTGACATTCCTACTGGACAGAGTAGACATTTAACATTTAAGCCCTGTGCCTGTGAAATACCGGCCTGATGGGTGTGAGTGAGTGTGTGTGTGTGTGTGTGTGTGAGTGTGAGTGTTGTTTTTAACCGTGTGTTGTTTTGGTGTCAGGGTTCAGCAGCTGGAGGTGGAGAACGCGGAGATGCTGGTCAACATGAGCAGGCTGAAAACGCAAACAGAGAAGCTTGACGCGGTGTGTGTGTGTGTGTGTGTGTGTGTGTGTGTGTGTGTGTGTGTGTGTGTGAGTGAGTGAGTGTGATTTAGGTATGGGTGTGTGACATCATGTTTATGAGAAGATTCGCTGAAAACCGAAAGTTTTTTGGAAGTTTCTCATGGTTTGTGACACAATGCTAACGCTCCTTAGTATGAGGAAGTGTGTTAGCGGTTGTTGCTAATCATAATTACAGTGGCTTTTTGACACATCTGAGGTAAATGATGTTGTTCTGGATGATTCCGTGTCTTTTCCCTTCTCCTGGAGTCTTTTCACTGTCTGTTAAAGACTTCAGTTCTATTTGCTAGCGAGCTAAATCATAATTTATTCATGAGGTGTCTATTTGTATTAATTTAGCAACACATGAACACAATGTGTCAGCATTTCTGAGGTAAATATTTATGTTTTGAATCGTTTGGTTATAGGAATGTAACAGTTCTCTTAATTTATGATTGAGTTTGGTTCAAGTTGTTGGGTTTTCTATTTCTATTTTCCCACGGTGTAGCTGAAAAAAAAAAAAAAATTAAGTGGCACTGGAGTGGAAATGTTATAGAAGCAACAACTGCCTTAGACTTAGCATTAATCGCTAGCCTAGCCTGATAACCAGATCTGTGTGTTTGGGTGTGTGTGATGTCAGATGAGACCTTGAGCTTACTGTTAACAATACAAACCTTCGTCATCGAGCTGATGGTGAGAGGTAAGTCATGTGATAGGAGATTGTTTAAAAGCAGCCTTTTTTTTTTTTTTAAACCATGAATTAGCATGAGTGTGTGTTTATTTACATTCTGTCAGATTAGCAAGAAAACAGGAGCATCAGCGCTGCTTTCTGAGTGTGTAGAACTAGCATCTGATCACTTCACATGACATAAACAGTAATATGTTTTTAGCATGCGAATAACTGATATGGTATCATCACGCTATCTGTGAAAAACAGATTTAAAATAGAATTGCAATCGTACAAAAAACCTGAAAAGTCAAGCTAATAAAACAGGCCCACATGTTCAGTTCCCTCCTTCAGATGATGTGAACGTTTTACTACGACTGAAGTGTAAAGAGAACTTTAAACTATGAATTCTTTGCTGTAGTATACGGTCATGACAGCATATTCGGCCGCTCTGTGAGATGCGTCATGTTAAAGCTCGCCAACCTTGGGATCATTTTCCTGTTCGGTCTTATGACGTACGTGTGCGTTTTGTAAAAAAATTTGCACGTGATTTGTTTCCTTGTCCAGGAGAAGCAGCGGATGACGGATAAGCTGGAGGACACGAGTCTCCGTCTGAAAGATGAAATGGATTTGTACAAGAAGATGATGGACAAACTGAGACAGAACAGGAGCGACTATCAGAAAGAGAGAGAAGCCATGCAGGAGGTAAGACGGCACTAGTTAACATTAAAATGGGATGAAAATAAAATCGCTATGATTAGCACAGATGTTTTTAGTGTCTACAACGTTCACTGGAGCTGCAAGGTGAATGTATATAGCAGGTATGTGATGATTACACGCCAGTTAAGCGCTGTGGAAAAGAAAGATCTGGGTTAGAAGGGAGAATTTTACGTTTCTTGGTCAGAGGTAATGATCTTTCCTTGTAATTGTCTGATATCAGTGTTTTCTAGTGTTCTGGATAAAGAAAAGCAGATTGTAGAGTAGACTTCAAACTAAAATAGTTTTATACATTTTTAACTGACATTATTACTCTATAATCACCAAAAATAATGCAGAAACAGTCTTCTAGTATCTTTATATTATTTATATTCTTTAGCTATATTTACACGCATTTTTGTAATTAAAATTAAATTCAAGAAATGAAAAAAACTGTTTTGGTTTCTTTGTTTAAAAAAAAAAAAAGACAGACACTCTGAGAGTAAGGAATCACCATCATGTAATAAATGTTTTCTATATAGCTACTGGTTTTAATTACCCATGTGCTCGTTTTACAGTATGTTCTACAGTCCCTGATTATGACCAAATTAGTGACAAAACTCTTTTTTTCAAGATGGCTGGGGTTTGACCTTCCAAGGTTTCTCAAGGTCAAAACTAATTATCTCCATTTGAAAGTCCATATATGGTTTCCTCTTAGTGCTCCATAGTAACGCTAGTCAGTTATAAGTGCTCAAATTTCTGTGACCTTGTTTTACAATCTTCAAGGTCAAAGGTAATTGTCTCATTTGAATGACCATATATGGTTTCTTATTAGCATTTCATAGTAACGGCACATCTATCACCACTTCTTTCGAAATTATATCCAGATAATATCTGTCTTTTGTGATTATTTTTTGTGACCTTGCTCTGATCTTAGACTGTGATCTTGATCTTCCCAAAAAATAAAAAATAATAATCTCTGGGACACAAGTTTAGTGAAAATCTGTGCATGGGTGTGGTCAGGATTTTGACAAAATCAAAGAAAACAAACAAAGAAACGCTGGTGATTACAGTACCTCTGCTCAAATTGGGTGGAGATAGTAAAGGTATTTAGATTGAGGTAGTGAATGTGAGAAAGATATGACACCACAATACCTTTTATATAATGCAGGACATAATGTGCCTCATGATATTTACAGGTAAAATAAACCCTGCATTTTATTATATGTATAACATTTAATATTTTGCTTCCTTATATATATATAATTTATAAAAATTTATAATTTTAACCCTGTTAATTGATTTTAAATAAATTAAAAAAAATTTTATTAAATGTAACTATAATATTTAAATAAATATAATGGAATGTAAATAAAACGGAACCTTAACTGAATTTAAAACTGAAATCTGATGATTTACAGCTGATTGAGGAACTGCGGCGAGAACTCGAGCACTTGCAGTTGTACAAACTGGAGGCGGACCGTATGGGGCGGAGTCGGCGGTCATCCGTCAGCCTGTCGGATTTCACTACACGGCCTCGCGAGTACGAACTGGAACAGGAAATAAAGAGGCTGAAACAGGTGAGAGCTCCCAATACAACACTTCACCTTCTGTCTGTAATTCCTAATCTGTAACGGACCGTTTTATCAACTTCCGCTGTTAGATCAGCGTTATACTGTACATCAGAGCAGGAACAGAGATTACCCAGAATGCAACATGATGCATGATAAGAGAGAGAGAGAGAAAGATGAATAGAGGCAGACTGAGTGAGAGGAACTGATTTTACACTCTCGCTCACTCTCGCTCTTATCCATCTGTGTCTCACTTTCTCTTACTTTCAATGGGGGAGGGAGAGAGAGAGAGAGAGAGAGAGAGAGAGATATGATTTGGGCTTTTAGGAGTGTGTGAATAATATTGATTACATTTTCGTAACAGACACGTCTGTACATGACACAGAACAGAACCTGATACACAGGAACAAGTTCTCACTTCCACCCCGAAGCAGAATTGTGTGTGTGTGTGTGTGTGTGTGTGTGTGTGTGTGTGTGTGTGTGTTTTTGGCAGGATGTTCCCTCTGACCTCCAGCAGCGAGCCTGTGTTAGCACACGGCTCTATGTGGTAAAATTCTCAGTATAAATCACTACTTAACCAGCGATAACCACACCCACATCCTATCCGCTAATAAAACTGCTAATAAATTTGGCGTCTGTTTACTAATTGTAACTGTAATACTTTTCTAATCCAAACGCTGCATCTTCTTCACAGCGTTGATCAGTAGTAACCAGACTTCATGTGATTCCTCATTTCATCAGCTGATGTCATGACATTTCACTCATCACTAGATCTCATTGCTCTCATTAAGTCCAGCATCGCAGTGGGTTTATAAACCATAAGGTCAAAAGTATGTGGACACCTGACTATCACATGCCACATCTGTGTATGTATGTATTACAGTTTCCCTTTGATGGAAGTGGATCCCCGTGGCCACACCCCAAAAGTCTGGCAGAAAGAAGAGTGGAGTTTATTATAATAACAGTTTAGAGGAATAAATCTGGAATTAAACAGGATGTTCGATAAGCACATGGGTGTGATGGTTAGGGTGCACATACTTTTGGCCTTAAAATGTATGTATATTTATAGTGTGTCCTTGTAGTAATCACAAAGTTAGTCATTGAATAATTTGGAAAACTCTATACTGTATTTTATTATAGACTTTACATCCGTCTCAGATCATAAATAACACTGATTTTAAGAATAAGGCAGATAAGAACTGAGCTCAGATCAGAAGTCACAAATAAAGCTGTTGTTATGATGAAGGAGAGATTAGAACTCATCTCAGATCAGATCAGAACTAACACTGCTCTTGAAGTATGAGACGCACGGGTGCTGATCTCGGACCAGGAGTTAAACTGTTTATGTATCAGACCTGATCTCAGATTAGAGAGTGAGAGAATGAGGGAAAGGGTGAGAGAGTGAAAAGTGCGTGAGCGAGTGTGAGGGGAAAGACAGAGTGTGTGAAAGTGTCAGTGAGTGTGTGCGAGAAAGGCAGAGGGAGTGTGACAAGGAGTGATTAAGAGAAGAGTGAGTCAGTGAGATTGTGTGTGAATGTGTGAAGGGATGAAAGAGTGAGAGAGTGAAAAACTGAGTGAGTCGAAGGCCTGAGAGTGTGTGAGAGTGTAAGCAAAAGTCAGAATGAGAGTGTGTGTGAGAGTCAGAGAGTGTGTGACAAGGGGTAATTGAGAAAAGAGGGCGTGAGAGTGTGTGAAAGAGTGAGAGGTGTCTGTCAGTGTTATGAGAACTCAACTCAGATCAGTGGGTTTATGTGTGTATGTTACACTTTGGCCGCCTGCAGGAGAACCAGAGACTCCGTGAACAAAACGAAGAGCTGAATGGTCAGATCATCAGTATGAGTCTCCACGAAGCCAAGAACCTGATCGCCACGCAGACGAAAGCTCAGTCCCTGGCTGCGGAAATCGCCAACGCCTCACGTGATCAGGTATCACTTCATTACTCTGTAAAAGCTGCTTTGTGACAGTGTGAACCATATAAACCCATTCATTCATTTATTTGCTGAAGCGCTTAATCCTAATTAGGGTCGCGGGGAGTCTGGCGCCCATCTCAGCCGACTCTGGGCGAGGGCAGAGAACACCCTGGACAGCTCGCCAGGCCGTCGCAGGGCCCTTATAAACTGCTATAGAAATTATAAAATGTTATGAGAATGTGATGTTGTACTGTTTTGATTGTTTTTGATGCTTTGTGTTGAAACGGGTCACGCACGTTCTGGTAGATGCAACACTCACGTGTAAATCATCTCCCGTGTCTTTCCACAGTTAATGGAAGCCCTGAAGGAGCAGGAGGAGATCAACGTCCGTCTCAGGCAGTACATGGACAAGGTTATACTATCCATCCTCGATCACAACCCTTCCATTTTAGAGATTAAGTACTGAAAAGCTCTTGGTATTTAAAACTGAAAACTGGACGCTTGTCGCCCCCTGCTGCCCTGGAGGAGGAACTGTGTTCTTCTGAAAGGATTTGAACTTCCTCTTGTGAAGTGTGTTCTTCATGCTCCCTGTGTGAGACTTCAGGACGTCCTGGAGTCCATCATCGGTGCTGTGTAGGACGGATTGAGGGAACAGACACGGGTGGAGGATGAAGAGTTTCCAGAGAATTGTGCTTCTGGATGTTATTTTTGTACGGGGCGCTCATCTCAGAGCCGCTGATTTGGGGATTGATTTGTGCTAAGTAAGTTGACTAGAGGGAAAAAACGTGTCCGAGATGGGAACCGGAAGTGTGAGCTGAAGCAAGTTGGCGAATAAAACACATCCTGATATTTCTGTGACCAGTTCAAGGGGCGGAGCTTACTTTAATCCTACCTGCTAATCTGCCATGTCATGTGATGCTGGTTTTAATGACACTCAACACTCATTTGCCCAACTGTTTAACCCTACTAAGATCATGGGGAGGCTGAAGACTATCTCAGACGACACTGGGCAAAGGTGGGGTACACCCTGTAGAGCTCTCTAGACCGTTGCAGGGCAGGTTTTAATGATACTACATGATGGTTTAAGGACCTACACAAGACACAGGCTAGCGACTCCATAGCCAATGCTAATACTGCGAATACCTCAAACACTTCCACAGTTCTCTAGCTAGTGTTAGGCTAATGGACTTTGTAATGAAATTCAGCATAATTTCATCATGTTTGTGATTGGCTGGTTAGATTTAATGTAAGCTCCACCCCTTTTAACCCAGAAGTTCCACTCATGTGGTGTAATCAGGGCATTACTCATCCCTGAGCTGATCTCACATTTCCACCTGGTTATGATCACAATATTTCTGCCTGGTCTCATCGGCTACAGTTTAAATAATTCTGCATTTGGGTTATATTCCTCCAAAATAAGGGCTTTAGATTTTCTCAGGAGCACAACAGCTTCCCTAAAAAATACTATCCTTGATAAAAACAAGGCTTCCTACCTAAAAATGATTGATGGTAATAATATTGCACACTCATTATTGTGGTATACTGTAGAATCGCCGCAACCTGTATGTTGACTTATGTTCGCTCGTTATGAATGAGCATATGTCCTAACAACTCGTCATAACATCTCAAGTACTTCCAGACAATGACATCATCATCAAGATCACTGTCATCTCTTTATTTCAGAAGTGTTTTCATTCACAAAATTCTCTCTCTATTTTTTTACACGAATGGTAATTGAATTAATCTGTTATGCAAATTAGATATTAATTAGATAACGACACGATCTGATATTGACATCTGTATCAGGAATTTTATGCACGTTGACCTTTACGTAAGTTCTGGTCAGATCCTTCACGTCTCAGTGCTCGGTGTCGGCTCAGTATCGGGACTGGTAAGTCACTAAAGTTTTTTGGTGGCTGGGTTAGTTTGGATGATTTGCTACACACAAGTTTTCTCACCAGTTTGTTTGAGATGGTGTGTGTTTTTTGTTTTTTAGATTTGTAAAGCAAATGTGTCTCGTATCATTTAAACGATGTTACTTTACACCTCAGACACATGAACGTTCATTTTTTTTAATGAGTTTTTTCAAGTGTTGGTGCCTTTTTGTTAAGCGACCCACTGACCGACCTGCTGATTGTTTGTCTTGCACCTTTTTTATTCACACTCCATTTCAGTGCAATCTCTAAACAAAGTGTAAATTCTGTATGGATAACTATAACACTCATTTCTACACTTTTTTCCTAAAGATTGTCTTTCACTTTTTCATAAAATATCTGCTAGCTCTAAAAACAATATTATCGCACTAATTTAGCGACAGAAGCCAGATGCTAGCTGAGATTAAAGCAGTAGTCGTATTCTCCAGGCTATCATGGCTCATGACGTCCACATTTACCCTCTTTAATATTTTTCTAATCAAATGTCTCATTCTGACTGTTGATGTACACTTTTGTACAGATGTTTCTCACGCAGAAACACGTCATATGCCTCTGATTAGCATTTTGTTAATTTATTAATGTACACTGGAGTATTGTTACACGTTTTCTTTTCTTTTGGTACGTTTTATTTGTTCAGAGTAGGCAATGACGTCCTGAACAGACCTGTAGGAGTCAACGTTATCATGTTGAAAAAAATGAGTAGAATGTAACTTTGGATAAAGATTTTGGCAATAAAATTTAAATTAATTGTGTGGTTTCTTATTTGTAATTATTTATAATTCTTTATTATTTTACATTTCAAGAAAATGTTACAGAATTGACAGACTAGCATAGAATTAGTTTTTTATGCTAGCTGATTAGCATTGATGTTTTTTTTTTCTAGTGTAATTAATTTTGCTGGTTGTTTGTATTGTACTGATTTAAAGCTGGATATAAAACAGATAGTGACCTCAATCGTTAGCAAATGTAATATAATCCACCTGTGCCAGAAACGTCACGTGATACTTCAGCCAATCACAGGAAGAAACTAATTACCTAGGAAATGAGGGTGAGTTTAACTGACTAATGGGTTGGTTTTGGAGACTCTTAATCGCGGTTTAAAACTGAAGTGTTATTTGTATCTCTTTTTTTTTTTTTTTTAAATATAATGTTTAAACAAAATGAAATGCTGTGCAAATGAATGATCGATAGGGAATCATAAAAAGAGTCGATTCTCCGGCTCTAGGCTTTGACTTGAGATTTGACTCCGGTGCACTGAGTCGACTCTTGAGTGATTCGCTAATCAAATGCTGTAAATCGGGAAACTGGAAGTGTTTTTTCGTCGGAGAAAACGAAACCAAAGCAAAATGTAGAAAGAAAAAAAGGGGGGGGTAGAAATATGCTGGAAGCGACGGCGTCAGAATTCAAAAGCTCCAAACTGGGAGTCGAACTGAAGAGAAGAATCGGGTAAAATTTAACCCCCTTCACTTTAATCCGAGAATCTCTTTCTCGCCTCATTTCACACTCAGACAACTCATTATAAATGTTAATTAAGTGTAACATCCAAATATCTGATATTCGTTTGCTGTGTGTGTGTGTGTGTGTGTGTGTGTGTGTATGTATATATATATATATATATATATATATATATATATATATACACACACACACACATACACCCTGTGTGTATATGGAGAGAGAGAGAGAGAGAGATTTTCATTTATATGTCCCAAAATTATGTGCTTTTCAAAAACCTTTGTGCAGCAGTTGGACACCATGAAACTTAAACTTTTGAGCAGATTAACTAATGAAGCCTGCCAATTTTAACGTACACCAAGTTCGGCCATAAATCCTGTGTATCATTTTGAGGGATGGTTTTGACTATTGAATGGCATGATTTAGATCTTGTTTTATTTACTTTGGGACTAGGTGTCCCAATTTGTGGTTCCAATAGCAAATAGGCTGAAAGTCACTCCAAAGTGGACAGTTGCAGCTTCTTTGCTGCTATAATCCCAAATCATGTGATAAATCTAACTTATTTGTATTGCTTGTGTTTTTCTCAAACTCACAAATTTGTGACTTATCAGGTTGTGGCACAGAGCCCTTCATACATATAAATGCGCACACACACTTGGAACAAACAATTTGTAATAATAAACATGGTTAATCCTCTCAGACACCGGTCATGCTACAACCCCTGGGCAAGTCCCTTAGCAGTATAACTGTTAGCACTGACTACCAGGACGATAACCTGTGAGCGTCCCATCCAGGGAGAGTTGAACCCCTATTCACTTAGCCCTTCAGAAAGGACAAGCTCCAGTCTGATGAGCCTGTAGGCTCTGGAGGAAAAGCTCAACTCGGTACACAGTTATATAAAGCATTATAAAACACCTTAGTCTCCAAAGAGATCCAGTGTAACGTGTGAAGTTGTAACTAATATCGGGTTTGATTTGATGGTCGATGTGAGCTGCTGGGTTCAGTCACCGAGGAATCGTACCAGTTTCTCCTTTCTGTTGTAGTTTGCAACTGATATCGATTTCAGAGTTTTTCCTTATTGTTGTTTCTGACGAATACATTTAAAATTCAATGTTTATTGAAATATGCATGATAACTGACCAAATAAATTGATATTTAATAAATTATTGTTGGGATATATTTACATGAATTCAGTCTTCTGTACATTTATCATCTGACTACAGTATAGCATAGAATAAAGTAGTAAAGGTATTTCTGTGCCACTCTTACTAAAATTACACATCAGAGCCAGGTATTTCCTAAAGTTTCCAACCTGACACATTCTAGCATCAGCTAATACTCGTCATGTTTGCCATCAGACATTTCAGCTAATGAGGGTAATGTTCTGCCATGAAAGTGCCTTGAACAACTGCAGTTTTCAGCCAGCTCTGGGCAAAGACAGTGTACACCATGAACAGCTCGCCAGTCCATCACAGGGTCAACACACACACTTGGGGCCATTTGGAACAGCCAGTTAGCCAAATGTTTGTCTTTGTACTGTTGGAGGAAATCGGAGTACCTGGAGGAAACCCACACAAGCATGGGTTGTGAAAACTACATGAAAACTACACAGATACACCCTGAGCCCGGTACTCGAACACAGGACCACCTTACTGTGGATTGGATGTGCTTACCATTACAGCACTGTGCTGCCCTTCCATAAACATTTACATTAAAAATGTATTGTGTGATGAGCGCAGATACGACTGTGATTTGTTTTGCAGTACAGATTTGTGAAGTTCCACTAAAGAAGTCTCACAAACTCCTTTGCCGGACCTGGAACTCGAACCCCGGACCTCCTTGCTGTGAGATGAACGTTCCACCATGCCACCCTTCAATAAGAATGGGATTGTTTATCCTTAATAATAATATACTTCACATTTAGCTCAGATATTTATCAATATGAGGCAGAGTATGACATTATTCTTTGCTAGTGTACTGGATATTAGCAAATAGGAGTTCATATCCTGTGACCTGAAATGTCACTACAGAAATGCAAGGGTGACCCCCCCAAGAATTAGACAATTGTTCCCACATAACACATTATGTGCTTGTTGTAATGGACAGGCCTCCAGCTAACCACCTATCTTTCTGCTGACTTGCTCACCTGTAACATATTTTATGATAGGAACGTGTGTATTTTTTTAATTTTCAAGAATTTGAATGCGGGTATAAAAATACTATATGTTACAATACAGGGGATAGAATAAGCAGTTTAACAGTCATCATGCTCCCTGTGATTGTATATGATTAATAGCCTGCTTGGCTAAAGCCTCATGGGCTATGAACTCATGGTCAGGTTGTGGAATATATTAATTATTCTGCGTGGATAATGTTTAAATCCAATCAGCTGACTCAGAGTTTTTTACAGTCACTTGGTGCAAGCAGTGTTGTCAATTCTTGCTTTAAAATGGAATTTTTTTTTAAATAAAAATCACATTTACGGAGTGCAGTTTACTTTCGTTTAATTTTTTAACAGATGGAGCTATTAGCTGTTCAGGGTGTACCCTGCCTTCACACAGAGTTAGGATAGGCTCTGGCTTCCCTGCAATGTTAAACTGGATAAAGTGTTGCGCATGATGAAATGGAATGAAGAATATAGCCAGCTCAAAGCATAGAGTTCACCTGACCTACCTCCCTCAGTGTCATGGATAAAATGTGTAAATATAAAGCAGAACTTTCATTCTGTTTTGTTTTTCTTTTTTTCCAGTATTATACACTAAGAACACCTTTACGCGGCACTCAATACTTTCCACTTTAAAAAAGTACACTGACCAGACCAGATGCCATCAGCTACGCAGAGCAATTAGCCGATTCAAAGTGCGGCACTCACCTGACCTGCCAGGGTAATGGTTACAGTATGTAAATATAAACTACAGAAATCTCATCTTAGTTTGCTTTTTATTGTTTCCACGTTATATATACTTAAAACTTTGAAGGAGGGTTAAAGAGACACCTTGCTCCCATATGCACTCAGTTTCAGGTGAATAAGTGGCTCATCATGATTAGCACGCCTGTGTGACAGTAAGAAAGTCCTGGGCTCAGGCCTTTTTTTGCATGTTCTCCCCATTTTTGTGTGGGTTTCCTCCCACAGTCCCAACACATGCACTCACCACTCACTTGCTGAACCACTTAATCCTACTAGGGAGACTGTGCCTATCTTAGCCGACAGGGGCGAAGGTGGGTTACACCCTAAACAGCTTGCAAGTGCCTTGCAGCAAAGACATGCACGTTAGGCTAATTGGCTGTTCCAAATTGCCCCTGGATGTGAGTATGAATGGTTGTGTATGTGTGTTGCCCTGCAGTGGTCTGGCCAGCTGTTCAGGGTGTACCCCACCTTCGCCTAGTGTCAGCAAATATAGGCTCCATCCTTAAAAGTAGGATTAAGCGATTCAGCAAATGAGTAAATTACAAATAGAGGTGTAGTTTCGTTAAATGATTTAACGAGGAAAGTCAGACACAAGATTTCTAAATCTTATGCATCCATCCATCATTTATCAGAAGCTCTTCTCAGCGTTGGATGAAGTCGAATGCGCCTTCATGACCTTTCTGGAGTTTGATTGGTTTCTGCCCGTGTCAATCAAATAAGTATCACGCGATAGGATACGGTGTGGAGTTGCGTCCGTGCTTGCGATTGGAGCCTGAAGCCAGGTTTCCTCCCACTTCTGTGACGTCTTTCTGACGCTGCAGATGCTAGGCGTGCTAACATGGCGAACATAAGGAGTCTGAAGGTGAGAGAGCAGCTGAATGAGAAAGATAACTACCAGCAGGCGCTTCAGCATTATTATGGTCTGTGGTATCTGTAGAAGGTTTGTTTCCACACGCCGGTACTTCTTATTTTTGTTATGGGAAGCTAACGGGCAGAAGTTTTAGCCTTCTTACAGTGCTGGTTAAATATTACAGCTTTATTTACTGCGGCAGTGTGAAGATGTGTCGAGTTCACGCGGTGATTTAAGTCTCGCGAGATTTCAGCAGCCCTGTTTGAGATGGCACGTGCTTGGTTGTATCATCCCCCTGATAATTAGGATGAGGCTGAACTCTACTGTCACCTCCTCATTATCAGAAATACTTCATCCTGTTATGGTAGGGAGACTGGAGACTATCTGAACCGACAGACTACTGCAGGGCATCACACACACACACACACACCCACCCACCTAGGAGCAATTTGGAACAGCTAATTATCCACCATTGCTCTTTTTATTAAACAGACCTCCAGAAAGTTTCTTTTCAGTCTCTTCAAAATTTACACCTGAGATCATTTAAGTACCTCCATCGGTATACCTGTCTCGTTAATCCATCTTCTCTAACCGCTTTATCCTGCTCAGGGTCCCAGGACATTCACATCCCATCCCTGGAACACTGACTGGATGATGTGCCAACGTCGGGGCGCCGTGCCTTTGCACACGCATTCATACACACGTTAACACGCTCGCTGGCTCGCTCGCGCACTCATTCACAGCCTCAGGCAGATTAGAAACACTGTTCCGTCTGCTGGGGTTGTTTTTGGAGGAAACCGGAAAACCCGGAGGAAACCCACACAGGCATCAGGAGAACATTGAGAGAAAGTCCAGATCAAACGTGAGGGTGGGCTGGAAAATGTATAGACTGACCATAATGCAGTGGTTGAATTTGACTGAGTGTGGTTTGTTTTTCAACGTCGTCTCCACTGCAGTTTAAACCCCTTTTCCATTTGGATCCCCTCGATGTAGAAGCTCTCGAGGTTCATCCCTCCGGTATTACTCCTCCTTGTAAAGAATTCATTGTTGATGCATTTATTATTTTTCAGTACATACTTCATTCTGGTCTGATGAACACGCCCTAATGGGACTGCTGTGAATTTATAGATCTAAAAAAATTACCCAAATAGGTTTAATTTATTATTTTATTGTATGTGTCTATTGTCTGGCCAAACAGTTATTTGTGTCTGATTTTTCTCCCTAATTTACTCATGGCTTGTTCCCACCTGTCAGACATCTCTTACACATCAGACAACAGCAACCAATCAGGGAAGCTGAGGATCGTCACATGATTCCTCCGAGGCATGTGATACCAATCAACAGCATTTGATTGAATTTCTGCTCATGCAACATCATGGGCGGCGTAACACACTGAGAGGAAGACGCTGTCTTTGTATGCATGACCTCACAAACACTTTTCAATCCCTTTAAATTGCATCATTGTTCCTCTCACTTGCTTCTCATCCTTGCGCCATAGTCCCTCCCACCGAGGAATATGGAGAGTGACTCTGCTGCTGATGGTGGCGCAGCTGATCTGCTGGGTAAAAGTGTATGATGTCATATAAGGGCCAGGTTATTTATACTCTGGCATGGAGCTCTTCCAAGAAGGCTGCTCTCATTTGTTGTTTCTCATCGCTCCTCGAGCTTCGCTCCTCAGTGCACAAGAGAAGTGAGGAAACAACAAATAAGGGTTCGGAGAAGCACTCTTAAGATTGATGGGCAAGAAAGCATATGCCATCCCTTGGCCAATAATGCGCCCTTGAATTTTCGTCCCCAGATTGTTGTGGCATCCTCAACTCCAGATGAAACAGTAAACGCTTTTCTGTTGCACCACTCAGGGGCCCTGTGATCCCTTTTTTGTGATATAATACAGTACGCAGTCACTAGCAGAAAAGAGTTAATTCTTTCTCTCCAAATTCCACTGAATGACTTTACATGCCCTTGTTTTGTTTCCTGTTTGAAGGGAATGGTGGGACTGGTCACAGGAGGTGCCTCAGGTTTGGGCAAGGCTACAGTGGAGCGGCTGATCAACCATGGAGCGAGTGCTGTAATCCTTGACCTCCCTAGCTCGGATGGCCACAGCGTGGCTACAGCTCTTGGCGAACGCTGTGCATTTGCTCCAGCTGATGTAAGCACCTCCACACACTGAGCTAAGTTGTTTTGATATCCCGAGGCTTTAAATTTTCAGCAACCATCACTCCTCCAACTGAAATGTGTATGACTTTCTAGATTTCCTGTCTAACGAGTTTCAGCATTTGATCCCAGGAAAGTAAAGGCGAGATTTAAATATTTTTTTTTTTTTTTTTTTTTTTTTTTTTTTTTTTTTTGAAAGAAAGGAAGCTTAGATGGCTCATGCAGAATAACAACTTAAGATTTAACTTATTTATTCATTCATTAATTTGCCAAACCGCCTCGGGTCATGGGGATGCTGGAGCCTAACTCAACCATCTGAGCGAAGGCGTGTGTACACTCCGAACAGCTTGCCAGACCATTTCAGGCAAAACATTCACACCCACACCAAGGGGCAATTTGGAGCAGCCACTGAGCCAAATATGCATGTCTTTTTACTGAGGGAGGAAACCAGAGTACCTGGAAGAAACGCACATAAGCACAGGAAGAACATGCAAACTCCACACAGAAACACCCTCGCCAAACCCAAGACTCGAACCCGGGACCTTCTCGCTGTGAGTGGGAAGTGCTAACCATTACACCACCTCGCTGCCTAATATTGAAATTATTGGTGACAAACGTAAACAGTATTAGATACATATTGTTGACGGTTACAGAAATGTGGTGCCATATAACTGTGTGCAGCATAACTTGAATGAATGTTTTTTTTTTTTCTACAGTAGTGTGTGGTACGAGTAACAAACCATTAGATTTTGGAGGTTATCCATGCATGCATCTCAAATTCCTGGAAAATACCAGGAATTTTAACATGGGGGCAAAATAAAACAAAAAAGATATCTCAAGGAAAGTCTTGGATTGGATTTAAGTCTAATTCACACCAAGCATGTTAGTGGAAAAAAGAGGTAACTTCAAAAGGTCAGAGGTCAAGGCGGCCAGAAATGATTTTGAGTTTTTTGGCCAAGATTTTGATTGTGGAATTCTTCCAAATTTTAACTTGAGTATTTGTGAATCTTGAGTATTTGATTGTCTGTCAGACTCTAAAATAAAATCCTCAGTAAATGTGCATAAATTTGCATTATTAATGTCAATACAGGAAAATAATGTGTGCATGAATGTTCATCTCATGCCCACTAGGGGGCAACATTTTATTATAACCAAATTATGCAGAAACCTGCACATTTTTTACATTAATCAGTGCACTTGGCACCATAATCCGTTTGTGCCTGGCAGAGGTACTTGCACACTGTTATCGCTCTAGTTCTGATGTGTTGCTCTTGATCTAGGTAACGTCAGAGTCTGATGTGCGCTCAGCTGTGGATCTGGCTAAAGAGAAGTTTGGCCGCCTGGACCTGGCGGTGAACTGTGCTGGAATTGCCGTCGCCGTTAAGACATACAACTTCAAGAAAGATGTCCCTCACAGTCTGGAGGACTTCAGTAGGGTCATCAATGTGAGCTTAATACTCTTCTAGCACCATGCTAATGTTGTATAACTGGATTAGTGTTCGTAATAAAGGGAGATTAGTTTTGTCGGGGCTGAATTCTCCTACCTTGTGTCTTGGGTGATCCTGGATTCGACGATGATTCCAGTGTAACCTTGATGAGGAAAAAACACCTAGTACAGATGAAAGATTGTTAAATTGAAACCATTTGAGTCACTTTGAAGTTTTCTTTGAGGTGGTGCGGTACTCTCTACTCTGCTTAGCCTGGTTTCAAGTGTTGCATTTAAGTATAGGCTTGAATTATTCATTTTCCATGTTTATTCTGTTTAAGGTAAATATTGCAGGCAGCTTTAATGTAATAAGGTTGGCAGCAGGGATGATGGGTAAGAATGAGCCAGATGCTGATGGACACAGAGGCTGCATCATTAACACAGCAAGCGTTGCAGCTTTTGACGGGCAGGTGAAGCAGCACACGAGTTCACCCAGCATTCTTGTACTTTTGTTTTGCTGTGCAGCTCGATTCTCTGTTTCCTGTTTCTCAGGTGGGTCAGGCTGCATACTCTGCATCTAAAGGTGGCATTGTGGGAATGACTCTTCCTATTGCTCGAGATCTCGCTCCTGTGGGCATCCGCGTGGTCACTATTGCTCCAGGTTGGTAGTTCTGTTGATGCTCAGCTGTACATGTAGAGCATCTCTGTAATACACTCTGCCCTTTTACAGCCGCCGAAGTTTCCTTCATTTTTCAAAAAAACCCTACAAAGCCTTTCAGGTCCTAAAAGCTGAGTGTTCCCTTAAACAAGGACTAATACAAGACACTATATGAATATTTTTATTTATTTAATAACACAGCTTATAATTCCGGTCTACTGGTGTGATTGGCTGAGCAGCATTTCAGGAGCGCTTATATTCAGTATATATGCACTTACTGCATTTGGCACATACCCCATCCAGAACAACTCGCATTTTTATCATCTTTATACCACTGAGCAGTGGAGGGTTAAGGGCCCAACAATGGCAGGTTGGTGATAAGGGGACTTGATCCCCTGACCTTCTGATCAGTAACCCAGACCCTTAACCACTGAGCCTCCACTGCCCGTATACATATAACTACAATGTTTTACTGTGTGTATCACACCCCTCACCTGTGTTTGTCATTTAAAATTCCACTTCCTAGTTCGAAATGCTTACTACAGATGTGGACAGGCCACGCCATACCTCTGTAAAGGGCGTACTGCTTCTTTGTGATCCATTTCCATAAGCGAAGCAAATATAAACAGAATATTTGGTCATGCAGTGGCTGAATTATCACTAACTCACTCACTCATTTGCCGAACCCGCTTAATCCTAGTAGGCTGGAGCCCATTTCCGCCAACACCGGGCAAAGGCGGGGTACACCCTGAACAGCTCACCAGATTATTGCAGGGCCAACACGCAGGCAATCATTCACATTTACACCTAGGGGTAATTTGGAACAGCCAATTAGCCTCCTGTGCATGTCTTTGGTCTGTGTCCAAGGAAACAGGAGTACCCGGAGGAAACCCACTCAAGCATGGGGAGAACATGCAAACCACACAGAAACACCTTTGCAGAGCTCAGTGACCTTGAACCCTTGTGAGGCGGACATGCTAACCACTAGTCCATTGTGCTGCCCCGTTACTTATTCTGTAATAATTAATTTTTTATGGAACTGTTAAGCAGTATTGCATGAGAAGAGTGCGTTAGTAATGAATATCAGTTATAAGTAGCTGTTGAAGATATGTTGAATGAACAATTAAACAGTTAGAGAATTCAGCTTTTGTATGATATTGAGAATTATTTAGATCTTGGCATTCGGTCTCGGCAGATAAAATCCCTTCGATCTGAATAATTCTCCATATCATACTTACCTGATTCAATAATTTCTTATTTTCCTGGGTGGACAGTTGTGGGGCCAGGGGTGTAGTGGTTAGGGTGCAGGGCTCATGATCAAGAGGATGTGGGTTTGAATCCCCATTAGACCCCCAACTGTGCCTCTGTCCACCCAGCAGTATAAATGGGTACCGGGAAGGCAACCTGTGATGAACTAGCGTCCCATTGAGGAGGAGCTGAACTCCTAGTTGCGTCAAGCTACGAAAACAGGATAAGCCCCAGTTCTGATGAGCCACTAGGCTCAGTGTTAAAGCCCAACAGATCCTCCTGAGTGGATAATGCTTAAGTCTGAATGACTGACCCTAAAAATAACCTATAAAAATCTTGATTGTTTACGTTCCCATGTAGCATATTGATCTCATCGTAGCCTCAGACTCTATTCAGGTGGGCTGAATAATTATTAATGGTCTCGTTACACTGGCACCTGCCAAGCATTGGGATGAATTTGAAAGTGAACAGTCAGTTCTTGTTGATGTGTGATGGCTAAACGACTGCGTTTACTCATCTTCATAACAACAGGTCTTGTATGTTCCTGGTACGCAGTGGTAAGTACCTACCAAAGGCGGTCCAAGGAAGGACAACCAGTGAACAGGCAAAAGTGTCATGGTTGCCCAAGGTTCAGTAATGCGTGTATAAAGTGAAGGCTAGTACGTCTGTCCTGATTCCACAGAAGAGCTACTGTGTCCTAAGCTACTGAATCTGTTAATGCTGGTTATGAGAGAAAGGAGTAAAAATACACAGTTCATTGCAACTTGATGTTTATGGGGCTGCCTAGATGAAGACCAGTCAGGTGGTGTTAATGTTATGGCTGATCAGTGTATGTATCCAAATGATTGACACAATCAAAACTTTTATTTCTGTCAACAGTGGGGGCAGATTTTGAAATTGCTAAAACAATGTAATCTTTTTTTGTATTATTAATATTATTATTATTATTACATTTATTGTTGTTGTTGTTATTATTATTACTGCCTAAGTAATAATGCCTTATTTGGGTGGCGTAGTGGTTAGCACGTCTGCCTCACAGCAAGAAGGTGCTGGGTTTGAGTCCTGGGCTTGGTTCACGTGATTCTGTGTGGAGTTTGCATGTTCTCCCCGTGCTTGTGTGGTTTTGCACCGGGTACTCCGGTTTCCTTCTACAGTTCAAAGACGTACACATTAGGCTAATTGGCTATTCCAAATTGCCCCTAGATGTGAGTGTTTTGTGTGTTGGCCCTGTGATGGATTAGCAAGCTGTTCAGGGTGTGCCTCGCCTTTGCTCGGCGTCTGCTGAGATAGGCTCCAGCCTCCTTGCAACCATAATAGGATTAAACGGTTCAGCGATTGAATGAATGAATTATTAATAACGCCTTATCTGTTTAGTTTGTGGTGAACTTTTTTTGAATCCTAAGTAGTGTAATGCAATGTAACTGACTGTGTATTAGTGCCTTGGGTGTATATTTAACAGCCTTGGTCATTTCGCACCCTTCACACATTGATCCATTACTTTCTACACTGCAGGATTGTTCTCTACACCATTATTGGCTGGTCTGCCTGAGAAGGTGCAGAATTTTCTTGCACGGCAGGTGCCTTTCCCATCGCGCCTGGGCGACCCTGCTGAGTTTGCTCACCTTGTGACTGCCATTGCTGAAAACCCCATGATCAACGGTGAAGTGATTCGCTTGGATGGAGCCATCCGGATGCAGCCTTGAGAAAGAAAGAGAACCACACAGAGAGAAGGAGACAACCCTGCAGGCTGTGTGTGTGTGTGTGTGTGTGTGTGTGTGTTAAAATAAAGAGTTAATGGAATAGAGCCGGATGAGCATTCCCAGTTTCACTGTAATGCAGCTTTACTTCTCAGGACTGCCTGAGTTAAGGAGCTGCTGGGTTTTTCAGCCAATAGAAATCTGTAGATATTTTTATTATGCTGCTCTGATTTTCCAAAAATCAGCCTTGATTTGTGAATAAATGTGCTCTTCAGACCAGTACCAGCCCTTATTCTGTTCTGGGGAGTGACTGAAATGCATTACTACGTTCCTGATCAGATTAGACACAGGATGTACTTCAAATAATCCAATAATAAATAATAAAATATCTCACCGAAAAACTGGGAAAGTGTTAGAATTCTGCAATTGTATGCCATCACAGGCAACAATAAGGAAGTCTGCAGTACATTTGAAGTTTCAAGTTTCGCATCTTAGTAGAATTATTTGTTTTGTATGTATTTATTTTATATATTATATCCCTAAACCAACCAGTAGAAAAATTAGTCACATGGTCTAATAATAATTCCTAGCTTTAGCTATTTCAGAACAACATGGTGGTGTAGTGGTTAGCATGTCCACCTCACAGCAAGAAGGTTCTGGGTTTGCGTGCCGGGCTTGGGCGTTTCTGTGTGGATTCTCTCCATGCTTTTGTGGGTTTCCTTGTGTGTGTGTGTGTGTGTGTGTGTGTGTTGGCCCTGCAATGGTCTGGTGAGCTGTTTTTGGGTGTACCTCTTACTTCGCCCTGTGTCGGCTGAGATAGGCTCCTGCCTTTTTGGCAACCCTAGTATACATAGTAGTATTAACCGGTTTGGCAAAATCAAATTTCTGTGAGTCTGTGTCCACTGTAGAAGGCGTTAGCACGTCCGCCTCTCGGCAAGAAGGTCCTGGGTTTGTTTCTGTGTGGAGGTTGCAAATGTTCTTGTGTGGGTTTCCTCTGGTTACGCTGGTTTCCTCCCACTGTTGCATGCACAGTAGGGTAATTGGCTGTTGTCCTCAGGTGTGAGTGGGAGTGTAAATGATTGCATGTGTTGGCCCTGCGATGGACTGGAGCTGTTCAGGGTGTACTAAGCCTTCACTCAGTGTCAGCTGAGATAGGCTCTAACCTCCCCATGACCCTAAAAGGATTGAGCAGTTCTGTGAATGAATCAATTGAAGGTATGAATGAATGTGTCCACTGTAGGCTCAGATCCCCAGTTTTGGTTGATGGATGTGGGCCCTCAGTGGTCTTTTGCTGTTGTTTCCAGTTTGCCCCACATGTTTGATGTGCTGTGTGTTCTGAGTTGCTTGTATCCTCAGCACGTTTATGAAGATTCCAACTTATTTGAGTAAGTGTAGCCTTCCAGTCAGATCGAAGCAGTCTGTCCATTCTCCTCAGACTTTTCCAATCAATAAAGCATTTCCATCCCTAGACTCTCACGAACGAGTAGGTATGCATGGGTATACTGTATGTCCAGAATCTCCATTCGAGTTAAGACAGATCCATTTTCTGGCTTCTTTTGATAAAAACGTCTTGCTGAATGATTGATGTGATTAAGGCTGTGTAACGAGAGTCTTCAATTATAACTCTGAGCGCAGTTCTTCAGATTAATCAACCTTCCGTTCTAAATACTAAGGATGAGATGGCGAACCACAATATCACCACCAGGGGGTAGCACTGAACCACCATAAATGCAGCTTGTTTCAGGCTGGCACCATTTAAAACATACCAAATATATATGTAAAGGTCCCACACTGAAATATTTGAAATATTCCAGGTGGCATCATGTTAAGAGACTTATGCACAACTTTTATTTCAGTTCACTCACTCACTCGTCTTAGTTATGTTACGGAGAGGCTGAAGCTTTTCGCAGCTGACACTGAATAGCTGATTAGTCTAGTTTGGATTCTGGGAGGAGACCAGAGTCCCAGGAGGAAACCCATGCAAGCAAAGGGGGAACTTGCAGACTCCACACAGAGCCCAGGACTTGAACCCAGGAACCTTCGTGCTGTGAGGCGGACATGCTGACCACTCCCTCACTGTGCTGCCCTATTTCAGTACAGAATTTTGTACATTTTTCTTTGAGCTCTTGTGTTGATGATGGACGAGTCGAACCACTGCGTAATGTGCCTCCAGCACATCCCAGACACTTTCACTGGGTTAAAGTCAGGACTCTGCGGTGCTTCCTGAACCACTCTTTCACTATTCCAGCACAAATCAATGTCCATGCTATAAAGCACAGTTGGGATAACGTGGTCATTCTGTACATTCAGGTCATCAGCTGACTTTATTGCTACATCATGTTGCTGAGCCTGGACCTGACCAACTGAAGGAACCTCAGATCATAACACTGCTTCCAGAGGCTTGTACAGTGGCCTCTATGCATGATAGGCTTAACACTTCATGCAACTTCTTACCCTGACATGCCCATTGCGCTAGTATTGGGTAAATCTGTACTCATTGAATCACATGACCTTTTACCTTTGCTACATGGTGTGTTCTTTATGCTCCCTAGCAAATGGGAGCCCAATTATTCTCACTCAAGTGGTTTTCTTATGAACACACAGATTAGTGTGTGACACTAACAGTACAGGACAGTTTAGTCCCAATCCATAGTGGAAGTCAGCCAGCCGGGTGTGCAATGGTGGAGGTAATTATCACTCACTCTCTATTCTAATACTCTATAATACTCACTCTCTATTATAATTCATATAATTATAATCTCAGCCGACTGAGTGAAGGTGGGGTATGGACAGCTCACCAGTCCATCGCAGGGTCAACACACACAACCATTCACACTTGCTCTCACACCTAGGGGCAATTTGAAACATCCACTTAGTCTAATGTGCATGTTTGTGGACTGTTGGAGGAAACTGGAGTACCTGGAGGAAACCCACACAAGCACGGGGACAACACAGAAACTCCACAAGGAACGCCTTCGCCCAGGACTTGAACCCAGGACCTTCTTGCTGTGAGGCGGACGTGGTGCCACCAAGGCCATGGTGCCGCCCAGGAGGTGAATAGTTACACCTCATTAAATTTATAAGTATATTTTAGGAGGAGGTGAGCCTCATTTAAAAAAAAAAAAACTCTGTACATCACTATCAGGTTAATTGTGCATTTAAGTAAGAAACTTTGACTGCTGCACCTTTTCATGGCCAATGACACATTTTGGCAATATCGGGGCTGTATAAAACATTTGGAGGATAAAGATATCTGCCCCTTTCCGCATGAACAAGCTCACAAACACTCATAACTGTCTAGTGCTGATGTGATCGATTGGGAGAGAAGATTCCACTCCTCCTTCCCTAAAAACATGGACACTTTAATCTCCTGGACTCCTGGACATGGATGGTAGTGGCATCACAGGGTTTTTAAATCCGCAGTCTCTGTATGACGGGGGGCGGCACGGTGATGTAATGGTTAGCACGTCCTCCTCACAGCAAGAAGGTTCTGGGTTTGAGTCCAGGGCTCGGCAGAGGCATTTCTATGTGGAGTTTGCATGTTCTCCCCGTACTTGTGTGGGTTTCCTCCTGGTACTCCGGTTTCCCCTCACAGTCCAAAAACATCCACATCAGGCTAATTGGCTGATCCAGATTGCCCTAGGTGTGAGTGTGAGTGGGAATGGTTGTGTGTTTTGCCCTGCGATTTTCTGGCGAGCTGTTCAGGGTGTACCCTTCCTTTGCCCAGTGTTGGCTGAGATAGGCTCCAGCCTCCCTGCAACCCTAATGTGGATTAAGTGGTTCAGCTAATGAGACAGAAAGAGAGAGAGAGGTGGCATGGTGACGTACTGGTTACAGCAAGAACAGCAGTAAGGTCCTGGGTTTGAGTTCAGGACTCGGAGAAGACGTTTCTGTGTAGAGTTTGCAATTTCTCCCTTTGTTTGTGTGGGTTTTCTCTGGGTACTCTGGTTTCCTGACACAGTTCAAAGACATGTACATTAGGCTAATTGCCAAATTGCCCCTAGGTGTAAGTGTGAATGGTTGTGTGTGTGTTGGCCCTGTGATGGACTGTCTAGCCACTCCATCACAGGGCCAACTTCATCAGGATGTATCCTGCTTATGTCCAGAGTCAGGCTGAGATAGGCTCCGTGACCCTAATAAGATTAAATGGTTCGGCAGTGGGATGGCTTGGTGCCTGGATGAGATTGCACCTTTAAATACTAAATAAGAGCTAAAAGTGCAGACATTCCACTTTAATTACTTATTGATTATATATTATATGATTATTTACATCCAAGAATGGTTAGCAGTGAAGGAAATGCAACCTTTACATTTTTACCCACTCATTCCTCCCTAGTGGGGGCAAGGGGGCATGAAATCGCTTCTCATTTGCTTGTTTAAAGGGATAAAACATCAGGAAAACATGCTTTTTTCCCATTGGGAAGCTGAAGTGGTGATCTTTCCTCAGGGGTGCGCTAATCATAGGCTTTCGACGCCTTTAAGAGCATGAAGAGCAGCAACATGTTTACGAAAAATGTCTATAACAGCCTGTACAGTTGTGCATCAACACCCTATGAATGGATGAGACAAATACAAACTTGTGCAAGAATGATGGGAAGAGCAGAGTATGGAGAAGGGAAGGAACTGCACATGTGTGTGTATGTGTGTGTGTGTGTGTGTGTGTATGACTCCCAGTGTGTATGGTTCCCTTGTATTTACTGATGAAATGACTTCAGGATGAGTTCTGAAACAGAGTTATATTGTCTGCTCATAGCCAAACACAGTCAGCGGTGCTTCAACCTGCAAGTGCACGATGACCTGAAGTAAAGCAACCCAAGGCTGTGTCAATCACCTGATATAAATCCAGCAGAGCTGCATTTTACTTGCTGCTTCCCTTTATGGAGAAATATTGCTAAAAATGTATGAACCCTCCCCATAATGCACCAAAACTGGTTCTTTAATTAGTCCAGAATGCAGAGTCCCACTGTAGCCATATTTTATCCAAACTGCATTGTCTGTCAGTATAAATTTGCACTAATCACTGCTACTAATCCATAAAACTGCTTTTGCTCCACAGTATCAGAGTGTACTCATCATCATTTATGATGCTTCGCACACATTGCCTTGAGGGGCAAATATTTTACTTACAAAAACTTCCAGCCACTGAATAACCTTCTCCTAAGTATTTAGGACACTGTCTTGTTACTTTACATCTAGGCTAAGAAAAAAATGGAATAGAACAATGATGCTTGTAATATGAACACCATACACACACATTAAATTTAATACGAACAGGATATAAGCATGGGTGGTATGGTGGTGTAGAACCCACGCAAGCACTGGGAGAATATGCAAACTCCACACAGAAACACCACGAGCTTGGGAATCGAACTCAGGACCTTCTTGTTGTGAGGCGAACATGCTAACCACTGCACCACTGTGCCTCCCATTAGGCTAATTAGCTGTTCCAAATTGCCCCTAGGTGTGAGTGTGAATGGTTTGGTGTGCTGTTCAGGGTGTACCCCGCCTTCAGCCAGTGCCGGCTGAGATAGGCTCCTGCAACCCTAATAGGATTAAGCTTCTTGGAAAACGAGTGAGTGAAATACACTCATCACTTCTGCTACAGTATTTCTTATTATTTTACTTCAATCCACAGAAATAGTCTGATACCTGGTTCCTGTGTCCTAGACCACTTCTAAGGCTGCTATCTGATGGAGACAGTCATCAACTCACTTTCCAGCTGCTGCTCTTATGATTTATTTATTTTTGCACTCCATACCTTCCATGTTCGTATTCATGTTTAGTTTTGTATAAGAAGAACATTTTTTTTCAGACAATCTGCACTGTGTTGAAATCTCTTTGATAATCTACCCTTGTACTCCTCCTACTGTAATTCCACCATGTGGCACCTACCAGAGGAAACACGCTTCTTCTTTCAGAGATGCAGTTCTTCCGAAGGTATCTTTCTATATTTGTACCTTTTCATATTTAAATCGTTTTTCCCCACCACTTTTGCCTTCGGCTTGCTTATGGGGCCCAAACCCAGATTTCTGCAAAGCAGTTTTTTGATTATGAGTGTTCTGAAAGTATAATTCTCTGTATAATATAAATGCAAGGAGATTGATTTAAAAGATGTGTGTGTGTGTGTATGAACAGTAAACAGGATTGTATGTGTATATTATGTGAAAATTTTTATGACTGAATTAATTTCAGGCGTCTTTAATTGTTCAAGCATGCAGATTACGTTTCATATCCTGGAATTGTACAGTGCTGGAATTGCTACAGGGCGGCACGGTGGCGTAGTGGCGTATTCACCTCACAGCAAGAAGGTCCTGGGTTCTGGTCCTAGAATCGGTGAGGGCGTTTCCGTGTGGCGTTTGTATGTTCTCCCAGTGCTTGTGTGGGTTTCCTCCTACAGTCCAAAAACATGCACAGTAGGCATTGTGTTGAGTTGGCTGTTCTAAATGACCTCTGAGTGTGGATGGGAGTGTGAATGGGTGTGGGGGTGTGTTGCCCTGCGATAGTCTGGCGAGCTGTTCCAGGTGTACCCTGCCTTCGCCCAGTGTTGGCTGAGATAAGCTTCAGCCTCCCCACGACCCTAGTAGGGTTAAGCAGTTGAGTGGCAAATGAGTGAGAGTGAGTGAGGGAGACTCAATTCATTTGAGTTATGAAAGAAACTATAATAGGTGGCTCAGGGGCCTAATACTTCTATGTCACAACAAGAAGGTCCTGAGTCCCAACAAGGGCATACCCTGGTTTCCTCCTACAATGCGAAGACATGCACATTGGGCTAATTGGATATTCTTGATAACTCCTAGACGTGAGTGTGAGTGAGAATGGTTGTGTGTCTGTGTTGCCCTGTGATAGTCTGGCAAGCTGTTCAGGGTGAACCTCGCCTCCGCAACTCTAATTAAGGTTAAAGCAGATCAGAATATGAAATGACATGAATGAAGAAAGTATAATGTTGTCCCTGAGTGATCAAGAAACGTTTGAAACCCTGGTTACATCCTGTTAATCTCTTTGCAGAACATACGGTCTGTAATTACATGAACTTAATCCTGCTTAATGCCAGTTAATCTGCTCTCAAATACACAGATGCTTGGCAATTTGCGCAGTGCCCACTGGTTTTAAATAGTCCTGACTGGTACACGTGCATTTTATAGGCTGGTGATACACATTATATTTGATCACACACTAATGATATCACTCACCTTCTAAGAAATGCTTTCGAACATATTTCACTTGCATTTGATGAAGAAGCACCTTTATATTCTATCATGACTTGTCTTTTGTAATCACATTTTAGTGTCTCATTCAAACTCTATGTAGCATGTGGTATAAAGATGCGTCTTTGATGAGGCATTCATGGTTAAGTGACGAAAGCCTGGGTAGGAATTTTATTTCGATTTTATTTTCACTTTCATCCAGAGTCTTGGCAAGGACTTTTCTGTGTTTGTATGGAGGTTGGATGTTGTCCCTGTGTTTACATTGGTTTCCTCTGCGTGCTCCAGTTTTCTCTCATAGTCTAAAGACATGCACACTAGGATATCTGGATATACCAAATTGCCCCTAGGTGTAAGTGAGTGCAAATGTGTGTGCGTGTGTGTTGGTCCTGTGATGGACTCACAAGCTGTTTGGGGTGTACCTCTCCTTCACCCAAAGTCGGCTGTGATAGGCTTCAGCCTCCCCATGACTCTAGTAGGATTAAGTGGTTCGGTGAATGAATGAATAAATAGTTATCATAATGAAATGTCTCCTCCTACTGAGTGACTGATGAACATTTATCCAGACATTATTTTCACTTAATCGACACCCCCCCCCCTCCATGGATCACATCCAAAACTCCATGCTTTGTACCAAATACTACTACCAAAAAAAAAAAAAATCATTCAAATCTGTGCAAAAATTTTGAGTTATATTGCACACAAACCAACAAACACACAAGCTAACAAACAAACCAGCGCAGGTGAAAATGTAACCTCCTGGCAGAGGTAATAATGGAGCCCCATTTGAAAACAATCAGTCAGCAGCAAGGTTACATTAACACTCAGTTCATGTAGGAAATGGAGGCTAGGAAAGTAGGCTTGTGATACAGGTGCATTTCTTTTCATTTATTCTCTCTACGCTTTTTAGTTTTTTACTAGTTCATGATTTTAGGTCAGCACATGTTCACACACACAGGTTGTGTACTGTGTACTGTTCACAGTGAAAAGGATGCAAGCAGGATAGTGGCTTCCTCTTCCCGAATGAGCAGAAAGCAATCCATGCAGGGCACTGTTAAATGTCCTGTAAGTAACTGTTGAAGAAGTATGGAATTTACAACTAAATGTTTCGGTGGCATAGTGGTTAACATGTCCTTTTCAGAGTAAGAAGGCCCTGGGTTCGAATTCCAGGCTCAGCGAGGGCATTTCTGCTTGGAGTTTGCATGTTATTCCTGTGCTTGTGTAGGTTTACAGGTACTCCGGTTTCCACATTAGGCTAATTAGCTGCTCCAAATTGACCCCAGGAGTGGATGTTATTGTGAATGGTTGTGTTGCCCTGCGTTGGAGCTGTTCACAGTGTACGTGGCTTTCGCCCCCCAGCCTCTCCGCAACCCTATTAGGATTGAGCAATTTGGCAAATGAATGAAAGTGCCCCTAGGTGTAAGTGTGAGTTTGAATTGTTGTTTGTTTGTGTTGGCCCTGTGACAGACTGGCGTCTGTGCCCCGCCTTTTACCCAGAGTCAGCTGGGATTGGCTCCAGTCTCCACGCAACCCTAAAACAATATAAGCAGTATGAATAATGAGTGAATGAATAAATAATAATAATAATAATAATTATAATAATAATAAAAATAACAACAACTAAGTGAAGTCAACCATAAAATTTTTGTTCATTTGAATCATTGTAGTCAACCAAGTGAAGTCAACCATAAAAACAGCACAGAGTCGCAAGTTTGTGGAGAAAGTGACTGAGAAGCCACTGCATCATGTTTACATGCAGTGTGTGGATCAGGACAGTAACCCCACCAACTCCTTTGCTTGGATGAAGTCGGCTGGTCTCAAAAGTGAAACTGAGAGCTTTCTTTTTGCTGCTCAGGACCAGTCACTTCTTACCCGCAATCGCCAGCATTTTCTTTATAAAGAAAATGTGTCTCATTTATGTCGCATTTGCAATTAATTTAGTGAGACTGTCGAACACCTTGTAATTGGTTGTCCTGCTATGACACAAACATCTTACATGAAGAGACATGATGGCATAGCCCGTTCCTTCTGCTACCGCCTGCGCCATGCTTGTGGCTTTGACTCCAAGGTCCTGCCTTGGTATGATCCTAAACATGTTCAGGGCATCATGGAAAATGCTAGCTTCAAACTGTTGTGGAATAGGCCCATCTACAGCCTTCGAAAAATAGAGGCTAACAAACCTGATCTTGTCCTGTTTGACAAACCCAATGAAGTTATTTATATCATCCAATTTTCTGTCCCTTTTGACAGTAATGTGATTGACAAGATTGAGGAGAAACATACCAAGTATGCAGTCCATGTTTTTGAAATGTCTTGCTTGCATCCACAGTACACAGTCGTCCTCATCCCCATTGTTCTCGGCGCCCCTGGTTTGGTACCTCGTGACCTACTAACACAGGTCAAGAGAGTACCCGGGTTTGCTACCGGGAGCACAGCCCTTCTGACAGTCTGGGCAATGCAGAAGGCTGCAGTGTTGGGGAGTCTTCATATTCTCCGGAAAGTTCTTGGCAGGTTCAACTAGGCAGTGCTTCCTGGGAGAAATCCCATTCGCTGTCTGGACTGCATGTAGAAGGGGCAGGGGTACCTGAGCTGATGATGAGCCTAACCAGCCTGAATGTGCCAGGACCACCCGACCCTCTTCTGCTGAATATATTCATTTTTAACTCAACATAATAATAATAACAATATAATCCCATTTTTATATAAAATAAGGCTTAAGGCTTAAGGTCATCTCTTTTACACTTTCATTCCAGCACATCAGTTTTCTCCAAACTGAGAAATTCCCTTCTAGTTAAAAGTCCATCCATCCATTCATCCATCCATCCATCCATTTTTCTCAACTTATCCAAGGTCCAGTCATGGAGGCAACAGGTCTAGTAGGGAAACCCATGCATCCCTCTCCCCAGCAACACTTTCCAGCTCCTCCCACGAATCCTGAGGCGATCCCAGGCCGACAGGATATATAAACCCTCCAGCAAGTTCTGGGTCTACCCCGGGGCCTCCTCCAAGTTGGATGTGCCTAGAACACCTCAAAAGGGAGGCAATCAGAAAGCATCCTAATGAAATACCCGAACCACCTCAACTGACTCCTTTCAATGTGGACGAGCAGTGGCTCTACCCAGACCCCCCCCCCCACTCCACACCCCCCAGATATCTGAGCTCCACACCCTATGATTAAAAGTCTGTAATGTTACATTTCTAGCAATAGGGTTGAGCTGAGAGAACAACAAGTAAACATGTGGACTATAATATATGCTAATACTCAGTGTGGCTACAAGCACTAGTCACAAAGCGCTGTGAATATTAATTCCAACGTTTTCCAGCCACATATTTAATTCACCTGTAATTGGTCAGTGTTTCAACAAAAGAAGCATTTTGTACCACTGAACAATAAGAATCTCAGACTTCACAAACATCATCTGTGCTTTCAGTGACTATAATGAGCTGCATCTGTTTGTAGGATTAAGGAACAATGTGTTTCCTAACAAAGGCGCATGGAATATAAAGAACAAGCTCACTGAGACACAGTTGTGCTTTTGGGTACCCCCCCCCCCCCTTCCTTCCCTTCCTTCAGCATTGGTTGCTGTTTGCTCCATAGAGAAGTCAAAAGAAAAGAGGAATGAGAGAATGGACCCATGGGAGACATGGAGGGAAGGAGAAAGCTGGAAGGCTGGGAAGTGTCATCTATCTGGGTCAGAGAGAGCTGTTCTGACATGCCACAATCCATCTCTGAGATGCTCAGAAAAACACACACACACACACACACACACACACGCGCGTGCGTGCGTACGCACACACACGTATACACAAAAAAGCATATACAGTACCTTAGAGATACAGATATCAGCCGAAGAAAGATCTCCTCCACCCAGCCTTTTTTACTTATACATTACAGCACATTTATTAGCTACTGTGTACTGTGGAGGCAGTTTCAAAGTTAGGAACTAGATGCCACGAGTATGTATCTGGTACAAACTTCCCTCATTTTCTTTTAACATGTTTATATCTGAAGTTCAGTGAAAGCAGTTGGAATTTGGGATAATAGCTAAGGATTCATAATATTATTATCATGATATCGGTATTAGCCAATAATAGCTTTAAAATATAATTTCACACATCAGCAAACACACAGATATCCACTGATATGACTAACTGAAAAAATAGTTGGCTGCTCCTTCCTTGACTCTCCTCCCTATGTCAGAGTAAATACTTATATCTGTCTCAGGGAGAACATCATCCAAGCCTGATTTAAATAGGATGAGTCTTACACATCATTCATTCATTCATTCATTCATTCATTCATTCATCTTCCACTTCTTCCGGGGTCGGGTTGCGGGGGCAGCAGCCCAAGCAGTGAGGTCCAGACGTCCCTCTCCCCAGCCACTTCCTCCAGCTCTTTCGGGGGGGCGCCAAGGTGTTCCCAGACCAGCGGGGTCTCTTCCCGGTTGGACATCCCCAAAACACCACACCAGGAAGGTGTTCAGGAGGCATTCTAGTCCACCACCTGGTTCGGGGGTTGCCTCCACGACAGGCACCGATGACCTTCCGGCCACAGCTCTGGGCTGCTGCCTC
>JAQMYF010000003.1:20364920-20378891 GCA_030014195.1 Neosilurus mollespiculum | reverse complement strand
AATCCCCCCCCCCCCCCCCACACACACACCCCACCCCACACACACACACATTTCCCCCCCCCCCTAATTTTTAGTCGTATCCAATTCCCAGTGTTGCCTCCCTATCGTATACGACCCTCACCAACCGCCCCCTCTGTGACATGCGATACTGCCACCCGCCTCTTTACGAACTGAAATATGATTGTGCATTTAGAGGCAGCCTAACACACTCAGAGGGAAAGCGCTATCCACCCCTTTTATACTAATGAGCTCATCAGACGCCCATAGACTGGCTGGTGATCTCTGTGAGTGACAGGGAAGTGAGCTTTTGACATCCTTCCCTCCCGTGAGAGCTCGGCCAGTCCGATCCCATGGACTTCCAGTCACGGATGGCTGCGGCATCAACCTAAATTTGATCTCCAGGTTGGTAGTCACTCACCTTATCAATGCGCCACTCGGGAGCCATGCTAACTGCTTATAGTGCCTGGTCACAAAATCCGCCATTTGGATGCACTCACTCTCTCACTCATTTGCTGAACTTCTTAATCCTATTAGGGTCATGGAAAGGCTGAAGACTATCTCAGCCGATACTGGGTGAAGGAAGGGTGCACCCTGAACAGATCGCCAGTCCATGTCAGCGTTTGGATTTAAATAAGCAATATATTCAAACGGCTTTGATTGGCTAATCACTGCTGTCATTAAAGGAAAACTCTGGTACTTTTTAACCAGGGCTCTATTTCCCCACCTGTTTATTCCACCAAGGTAAAACCTACTGAAATCTGTCTAGTATTGATCTGGAATGTTCTAACCAGCAAGCGCAAAGTGCACCGCAACCCTACAGGGCAAACAAGCACGTCAAAACTAACTGCTTGTTTTGTCCCATGACAGGCTCATCATGTTATTATAAGTGTCTGACAACAGGGGAAGGATCCCTACAGAGATAGGCCTGTGTCTGTTTACCTCAATAACGGCACACCAACTGAAGAAAGTAAAGAAAACGACTGTTTCTACACTCACTGTTTTTCACTGTTCTCTTCTCTCAGGCTCTTGTGCAGTTTTCTCACTCACTCACTCATTTGCCGAACTGCTTAATTCTGCTAGGGTCACGGGGAGGCTGGAGCCTATCTCAGCCGACACTGGGCGAAGGCGGGGTACACCCTGAACAGTTCACTAATTTATTGCAGGACCAAAACACACACAACCATTCACACACACAGGGCACTAGGGGCAATTTGGAACAGCCAGCTAGCCTAAAGTGCATGTCTTTGGACAGTGGAAGGAAACTGGAGTACCTGAAGGAAACCCATGCAAGCACAGGGGAAACATGCAAACTCCACACAGAAATGCCCACATCGAGCCTGGGACTCGAACCCAGGACCTTCTTGCTGTGAAACGGACATGCTAGCCATCGTACCCCTCTACAGTTTTCTTGAGGTGAAGTCACACCGGATTCATGCGTAAGTCTTTTTCCGAAGTAATGTCAAAAGTTCTTTTGTTACTCCGGAATTAGACTTTTTCACAAATTCTGTGTGACAGCTTCTTTTGTGACTTTTTTTCTGCACTGAATAGGGTGCTGCGTCACAGACAAGAATGCTTATTAGTCAAAGAGCATTTCCACACACACACAATGTGACCAGAACTCCCAGGTTTGGTATCTAACAGGTGTGTAGCCGTAAGAAAACCACTTAGTGAGGCTAATCAGGGGTCAGTTTGCTAAGGGGCATAAAGTCCAGACTCTAGAGCAACTTCAAAAGGTTGTGTGGTTTGATGAATTCAGATTTACCCTATTCCAGAGCACTGGGTACAACAGGGTAAGAAGGGAAGCGCATGAAACGATAAGTCCACCATGCATAGCCACCACTGTACAAGCCTCTAGAGCACAGGTGTCAAACTCAAGGCCCTGCGGGCCAAATCCGGCCCTCCAACTCATTTTATGCGGCCCGCAAAAGCTTTCAAAGAATATGATTATCGTACATTCTTTGCATCGACCATTACCATGAAACCTAATTCATCATCCTTCCACTAGGAGGCGCCAGCCTACTTTAAATAATGAACTTTTACGCGAGCGATTTGAGCAATTACCAATCAGAGCTTAAAGATACCGTTGATTAACAGATGCCACCAAACGCTGAGTTTCCCAAAACCTTTTTCTAGTCGCTTTCATGTAAAATAGGCGATTTCACATGCAGCTCAGCGGCACGACTTCTTGTGTGGATTCCTTCAATTCAATTCAAACAACTTTATTTATCCCTCTAGGGGCAATTAATTAAGAGCAGGGGTTGTGTGAACACAATAAATAATTCACAAAAGACCGATCAGAATCAAACCAATCACTAGGAAGAAAGTGCTTTAATAAACTCCTTGTCCTTGCGTGGGTTTCCTCCAGGTACTCCGGTTTCCTCCCACAAACCGAAGACATGCACAGTAGGCTAATTGGCCATTCCAAATTCCCCGTAGGTGTGCATGTGAGTGTGAATGGTTGTGTGTGTTGCCTTGCAATGGTTTGGAAAGCTGTTCAGGGTGTACCCCACCTTCGTCCAGTGTCGGCTGAGACTCCACTAGTAGGATTAAGCTGTTTGGAAAATGAGTGAGTGATGATGGATATTGAACATTTTTGGCTTGGACTTGCTGTTTGAAACTTTTTGGCATTTGGGGGAGGGGCAACAAATGTCAAATGGGGTCACATTTGAAAATGTGTACCGATTGTCTCAATTTCCTTATCAAATTACTTGTCTGGTCAAAAGGATTCTAAAAATGTATAGTTTATTACACATTCAACATCAAATGAGGGCGCTATGACCCAAAATATCAAAAGGTCAGGGCACTTTTGGAAGAAGTCACATGCATATAAAGTGATACCATTGTCCAATTTTTTTTTTTAGTGTCTTATGTTTCTTAGATGATAAAGAATATTGCACAAGTATATAGAAGAGATATATGTGTGGTAAGCCCAGAACTCGAACCTACAACCTTCTTGCTGTGATGCAGATGTGATAACCACCATCAGTTATGATAAAAATAATTTTGTCAGATGAAGCATATTAATCATTTTACTAATTATCCAATCAAGGGCTCTTAAATATCTATTTATTTCACTCCAAATGGTGGTTGTTATTGAACAGGCCATTTATGTCATGTTTGGCATCGATCACTCCAATGTATTATTATAAAGATACGTCAGTATTATATATGCTTGTTAACTGCGAGGCGGCACAATGGTAGTGTTGCTACCTCAGGACTTCAGTGTCCCTGATTTACATTTACATTTATAGCATTTGGCAGACGCCCTTATCCAAAGCAACTCACATTTCTATCTGTTTTATACAACTGAGCAGTTGAGGGTTAAGGGCCTGACAGAGGCAGCTTGGTGGTACTGGGGCTTGAACCGCCGACCCACTGATCGGTAATTCAGAACCTGATCCACTGAGTCACCACTGCCTCATTTGAGTTTGAACATAGGTTACTGTTTGTGTGAAGCCTTCTCAGTGTTAGTTGGGGTTTACTCAGGGTTCTGCAGTGTCCTTCCACTTCCTAAAAGCGTGCTGCCTTGTGGACTGACGTATGCCCAGTGGCCCTGATAGAGGCTTTGATCCACCTCAAACAGGGGAGCTTGCTTCCTGAGGATAAATGAATGAATGTTTACTGGGACTTCAAAGCAAATGAACTAAATTTAACATGAAAGTCTTCAACCCCACGAGTAAAGCTAGTGTATGGTTAAAAACTCGTTTAAATTATTAAAAAACAAACAAAAAAAAAATATATATATATATATATATATATATATATATATAAGACTCGTAGCCCTGCAGTACACCGATGACCCTGACAGATAAGCCATGTAGTTAATAGATGGATGGATTGGGTGTGGTGGGGGTGGTGTGTGTGTGTGTGTGTGTGTGTGTGTGTGTGTGTGTGTGTGTGTATGTACGTATATATAATGATGCCAATACACCATTTAAAAAAAAACAACAACAAAAAAAACATTCTATTTCAGAACATGTGTCCAGGTGTATCAAACACTGTCCATAAATTTAAAAATGATAGATATTGATTGGTGTGCAGACATGCATGTTGCAAAGCCCTAAGCATAAAGAAAGCTGAAAAGAATAAAATTTAAAGACCAGCTGATACTAGTGGAACAAATCACTCGTGTCTGCCGTGCTGTCACCTATCTCCGGCGGTTAAGTGCTACATTTATGTTCTATTAGAACTGTTGTGTCTCGTCACCTTCAAGCCATAGAAGATGAGCATTTACAAATAAGACTGATTGTGTGTGTGTGTGTGTATGTATGTGTGAGGAAGTATATAGTAATAGTATTGGGTCCTTTCAAAGGATTTTTGATTGCCCAAGGTTTCAGAGTTGGCAGGCCATGAATTCTTAGTGTTTGGGTAGTGACCATTTCATCAACATTATTGACACGACCAAAAACGATCTCAGAGAAAACATTACAAATGGCAGATATGAAATGCTTTCTTGTATTTTATTAGAATTTTTTTTTTAATGAGTCAAAAGATTTTTCCTCCAGCATTTCTGAGCAGTTATTGAAATTCAAATGTTTGAATTTGAATTTCAAGTAGGATAAAGACAAATACTGCGACATGGTGTATATGAGTGCAGATTTCATTATAATCTCACATGAGCTTCAGCCGTTCAGCACTAATAGATTCTGGGCAAATAATTACTGCTGGCCGTAACATATTATTTAAAATGAACATGCTATTTAATAATGAAGGGCGGCACGGTGGTGTATTGGTTAGCACATCTGCCTCACAGCAAAAAGGTCCTGGGCTTGGTGAGGGTGTTACTGTGTGGAGTATGCATGTTCTCTCGGTGCTTGTGTGGGTTTCCTCCGGGTACTCTGGTTCCAAATTGCCCCTAGGTGGGAGTGTGAGGGTGAATGGTCGTGTGTGTTGGCCCTACAATGCTTTGGCGAGCTGGTCAGGGTGTTCCTCGCCTTTGCCCAGTATAGATGCCAGCCTCCCTGCGACCCTAGCAGTATTAAGCGGCAAATGAATGAGTGAGTGAGTGAGTAAATGAGTGAGTGAGTGAGTGATTGAGTAAGGGTGTGAATAATTTTGTGAAGGAGTGAGTGTGTAATTGAGTGAATGAATGAGTGAAAAAATGAGTGAATGAGTGAGGAAATGAGTGAGTGATTGTATGAATGAGTGATTGAGTGAGTGACTGAGTGCGTGAGTGTTTGAATAAGTAAGTGAATAAGTGAGTGAATAAATAGGTTAGTGACTAAGTGAATGAATGAATGAGTGAGTGAATGAATGAGTGAATGAATGACTGAGCAAATAAGTGAGTGAGTGAATGAGTAAGAGTGAATGAATGGGTATGTGAGTGAGTGAATAAATGATTGAGTGAAAGAGTGGGTGAGTGAGTGGGAGAGTGAATGAGTGAGTGACTGAATGAATGAATATGCAGTGATTGAGTGAGTGAGAGAGTGAGTAAATAAGTAAATAAGCAACAGAGTGAGTATGTAGATGAGTAAGTGAGTGATAGAGTGACTGAATGAGTGAGTGAGTGAATGAGTAAGTAAATGAGCGAATGAGTAAGTGAGTCAGTGAATGAGTGAGTGAGTGAGTGAGTAAGTGAGTGAATGACTGAGTGAGTGAATGAGTGAGTGAGTGAGTGAGTAAATGAGTGAACAACTGAGTGAGCGACTGAATGAGTAAATGAGTGAGTGAATGAGTGAGTGAATGAGTGAGCGACTGAATGAGTAAATGAGTGAGTAAATGAGTCAGCGAATGAGTGAATGAGCAAATGAGTGAGTAAATGAGTGAGTGAATGAATGAGTGAGTGAGTGAATGATTAAGTGAGTGAACGGGTGAGTGAATGAGTGAGTAAGTGAGTGAATGAGCAAGTGAGCGAATGAGTGAGTGAATGAGTAAGTGAATGAGTAAGTGAGCATATGAGTGAGTAAGTGAGTAAATGAGTGAACGACTGAGTGAGTGAACGACTGAGTGAGTGAATGGGTGAGTGAGTGAATGAGTGAATAAATGAGTGCGTGACTGAGTGAGTGAGTAAATGAGTGAATGACTGAGTGAGTGAATGATTAAGTGAGTGAATAAGTGAACGAGTGAGTGAGTGAGTGAATGAATGAGTGAGTAAGTGAATGAGTAAGTGAGCATATGAGTGAGTGAGTAAGTAAATGAGTGAATGAGTGAGTGAGTGAATAAATGAGTGAACGACTGAGTGAGTGAATGAGTGAATAAATGAGTGAGTGAGTAAATTAGTCAACGACTGAGTGAGTGAGTGACTGAGTGAGTAAGTAAATGAGTGAACGACTGAGTGAGTGAGTGAGTGAATGATTAAGTGAGTGAATAAGTGAACGAGTGAGTGAATGAGTGAGTGAGTGAATGAGTGAGTGAATGAGTAAGTGAGCATATGACTGAGTGAGTAAATGAGTGAATGAGTGAGTGAATGAGTGAGTGAGTGAATGAGTGAGTGAATAAATGAGTGAATAAATGAGTGAGTGACTGAGTGAGTGACTGAGTGAGTAAATGAGTGAACGACTAAGTGAGTGAGTGAGTTAATGAGTAAATGAGTGAACAAATAATGAGTGAATGAGTGAGTGAGTAAATGAGTGAACGACTTAGTGAGTGAGTGACTGAGTGAATGAGTGAGTGAGTGAATGAATGAGTGAACGAGTAAGTGAATGAGTGAATGAATGAGTGACTGACTGAGTGAATGAGTGACTGACTGAGTGACTGAGTGAATGAGTGAGTGACCGAGTGAGTGAATAAATGAGTGAATGAGTGACTGAGTGAATGAGTAAGTGAATGAGTAAGTGACCGAGTGAGTGAATAAATAAGTGAATGAGTGAGTGAGTGAATTAGTGAGTGAATGAGTGAGTGAGTGAATGAGTGAATGAATAAGTGAGTGAATGAGTAAACGAGTAAGTGAATGAGTGAATGAATGAGTGAGTGAATGAGTGAGTGACTGAGTGAGTGAATGAGTGACTGAGTGAATGAGTGACTGAGTGAGTGACTGAGTGAGTGAATAAATGAGTGAGTGAATGAGTGAGTGAGTGAGTGAGTGAGTGAGTGAGTGACTGAGTGAGTGAATAAATTTTATTTAAATTTATTTAAAAATCAGGATTTAAGGTCCATCTTCTACAGATGTTTTTGCACAATGATATTATTAGGCACAGGGACGTTTGTGTGTTTTGAATTCAGTTGGCGGTCCACATGCTGAGGCAGCTTGGAGGGCCCGCAGCATTGCTTTTTCTAGCTGTGGGGATCAGAATAGATAATTATGTGCCTCAATGTGAAGAAGAACAAGAGAGAGACAGAGGAAGGGAGGGAGGGTTGGGAGGGGGAGACACGGAGTGAGTAGGTGTGTGGAAGCAACTCTGTCTACAGATGTTCTACCGGCTGTTGTCTCACTCTGAGTCTTAGACGGACCGGCAGAGGAGGGTGAATCACGAAAATCACGGGGCTTATTCAGGGGATAGAAGAAACTGAAGAAAGCAGATGATGTTTGTCCTTCATACATAAGTAGCATGTTTTGCTGGCAGGAATTTGAACTCGCCCCAAAACAGGAAGTAATCATGCTTTACCTACTTTACACTAATCTATATAGACAGCTCACCCCATGAGGCAATCTGTCAGGAAGCAAAGCTTTCACAGAAATACCATCAAGGGAAGAGAATACATTTGCTGCATAATTAACTGCAAACTATAAATGATATTTATTTCTTTGTGGACAAATTTAAAGAGTTCATCTGAGGACAAAAAGGAAGAAGGTCCTGGGTTCGAGTGCAGGGCTCGGTGAAGGCATTCCTATGTGGAGTTTACATGTTCTCTGTGCTTGCGTGGGTTTCATCTGGGTACTCCAGTTTCCTCCGACAGTCAATACACCTTAGGCTAATTACACTGCTCTACAGCCAAAATGTTTCTGAAATCAATATAGTCAAACTTTATATACATGTAAAGTATGTATAATTATATATTAATATTTTATTATATGATATTAATATATTATATGCATGTAAGATATGGTACTGGGTCAGCAGGTACAACCCTGACAGGAATCATGTAGGATGGGTAAGTTCTAAAGGGAAGAGACCTGAATTTAAATCAGAAGCCAGTAAATACATCGTTGACTGAATGTAGGAATAAACTTTTAAACAGGTTCAATGCTGGAACATTTATTCAGGTGCAGTAGGTCATGGGTTCAAAGCCTGGACATGGAGGGAGTTAAATGAAGCTGATCTTGCATCATAAATGATATGGATTGCATCATATTGTCCCTAGAAGTCATGAACTTCCGTCACTGTGCTGAACTATATCAACTCTAGAAACCAGATACATGTAGTTTCATGTTCAATATACTAATGTAGATGTCAAATGTAAAAAGCTTAAGTATATTGGAAACAGAAGCCAGTCAGCCATTTGTATCATCATATTTGAATCCAGTGTACCAAAATCCATAATATTCATTCATTCATTCATTTTTTGAACCGCGTAATACTAGTTAGGGTCGCGGGAAGGCTGGCGCCCATCTCAGCCCACTCTGGGTGAGGGCAGAGTACACCCTGGACAGCTCGCCAGGCCATCGCAGGGCAGAAACACGCTGACGGCTGTGCAGCCTACTCTTGACGACAATCAGCAATGGTTCTTTTACATTCCTCTCACCACAGACAGTGAGAGACATGGCCGGCATTTGATAACCCAGTTAGCTGCACTGGGGGAAAATCCTTAATAATTAGCTAAAAAAAAAAAAATTAGCTAAAATAATTTTGTTTCTAAAGCAAACAAATTCTAAAAATTTGTATACCGGTGTTAGCTGTTCCAAACTGCCCTGAAATGTGGATGTGAGTGTGAATGGTTGTGTGTGTTGGCCCTGTCATGGTCTGGCGAGCTGTTCAGAGTGTACCCCGCCTTTGCACTGGGATAGGCTCTAGCACTTCAGCAAATGAGTGAGTGAGTATAATAACTTAAATATTCAACAGTACTGTTCCCTTGATGATGTTCCATGAAAGCTTTTAGAAATATTATTTGAGATATATAAAGAGTATTTATTGTACTGTATTTTGTAGGTTTTTGGAGGTTAACAGAGGTCCGTAGCACTTATTTGGGATGTTGAATGTAATTAAAAGAGAAAGCGAATTTCACTGCTCATTTCTACCGCAGTATCGTTTTTCCTGCTTAGCTTGTAGCTGATGAGAGAACAAGCCTTCCAGGAGAGTAATTACATTAAAGACTTCACCAACATGATCATTAGTGGCTGTGTGTAGAGGGCTCTGTAGCATTGCGGAATTGAACACCTTGATCAATATATCTCAACGTCTTTGACCGCCGCACGTATTAGTGGGTCATCCTTCTTTTTCACTTGTGGTTCTTTGATCAGCTAAGATGTTTACACCGTAGATCATGCTGTCCGTGCCGTGCAAAAAGCTTTGGAAAAGCTGCTAGATGTGTGCTGGATGATCCGGAATCATTGTACTCAAGTAGACATCTGCTATTGAAGACATGGTGTGTAACTCCTTGCGCCCTGTGTTGCCTTTGAGGTGAATTGCAGTCCTCACTCACTCATTTCACTTAATTCCTATCGAGTCGCGGGAATCTTAGCCGACACTGGGAGAAGACAGGGTACACCCTGAACAGCTCACCAACACACACACACACACACACACACACACAGCTATTTACACTCACACCTAGTTGCATTTTGGAATAAATAATTTGCTTAACATGCATGTTTTTGGACTGTGGGAGGAAACCATAGTACCCAGAGGAAACCTATGCAAGCACAGCGAGAACATGCAAACTCCACACAGAAAATGCCCAAGCCTAGGATTCGAACCCAAGACCTTCTTGTCGTGATGTGGATGCGCTAAGCACTACGCCACCGTGCCACTGTGCGATGAACCTCAGTGTCTTTTTCCATCCATCCATCCATCCACCCACCCACGCTGCCTGCTCCTGGAACCCTTTGTATATTTCATGAGTTGCTTTTTCTCTAAATTGGCTGAGCGCTGTGCCCACAGGGAATGGAACTAATTTCTGGGTCAGAAAGATGTCAACAAACATCTTAAAGGAAATATACTTTCAGGAAAAAAATAATGGTCCTTTAGAGGGTGTTTTTGGCTGGTTTATGGCTCTAAACGAGTTATATGTGGAAACCTTTCTGAAGGCCAACTGCAATGATTTAAGGTTCTAAAGAGAACCGTTAAAAGTTCACCCGGAGGGACAAACTGAAGAATACGCTTTAATTCCTGAGAGTTTCAAAGGTGTGGAGGTGAGTGTGAATGGTTTTGTGTGTGTTTGTGTGTGTGTGAGTGTTTTGACCCAGCGATGGTCAGAAAAGCTGTTCAGGGTGTACCCAAGCCTTCACCCACTGTCGGCTGAGATAGGCTCCCACCTCCCCACAACCCTAAGAGGATAAAGCATTTTGTCAAATGAGGGAGAGGGAGTGAATCCAAGCAGTGACTTTTTTGACCAGGCACTGCAAATAGAGTTTGCTTTAAACAGCAGTCATTATATTTATATCTGTTATATTCCTACAGATAAAATTACAAGTCAAATAAATACTGAGAAAAAAAGGAATGAAAAGAAATGAAATGCAATTTGTTTTTCTCAGTTTGCCTGAGGCCCAATGCTGCCTTCATTCATTCATTCATTTATTCCGTCATGGCAGAAAACACACAGATGTCTAAAAAGGCATTTTCCACTGTCCTGTTTTTTCATTTTGTTCCATTACTACACTATTCCTGAAGCTAAGACAGTAAGAGCTTCACAAAAAAATCACTTTAGTTATTTTTTGTTATGTTTATGAAGTGTTGTAAGTGCAGAATTCACGACAGGAAGCATTTATGTTGATTTACTACTGGACTTCCAAAGGTAAGAAATGCATTGTTTTTAATATTTTTCATGCTGCACGTTTTTTTTTTTCACCTCTATAAGCTTAAATCAAATAGTTTATAAAGAAAACATAATATAAATAAATACACTTTTTGCTTTTGTAGCGAGATCAAAATAGTGTGAAGTAATAAGCCTCTTTTTGTTGTTGAAATCAGTCTTAACTCCAGTACATGTTTCATTAAAACGGTAAAGTAAATCTTAAACGACTGTTTATACGTTCTATTTATCCATTCTAATGCAACTTATGGACTTAAAATGAATAAAAACTGATAATTTTATTGTTAAGAAAAATTCTGTCCTGTCATGAAAAGTCCGCCTGCGTACGTGGGGTAAAACCACTATTTCAAGGATCCTGTTATTGACACCGGAAGCGATCAGATGGCAGAGAACGAAGCATTTGAATGTTATTTTATATATTTCAAGCTTGATTTTCTACTTGATCTACTGGTAAGGTGCTGAAACATTAAAATTTCCTTTTTGTCGCCTGCCTTTGCAATCCTGCCTTTGGCTCGGCAGGCGGTGCCTCCTATAGCAAGGCACGTGCTAAAAAATCGTTACGATGTTGAGTAGGTCAGACGCTAAGCTAAAAAAGATATTTATTTACCCATATTGAATCTATGTTAAAAATCACCTAACAAGTAAACCCTTTGTTTCTCTGTGAGTTTTGCACCTCATTTATTTGCTGAACCACTCAGTCCTATTAGGGTCACGGTCTGGAGCCTATTGCAGCCAACTCTGGGTAAAAGCAAGGGTTCACCCTAAAAAGCTTACCGGCCCATAGCAGCCACACAAGTATTCACACTCACACTCAAGCCCGCAATGATTAGCCAATCAAAGCCTCTCAAATATTTGCTTATTTAAATCCAAAAGCGGTTATGGTCTGACGAGGTGTTCGGGCTGTACCGTGCCTTCGCCTAGTGTTGGCTGAGATAGGCTTCAGCCTCCCTGTGACCCTAATAGGATTAAACTGTTCAAATGAGTGAGTGAGTGAGAATTTTAAAAGGCCCTTCAACTCACTGTGTGTGTGTGTGTGTGTGTGTGTGTTTTCCCTTCCCCTAATTTCCAGTTCTGTCAAGTGAATAATTCAGTAATTTTCATATAATTTCATAAACATATAATTTATTTTGACAGCACACAAATCCTCACATGCAGCTCCGTTCTGTTGCATTAAGCCACACGACCCGACAAACACTTTTCAGCGTGTTATTTCTGTGCATCTTACAAGTGATACACAGCGCTGTTATTTGAATTCATCTTGAAGCATTAACTCCGATCAAAACTCAAACTGAAGGCGTGTTCGCACTGCCCATTGTGTTCACTACAAAACATCTCTGACAGAATCAGACCCCCCTGGCTCAGGCGCCACATCTCCCTTAGCATGTTTTTTTGTGTGGGTTAAATAATATCGCAGGAGTGAAAGCAGCAGAAGCGCTTTTCTTTTTTCTTTCTTCATGAGGTATTGCTGGTTCTGTTTTGCCCACTCAGAAAGCAAACAGATTTTTTTTTTCTTTGGCAAAACAAAGGTTATCTGCCTGCATGCACTCTGGCACACAGTGACAGCTTAATAGTCTTACATAAGCCAGGTCCTGAAGGTACATTATTTTATCAGAGATGCTGACATCCATCTCTAACCCATCTATCCATCCATCCTTTCTGACAGTGGGTCTCCCTGTAGGAACAATGGCAGCGCTGTATGGTTTGACCCTCGGCTCGTTTCAATCTGCCCTACCCCACTCTCTCTTTCTTTCTTTGTCTGTTTTCTTGCTCTTTCAAGCTTGCTTTCTTCCCCTGCTGTCTCAGTGTTTATGAATACAGATCCTATCTGATCTGATCTACCGTCACCTGCTTTCACCTCCCAACCAACTTAATCGCAGCACCATCAGTTTGAATCATTATTCTTTCGTCTATGAGTTATTTGTAATTATGTTTTGTCACAGTAAATCATCTACTATTGAGGTTACAGGGAGGCTGGAGACTCTCTCAGCCTGACTATTGCAGGGCCAACACACACACACACACACACACACTCCCAAAGATATAAAAGAAAGCATAGGGAGAACATGCGAACTCCACACAGACACGCTCTCGCTGTGTCTAGGACTCGAACCCAGGACCTTCTTGCTGTGAAGTAGACGTGCTAACCACTATTACCACTATTACCACTGCAAAAAGACCTGGGTTTAATTCCCCCTTGGCCATTTCTGTGTGGAATGAATTATTGAATATATATATATATATATATATATATATATATATGTGTGTGTGTGTGTGTGTGTGTGTGTGTGTGTGTGTGTGTGTGTGTGTGTGTGTGTGTGTGTGTAAATAGGCTTCTTTGGAGCAGTGTGAAAACTAGTGAGATTTTCTGTGTTGGATGATCCGGGGCCACACAGTGAAGACAACAACATAAAGAGTGTTAGTGAAGCATAACCAAACAGTAATTCTTTTTTGTTTTTTAATGGAGTTGTAAATGTATTTGTTTGGAGAGACAAATGTTGACAGCTCCAGAATTAGAATGTATGCTGCCAGAGCAGCGTGCTCAGTGAGAGCATGCATCGCCTCGTTTTAAAATCCTCCAGCTCTCTCTGAATGGAAATGCATCATATGATTTCTGAGTGAAAAAACGCTGCTCCTATGATTTATGGATTACAGTGACTGCTCTCCAAAATCACATATCGGGCCAGAAGCCAGGTTCGACCAGGAGTGGGTCTTATCCAGAATAGCAATGGAGTCTTGAGTTTGTGGAAGAATACAAATGGTCTGTCAGTCAGCCTTTCTGAGCCTAATTCGGCGTAAAGGTATATGAAACATCAAAGACATGAATGCTTTCGTGGACGGAAGCAGTCATTGAAATATCTCAGTACCCTATTCTGAGATTAAAAGCAAATTATGAAGTGATAAAAACTGCTTACAGGTGGTAGTAACTGCTTTGCTTACACTTTATTGCAAATGCACACAACACACACAACACACACACACACAGCCTCAGGAAGATCTGTATATGTATATATATATATATATATATATATATATATATATATATATATATATTTGTGTGTGTGTGTTTATATACTGTATATATACATTTTTCAGGTCAGGCAAGCGTAGGTCCTAATGGGGTCA
>JAQMYF010000003.1:20303621-20359788 GCA_030014195.1 Neosilurus mollespiculum | reverse complement strand
GCGAATGTAATATAACATAAAATGCAAATGTACAGGCAATATAATGAAATATAATTTATTGCAGTGGCGACTTGTATATGCGAATGTAATATATGTAATTTTGCATGGGTTTCCTCCAGGTTTCCTCCCACAGTCCAAAGCCATGCACCTTAAGCTAATTGGCTGTTCCAACTTGCCCTTCGATGTGAATTTGAATGGTTGCATGTGTATTTGGCCTGTGATGGTCTGGCGAGCTGTTTGGTGTGTACCCGACCTTCACCTAGTCATGGGTGAGGCCAGCACCAGCCTCCCGTGACCCTAGCAGGATTAAGCAGTTTGGTAAAAGAGTGAGTTAGTGAGTATGCACGCTGATATGCCGGCCTTTCCCAAACTGTTGCTTCAAAGTTACAAGCTGCTACTGAGCATGGTGGCTCAAGGTTTGCACTGTCGCATCACAACGAGAAGATTCTATGTTTTGATCTTGGCCAGTAGCTTTTCTGTTTGGAGTCGCATGTGTTTTTTGTTCTTGCATCGATTTCCTCTGCGTCCTCCGGTTTCTGCCTACAGTCCAAAGACATGCAGGTTTGGTCAACTTGGCTACTTTAAATTGCCCTATGTTGTGAAAGTGAGTTTGAATGTATTAGGTTTTACCTTTTTGGTTATGTGCACACTGCATATCAAGAGAAAAAGACTCGACTGCATGCAAGCAAAGAACTCTCGTGCACTCGGTTTTAGACTCCCCTCTCCCGCTACCTCCACCCTAAAATTACTTTACCTCACCAGACCTGGGGAGGAAACACCAACACAATAACCGAGCGTGTTGTTCAGCAGCTCTCTAGTTTATTTTACAACTCTCAGGGGTTTATATACACAGATAGTCATTGGGCTAAGGCAACACAAAGACCATGCAATGTGTAGTTCACAGGATGGGCTAGTTAGAGAGTGGTCATCTGTACAGATGTAGCTAGTTAGAATGCATTCATCTGCGCAGGCGCAGTCACACGAATAGTGCGTGCCCAATTTCATCTAATAGAATGCTTGTTTGTCTCTTTATTAGCCCTGCAGTAGACTGACGACTTGTTCAGGGTGTACAGCTTGGCTCCAGCTTCCCCCATGATCCTGAAGGATGAGCGATATATAGTAGATATTGGATAGAGAGAACTGACTGACCCAAAGCAAGGTCTAGGAAGACACTGTTTACCAAGTTTCTTGTGGAAGGATTTCAGTTGGCTGCACACCAATATTAGTCCCTGACTTCTAATTCTCTTGTGATGGAAGGAAAAAATCTTTACAATTAAAACCTGGTTGTTGTGCTCAGAAAGCTCAGAAAGGGTGTGATGGTCAGATTTCCATGAACATTTGGCGGTACAGTGTATTTTCATTTATTCTACTATCTATTCATTTGCTGGAGCCTAATTCAACTGACTCTAGGCGAAGGCGGCATACACCCTGAACAGCTTGCCAGTCCATTGCAGGGCTACAAACACACAACTATTTACGCTCACCCTTACACCTAGGGGCAATTTAAAATAGCAAATCAGCCTCATGTGCATGTTTTTGTACTGTGGGAGGAAACCGGAGTACTCTGAGGAAACCCACATAAGTACAGGGAGAACATGCAAACTCCACACAGAAACGCCCTCGCCTAGCCTGGGATTCAAACCCAGGACCTCCCTGCTGTCAGGTGTACGCTAACCACTACACCACCATGCCGGGTATAGTGTATTTCAACACTGTAGTTGGATCCAAATGGGAGGGTAACTTTTTACAGAGTTCTAGTACATCATTAGTAGCTCAGTACTTCATGCTGTGCATCAGCAACATGGCTGATGAATCCATATTCCTAATGCACACTAATGCACCCACACTTGCGCTGTTTGTGTGCTCACGCTTATCAGTTCTGACTCCAACTCAATTTAATCTGCATTCTTTTACTTGTGCTTCAAAACAACAAACACTGTTCAAAACAACAGTACACCAATAAAGAAGCTGCTGTATGGTATGGAGTAATGCTTTATGAAGGAACTGAAACAAAGGCAGAACCTAATCCAGCTCCTACAAGATGATGGACGACGATGCAGTTTGTGGTGCAGTTTTCAGGATGTTGTGTAAATCAGTTGAACCGGTTCCAGGAGACCAGCTTCATTTTGAAAGGAATTTGAGTACCAGTGTATTAAACATTGTGTGTGGGCTTCAGTCTGCCTGGACCTACCAGAGGAAATTGAGTTAGCCCTATTCGCCAGCACTCATGTCTCAATTATGAATATACGTGGGCCGAAGCCCTCACTATCTGATTGTCTTTGTTTGAATCACTTCTCTGAAACGTTAAGTGGAAAATTGTTCAGCTTGTTTAACATAGGAGGAAGCCTCTCGACCAGCACCTTCATAACCTCAGTGAGGTAGTAAGGCAGAATCAGAGAGACATTGCATGTCCACATTGGATCTTGGTTCCCTAACAGTCTTAAATGCTCTCATCACTCACTCACTCATTTGCTTAATCCATCTAAGGGCCGCAGGGAAGCTGGAGCCTATTTCAGCCGACACTGGGCGAAGGCGGGCACACCCTGAACAGCTCACCAAAGCGTTTCAGGGCCAAGACACACAGCCATTCACACTCACACTCACACCTAAGGGTAAATTGGAACAGGGCTTTGAACTATGGGAGGAAAGCAGAGTACTCGCAGGAAACCCGGAAGAAACATGCAAACTACACTCAGAAACGCCCGAGCCTGGGACCCGATCCTCTTGCTGTGAGGCGGACATGCTAACCACTACTCCACCATGCCGCTCAGGCTTTAATGTTGGATATTTTAAAACATGGGTCGTATAAAAGGACAATAATGTATAGGAGTGAAAGCAATCATACCATTTTTTTTATATAAAATTGTCAATCAATGTGTTTCTCTTTCCTCTGAATGATTAGCGCTAGCCAGCTATAGCCAATTTTGGGTATCTGTTAACTCATAAGATCCTAGGTTCGAGTCCTGGACTCGGCAAGGGTGTTTCTGTGTGAGGTTTGCATATTATTTCAGTACTTGTGTGGGTTTCCTCTGGGTACTCCTCTAGGTTTTCTCCCACAGTCCAGAAACAGGCACATTAGGCTAAATGGCTGACCCAGATTGCACCTAGGTATGTGATTGTGAATCTCTGTGTGTGTTGCCCTTCAATGGACTGGCAAACTGTTCAGGGTGCCTGTGCCCAGAGACGGCTGAGATAGGCTCCAGCCACCCTCTGACCCTAGTAGGATTAAGCGGTCCGATGTATACTAAACAAGAACAGAAACGGTTATTGAAGAACAGCTGTATTACAAAAGAATATGCAGAATTTAGTTATTAAAAATAAATGGCATAGCTGTATAATATACCGAAATAGATATTTTTAAATATATTATGGGCGGCACAGTGGCACACTGGTTAGCACGTCCACCTCCCGCAAGAAGGTCCTGGGCTCGATTCCCGGGCAGGGGTGTTTCCAAGCTTGTGTGGGTTTCCTCGGGGTACTTCGGTTTCCTCCCACAGTCCAATGACGTGCACATTTGGCTAACTGGTTGTTCCAAATTTCCTCTAGGTGTGAGGGTGTATGATTGTGAGTGTGCATTGGTCCTGTGATGCACTGTAGAGCTGTTCAGGGTGTACCACGCTCCCTGCGACCCTAATAGGATTAAGCAGTACAGCAAATGAGTGAGTGGGTGAGAGTAGATATATTAGAGGTGATTAGAGTTTCCTGTACGAGGAAGAATGAATATGAATGTGAAAATGTATGAACATGCAGCATAATAACTCTCAGATTCAACTCAATACGATTAGAAAACCCTCTCTGTTGTCCTCACCTTTCCAACAACGGTCCTTAAAGTCACTACTGAAAATACCTAGACAACTCCACTATTCACACAGAACTCAACTGACAGCCGCAGTGCAAAACAAGCACATAAAAATAGAAGGCGTAAAATAAAAAATTCACATTGGAATCTATGTGCACGCTCGGTGTATCTGGTGGGTAACGTTCTTTACTGCAGTCTGGAAGCGGTCTGGTCATCCCCCTCTGGTTAGCACATCCACCTTACACCAACCCCTCTGACCTCTCTCATAAGATAAGCATTTCTGCCCACACAACTGCTGCTCACTAAATGCTTTTTGTTTTGTTTTTTTCGTATATAAACTGTAGAGACAGTTGTGCATGAAAACCATAGGAAATTAGCAGTTGCTGAAATATATCAAGGGCGGCACAGTGGCGAAGTGGTTAACATGTCCGCCTAACAGCAAGCAGGTCCTGGGTTCAAGTCCTCTGGTGTTTCTGTGTGGAGTTTGCATGTTCTCTCTGTGCTTGTGTGGGTTTCAGGTTCCAGGTACTCTGGTTTCCTCCCACAGTCCAAAGACGTTAGGCTAATTAGCTGATCCAAATTGCCCCTAGGTGTGAGTGTGAATAGATTTCTGTGTGTGTTGGTCTGGTGGGCTGTTTAGGGTGTACCCTGCCTTCGCCTGGTGTTGGCTGAGATAGACACCAGCCTCCCTGCGACCCTAGTAGGAGAAAGCAGTTAGAGTAAGTGAAACAGCCAAACCAGTTCTGGCACCAACCAATCCACTGAGGTCATACCTTTGACTCTAACTTTAACTTAAACTCTTGACCTTTGTTTGAGTTTGAGCTCTGCTTTATTTTTAATTTTTTCGCTATGCTATAATAATCCTGAAAGTGAAATTATTGCCTTTGCTTTTAACCCATCCAAATTGAGCACACACATGTAAACAGTGAAGCTCACTCCCCCACCACTACCCATTTTTCCTGCTGGTTCGGGAATCGGGAATCGAAAAGGCAACCTTTTGGTCCCAAAGCCACTTCTTTAACCATTAGGCTACGGCTGCCCCCTTTATTTTCTACCATGTGAAGCACCGACTTGAAGGCTGAGAGGATCAGTGCATGAATGAGCAGATGTTTTTTATAAACTGGGTAATGAGTGTACACTGAAGTCTTAATGTTTAAAAAGTTATTGTTTTTTGATGCTTCAATTAGAACAGAACTGGTAAATCATCTTCAAGACGATACCACATGTTCTGCCACCATAAGCTACTTCTGCTTGTGATATTATCCCAAAACTAAAAAAGCACTCAGAGAGTGCAGACCTCCACCAAGGCTGTTCAGTACTCCCATATGGTATTGTAAGAAATGCAGCATTTTTATAAATGCAACATTTGTTTATTATTTGAGCCCTACAATGCAAACGCACAGCTATTTATATGATTGCATTGTGTATAGGGCCCGCCTTGAATCAGAGGCCTTGCGCTCGGATGAGGAAGTTTTAATTATTGGATTATTTTTGTGATTAACTAAAAGTTGTACAGAAAGGTAAAGGAATGAGATTACACCATTGAACGCAAGCCTGGAAGTTGGTCCAGACACAGTAACTCGGATGACTAAGGCATTCGCGCTCAAAAATCTTTAATAATTCCCTGCATCCAGACAATAATCTGCCAAAAATCCTGCCAAAATTAAATCAATTGTTTCTGATTCTTCATGAAAATTTCATAAATTGAATCTGTAAATAAGTTTTTGAATAATGTTGATAACAGTCAGACAAACACAAACAGACAAACAAACAAACCAACACCGGTGAAAACATAACCTCCTTGGTGGAGGTAATAACATGGATGACTGAATAGCTGTGTAGATATTTTATTGCTGATAGTTTCTTGAAAAATCTGTTGCTTCATTTGATCTGATGCTGTGAGATTGTGGCTTTTATAGTCACTTCTTTTCACTCTATAAACTAAAACCATAGTTAACTTTATTTTTTGGTGAAACATTTTACACCTGAGTATTTTAAAGCTCACTCACTCTGTCTCTCTGACTTGCTGAATCACTCAATCCTACCAGGTTGGTACTGGCGGGGAGGTTGGAGCCTATCTGAGATGTCACTGGGCAGAGGCGGGGTATACCCTGAAAAGCTTTCCAGATCATCACAAAGCCAATACACACACAGAATTAAAAGCAATTTGGAACATCCAGTTAGCCTGAATTGTGAGAGGAAACCGGAGTACCCAGAGGAAACCCATGCAAGCACAGGGAGAACAAACTCCACAGAAAAATTAATCCAGGACCTTCTTGCAGTGAGGCGAATGTGCTTGCCTCTACGCCACCTTGCTGCCAAATTTTGAAGCTGTGAAATCAATATTTAAGGCACAGTGAAAGGAAAGCTTTCCAAACTCTTCGGTTTCATTGAAAATATGTATATTTTCATCATCAGGTGGTTTGTACTTACATTTTTTTAGAAGTCTGCTAAAAATCTATTTGATAGTTTGTATTAGCCTGTTTGAAAAGGAGTTTGTTTCACTCTTGTGAGTGTATGAAATCATGAGAATAGGATGTAGACCTGTCAATTCGTATAAGGCAAGGTAACTGCAAAAATAACAATATACAGATATTAAACTAACAAATTAGTTATAAACTAGTGAAGTTCTGAATAAAATATAACTAGGCATATCTGCACATAATGCTGCATTACAATATGGAAATAATTTGCATATGAATACATAGTACGATTGGACTCTCGCTTGATGTATGTGAATGGAAGCGCATATCGTTTGTATTTGTGCCTAGTTTTATTTGAATCAGTTTAAGTTCACTAGTTTATATCTGATTTGATAGATTAATATCTGTATACTGTTATTATTCCCATTAACCTGCCTAACATGAACTGGGGAATTCAAGTCCCATTCTCGCAATTTCTTGCACCGTGAGAGTCAAAAGGCAGTCTTTTCAATCTGGCTAATGCAAACTATCAAACAGATTTTAGCAGGTTATAACTTTGAAAATGTAAGTAAAAACCACCTGATGATGAAAACATACATATGTTCAGTAGAGTTTGGAAGGCTTTTCTTTAATTTCACTTTATTTTATCAGACTTTTCTCAAATCTTTTGATAGAAATATAACAAAAACATGACAAATATAATTTGTTAATACAATACTAGTGTATTTTAATGAAATATACTTAAATAAGAAATTTAATTGTCAGGTCTTTAGGCATATATTTAGGTATGTTTAGCCCAATCACTTCAGTGATGTTCAGCGATTTGATTTTGTTAATAATTGAAGTTAATAGAGCTTTTTTATTACTGTGATATTTACAAAGCCACTGAATAAATTTTTCATAGTGTTTTTTTTTTTATATACTTTAACCTTATTTGATCTGCTCAGATGGAAAGACAAGGTATGCTGAAGATGTCATAAGAACAAGATGCATCATGTTGCCCAAACATAGCCTGCACATTATTTCCTCAGTGGGCAAATTTTGTAAATCTTAAATTCTTAAGGCCCTTCAGCACAAGCTGAATACAATTCCATTTTCTAGATCAGGCCCAGTGTCTGCAGCTTGTGCTGCATCCTTTCTCTGAATGTGACAGACTGACTGACTCTGAGGGAGCACATACTGATGAGGTCGAAATATTCCCTCATTTCCTGCCACTGCTCTGTTGTTCCTCGCTCTGTCTAGCTCACCAATCCGTTCTCTTCTCTGGGCGCATCTGCTGTCCCTCATCTCTCTTTATATTGTTTCATGTTGTTGGCACTCATCTGAAATCAACACAGGCTTACCCAGCATTTGGAGATGAACTGCATTTTTCCCCTTCTTCTTTTTCTTCTTCCTATTCATACACCCGAGCAGACTTGTTTTCCACACCATGCAGGGATGACAGTGTTTGGGGCATGTGAACTTTTCCATAAACTTCCCGTCTCCTTTTGTGATCTGTGATTGGCTTTTTCAGTCTCACTGCTGACATTTGCTTCACCCATGTGCAAACTGTGCACATTGTGAGAATAATAGCAGGGGAGGCTGAGTGGTTAAGACTTTGAGTTACTGATCTGAGGGTCAGGGTTTCAAACTCCGGTATCACCCATCTGCCACTGTTGGGCCCTTGAGCACGGCCCCTAACTTTCAACTGCTCAGTTGTCCAAATGGGATAAAATTGTAAGTCGCTCTGTATAAGAGAGTGCCAAATGCCGTAAATGTAATAACTGCTGAACTGCTGAACTACTTTGATAAAGCAGCTTCAGAATTTAAATTTCTTGAGCTGTAGAAGAGACACCTTGAGAGGCTCACAACGTGGCCATAAGTTATAAAGAACACTTCAATTATTGCTTTACCAGTTCAAAATCTCCCCCAGTGCAGCTAACTGGGTTATTAAAAGGCCAGCCATGTCTCTCACTGTCTGTGGTGAGAGGAATGTAAAAGAACCATTGCTGACATTCGAAAAAGAGTAGACTGCATTGCCGTCAGTGTGTTTCTGCCCTGTGATGGCCTGGCGAGCTGTCCAGAGTGTACTCTGTCCTCGCACAGAGTCGGCTGAGATGAACACCAGTCGACCCTAATTAGGATTAGGCAGTTCAGAAAATGAATGATTGAATGAGTTAAAAATCTATGGCGGGTGGCATGGTGGCATAGTGGTTAGCACATCTGCCTCACAGCAAAAAGGTCCTGGGTTTGAGTCCCGGGCTCTAGCGTTTCTGTGTGGAGCTTAGGTGTTCTCCCTGTGCTTGTGTGGGTATGCCGGTTTCCTCCCATAGTTCAGAGAAATACACATTAGGCAAATTGGCTGTTTCAAATTTAAAGAATCACATAATTTCAATGTAATGTAGTCTCGTCATTAGACGACTGCCAGTTACAATTGTATGAAATTTATACTCTCATGTTTGCCAAACACCTTTAATCAGGGTCTCGTAATACTCTCCCAATATAAGGCTATGTGGATTAATTCGGCTTCACCATCAGAATAATTAGGACAGGACACTGCATGTCCCTTCTTCAGGCTAAGCAGGAGGGAGGAGATAGAGAGAAACTCATAGTGGTTGTGAGTATACAAGGGAATCCGCCAGGACTTGGTAGATTCAGATGGTAATCAAACGACGATCCACCAAAGCTTTATTCAATGCACAGCTGTGGAAGCTGCAGGATTGGTGAAGGTGAGGTGTGTTCACAGGAATGTTCAGGTATATTCACTTGTGCCCATCATGATTAAATTTGAGGGAGAAAATCATCAGAGTGGGGGCAGTGGCTAGTCAATGCCTCACCCATTTACTTATTGTGGTGATTTCAGGCATTATTAAAGAACAGCTTGGGGTGCAGTTTAATAAAAAGTGCAGTCTCAGAACCATCTATATCAGCTCCTGTCATAGATCTACCCCTTCCTTCTTGGTAGGGATTATCCTGGGGGATTTCCCATTGGATCATTAGAGGGATGACACTTTGAGAGTAATCAATGGCCACAACTGATGCAGCTTGGTGGTCTTGGTACCCAAGTCAGACAGTTTGGTCCGGTTCTGTGTAGACTACAAAAAGCTTAACTTTGCATCGATTAACTGATCAATCGGTTAGGCATGGCTCATTTTTATCTAACACGAGATTTGACAAAGGGATATTGGCTTCCCTTACTGCCATGTCACGAGAAAGAAATGGCCTTTTCCACCCCAGTTTGGTTACACCAAATAATGACCCTTAGTTTTGTTTGGAGCCTCAGCGATGGCTTAACCACTCTTGAACAGAATCCTCCGACTGCATAATGTATGCGCTACTGTTTACCTAGACATTACCAGTATTTACAGTAATAATTGGAGGTGCCATCTACAACATCTGAGGGCTGTCCTGAGATCCTTGAGACAGGCATTGCTCACAAAAAACCCAAAGAAGTGGGCAGGGGGAAGTACGGTATCTGGGCTTCCACTTAGGTCATGGGAAGCGCCCAGGTTAATAAAATGGCAAAGACCTAGAAGGGGATGAGGCAGTTCCTGGGGCTGTACCTGCTTTTTCAGACTTCACCAGTCTGCTGACTGACCTCATTAAAAAAGGAGGCACCAGATCCAGTCCAATGGATGAAGACATGCAAACAGGCTTTTTGCCAGGTCAAAGCGGTTTTGCGTGGGGGACCGCTATAGGATTCACCTGAGTTTTCTCACCCGTTTGTCTTGCAGACAGACAAGTTGGACAAAGGGCTCAGGGCTGTTTTTGTCCCAGGTGGTGGGGAGGGAGGAGTGCCCCATGATGTACATCATTTGCAAGCTGTCTGTGTGGGAGAGCAAGTACAGTATCATGGAGATGAAGTGTCTGGCAATCAAGTGGGTGGTCCTCACTCTCTGGTACTACCTACTGGGGCACCCATACACCATGCCCCATTCCAACTGCTCCACAGCATGAAAGATTCCAAAACGAGGATCAATCGTTGGTATCCAGCATTACAGCCATTTAAGTTTGAGGTGGTCCACTGGCCAGGGGTGCAGATTGTAGTGGCTGATTACCTCTTCAGCTTGGGGGAGTCGACTGCAGGCTGGAGGGTTCCCAGGTATGGGGTGTGTGGTGGGGGTCTTGAGTCTTCAGTATCAAGAACTGTTACATGTTGTTGTCGACAAACCTAAAAAAAAAATGTGCCCATTGGAAGAGAAGAGATATCAGCATGCAGTGAACTGATTAAAACAAAACAGCTTTGAGCTTTGGCCTCCCTGTGTGTGTGTGTGTGTGTGTGTGTGTGTGTGTGTGTGTGTGTGTGTGTGTGTGTGTGTTATACATTTTACAGTACATCATTTTGAATTCACAGACACACATATTCTATGCCTAGTTTTTTCGGCTGGCTGATGCTTTTTATCCAAAACAACTTGAGACTAGAATCAACTAAGCAGTTGAGAGTTAAGAATTTTGCTCAAGGACACAAAAGTGGCAGCGGCAGTGCAGGGATTTGCACAAAGCCTAAAACACTGAGCCACAACTGTTCTTGTGTTGACTGTGTCGATACACAATATACAGCTGATTAAGTACATCTATCAGTAAACCCTGTAGATGTACAATCGTCGACAGTAGCTCTGTTGCTTTGCATTAGGGAGAAAACTGAATATGAATACTCTATTCAGAATGAACAGAAAACATGTTCTAAACAGGTACCAGTATATATATGAATAGGAGAAACTTCTGGAAACCTTGCTAAAATGGTATTCACAGAAAATGATTTTGGGAGTAGAGTCCCCATTAAGAGGGGCAGTTGTGGCCTGGTGATAGGGTGCTGGATTACTGATCCCAAGGTCGGGGGTTCAAGCCCCACTATCAGCAGGTTTTCATTGCTGTCCCCCCAGTGCAGCTAACTGGGTTATCAAAGGCCAGCCATGTCTCTCACTGTCTGTGGTGAGAGGCATGTAAAAGAACCATTACTGATTTTCGTCAAGAGTAGGCTGCATTGCCGTCAGCATGTTTCTGCCCTGCGATGGCCTGGCAAACTGTCCAAGGTGTACTCTGCCCTCGCCCAGAGTTGGCTGAGATGGGTGCCAGCCTCCCTGCAACCCTAATTAGGATTAAACGGTTCAGAAAATGAATGAGTCCCCATTAAGACTGGGATCCCAAAAAATGTGCAATTAGTAAGAATAATGATAAGATTCATATTATTACAATAAAATTCTCAGTAAAGACCACTTTTAGGCTGAATGAAAACTTTATTATGTAATGTATGATTATTTAATGAAACAGCGACCGTTTTTCACTGTAACATTGTCATCATTTAAAGAAAGAGAATGAGAAGAAATCAAACTACAGCTCCTGCCAAAAAGTAAGGAAACACCAAAACTAAAGGTGCCCACCTCACTCATTTGACAAACTGCCTAATCCTACTAGAGTCGTGGGAAGGCTGGAGCCTATCTCAGCCGACACGGGGTGAAGGCGGGGTACACTCTGAACAGCTTGCTAGACCATCGCAGGGCAGCACACATAAACATGCACAATCACAATCGCAACTCTGGGCAATCTGGAACAGCCAGTTAGCATTACGTGTCTTTGGACTGTGGAAGGAAACCAGAATTCCTGGAAGAAACCCATCCAAGCATTGTGAGAACATGCAAACCTCACACAGAAATGCCCAAGCCCGGGACACGAACCCAGGACCTTCTTGACGTGCTAACCACTACACCACAACAAATAGTTGCCATTTTGTTACTATGATAGTTCTGCACTTTCGCCTGCTAAACATGCATGCCATGTTTTTGCTCTCCAGATCATCGTGCCTGGTGCAGGGGTTATTGACCCTCTCATACACGAGAAAGCAAATGGATTTAGAAAGTCATCGATGCTTTGTTGCTCCTTTTCAGGCCTGAAACCTTTGAGATATGGACTAATTAATGAAAAACAATATTCCCCATTGCGCTTGTTCTCAAAAGCAGTGGACAGATCAGCAGTATGGAGCCTTTTTTGGTCAGATTGAGATCTGGGCTGTTTGGTAGCCATGTCAGATCAAAGTGAGGTGATATTCCTTTCCTGCAGAAAAGCTTTGACACATTTTATTTTGTGGGAAAAAAGATACAGCATCTTCCTGAAAATTACTTCATCATTACCAAACCTGTTTTCTATCAATGGAATGTGAAAAGTGATAAAAAATTTCAGCGTACACCTCTGCACTGACTGTTGAGCTAATGCTTACCATCTCCCCTGGTCCTTCACCTGACTTGTAACCCCATTACATAAATGATTGCTTTTCTCCAGGCACTATCTGTTATATGTAGAACAGCACCATAAAAAAGTTGCAGCATGATTTCCTCGGCCACTGCAGCGTGATTTGTCACTGAACTTCACTTTCATCTAATCAACATCCACACTTCATTATTGCTTCACTTCAGCCCAGTGATGCATCTTGGGTTTTTTTTTCTTTTGTGTTAGTGCTGGTGTTTCTTTATGTAAATCCCATTTCATTTAGCTGATTTCTTACAGTTCTAATAAAGATATTAACTCCTGCTGCCGCCACTCATTTGTTTCGTTGTGTATTTTCTATATTAAGGCTGTTGCTTTTGATTTCCTATCCTGATGCTTTGACATTTTCCTTGATCTTCTGATTTTGTTTATACTTTCACCGAATTTTAAACACAGCTGACCAGTAACTACCAACATCTTTTGCCGCACTCTGTGTTGGATTTGCTTCTTGATGGGGATTTATGAACCTTTCCATTGGTTTAGTTGACATCTTTCTTACTTGAGCCATAGTTCCTTGCAATAGGTCAAGTCCATCAGCTTGTTAAGGTCTGTATTTATGGTTCTTATAACTGGAGACTTACTTGGGAAATGCAAATTACAAGGTGATTCTATAATTTTTTTCCTCTATTCATCTGGAAAATTCTCTCACTTTCACAACCATTCACACTCAGATACACACCTAGGGGCAATTAGGAATAGCCAGTTAGCCTAATGTGCATGTCTTTGGACTGTTGGAGGAAACCAGAGTACCCAGAGGAAATGAGAGGACTTAAGTTTATCATGCTTCTAACATGTAGATCAGTATGCCTGTGCCCCACATGCTCAATGGAACAAATGTTTTAGTATAAGTTGCTTTTAGACAGATGAATATACTGTTCTCATTGCTCCAGTGTTCGTCCTTCCTTCTAGTGGAAATAGGTTTGATTGTGATTTTTATCAGTCGTGGGTTTGGTTCTCACTCGACCCTTTTAAAAACTTGTGAGGGTTGAGAGAGATCAGCAATTTGTCAGCAGATACACACCGATTTCAGGGCTTTTTTATTTTTTTTAATTATTTTACAGAAGAGGGAACACTGCTATGGTGGACCATAGCTGGATAGAGAATTATGGGATAGAAGCAGTGCTCCAGTTCTGCATGCGTGGATCTGTGTCTGAGCGTAAGATCAGTCTGCAGTCTCATTAGCTACTGTTGACAGAGTTGTTGACAGCACTGTCAGACTCCACCCCAGCACACAGGGGGATTGAGCTCTGAGTTAGATCACGGTCACCTTGACAAAACTTCAGCGCCACTGAGCCAAACATGCTTCACTTTATAACAGGAATTGTGTCGTGTTCCTCCAGATGATTCTCACTGTTTTTAATACAAAACCAAGTGAAGCGAGCAACAATGTAAGGGAATGTACCTGATGCGTTATTTTTCTTTTGGCCTTCCATTCCACAGAAATTTCAAACACTGTGACTTCAATCAACCACATTTTTCTGTTACATTACGTAGTATTATATATTAATATAATTATATCTTATTGAAACTTTATTTATTGTTTCATTTGCCAAACCGCTTACTTCTACTAGGGTTGTGATCTCAGCCAACACTGGTTAAAGGCATGGTACACACTGAACAGCACGCCAACCCATTACAGGCCTAACATACACAATCATTCACATTCACACCTTGGGGCAATTTGGACAGCCAATTGGCAAGAACATGCAAACTCCACACAGAAATACCCTCGCCCAGCCCAGGACTTGAACCCAGGACCTTCTTGCTGTGAGGTGGACGTGCTAGCCACTACACCACCATGCCGCCCTACTGTAACTTTAGTACTACCTATATTTATACATAATTCAAACATCGTATCAAATCCATATTAATGTGTGCAGACATCATGACAGGTTTCACATGTTCTCTCACTCACTCACTCACTCGCTCATTTTCCAGACCGCTTAATCCTGTTAGAGTCATGGGAGACTGGAGACTATCTCAGTCGACACTGGGCGAAAGCAGGATACAGCTCTTCAGAGCATTGCAGGGCCAACACACACAACCCTTCACACTCACAAATAGGGGCAAAAGAACATCCATTTAGCCTAATGTGCATGTCCTTGGACTGTGGGAGGAAACTGAAGTACCCTGAGGAAACCCAGGCAAGCACGAGGAGACCATACAAACTCAACACAGAAATGCATCCTGGATGGGACGCTAGTCCATCGCATGTTACCTTCCCAGTATTTTTTCTGGTACCCATTTATACTGCTTGGTGGAAAGAGACACACTTGCCCAGGGTTCCTAGCACAGGCGGGGTCTAACGGGATTCCAAACCAAGGCTTCTCGATCATGAACCCATGCCCCACTACAAAACCACTCCCTTAAGCTGTTTTTACACGGGCACTTGAGCCAGAATAATTCACTCCCAGAACAAATTGCCCCGGCACCACTGTCTGTGTAAAAACCATTTGTTCTGGAACAGCTTGACACTGGTGGGTACAACTAGCTCCACTTTTTGAGATGTTCCAGAACTGCTTGTTCCGGGTGAAACTTGCCGTCTGAACACAATCGGTGCCAAATAGGAGGGTTACGTGTGTGCAGGAGCAACCATCCGGGTTATGAGGTCATTTCTTAGGCTTTCGCAGCAGATGGGCGGTTCTTCTCCAGTGGTTTTGCGTGCATGTTTCCTTCTAGCTTCTGGCTTGTCACTGATTTGACTGTAAACACAAAAGAAGGTGGGTACAAGTTGTTCCGGGGGCAACTTGTTCCTGTTATCCGTGTAAAAGCTGCATTATTTGTGAATATGGCTGAACGTAATATAATAAGTATAATCAGAAAAAGAAATAAAATACTGGAATGTAACCATGTCTGGCTGGGAATAAAAATGTTACACAGGTTCCAGCCTCTGTGCTACTTTCTACACTTTCCTGCTCAACTAGTCAGATCTTGCCTGATCCACAGAATTGCACTGTTCTGATTTAGCTGGTGTGTGCATCACTTACTTTGTAAGTCTCTGCAAACTACCCATAATCCCATCCTTTGCATTGTGATACAGAAAAAACAAATCGGCACACCAGTCCTACCAGATGGAAGAGTAGTTTCGGAGTATATTTATCTGTGGGGGTATTTCTGCTGTACATGAGTTGCACAAACAAACAAACAAACAAACAAAAAACATAAAAATAGTGTTTAGTTAGTTTTTTGTTTCACAAAGGGCATTTCTGTGTTCAGGGAGTGTGGTTTCCTCCCACAGTCCAAAGACATGCAGTTAGGCTAATTGACTGTTCCGAATTGCCCCTAGATGTGCGTGTGAATGGTTGTGTATGTGTTGGCCCTATGATGATCTGGCGAGCTGTTGTGGGTGTATACTGCCTTCGCCCAGTGGCAGGTGAGATAAGCTTCAGCCTCCCCGAGACCATAGTTGGTGTAAGCGGTTCAGCAGATACGTAAGTGAGTTCCTATGTGGATTGTTTGTCTGTCTTTTAGAAAATTATTCAAGGAAAATTCTCTGACTTGTATCCATCCTCGCTCAGTAGGTTTGTGTACATGCTCTTGCCAGTGCTGCTTAGCTTAGCTACGGTGCATATATAAATATGTAAAGTAAGAGCTTGTGTGTGTGTACGTGTGAGTGTGTGTGTGTGTGTGTACAGCTGGGAAACTTTGGGTAGAACATTTCATTTTGTGGTTCTTAGCAAGTGATGGATCAGCGAAATGTTTCTCGCACACCTGGATGAAGCGATCTGAATTTCAGATGAGCCTCAGTGTGGTCAGGTGCTGTGTGAATTAAAGAGTCTCTGAACACGTCCGTCTTCATGGGCTCCAGCTTGAAGAGAGAGAGCAAAGGTGGTTTACTGGCCTTTGATTCTTCATTCTCCCTGCGTTTCTTTTCACTTCTCTCCACACACTGCCTTTTCACTTTCCCTACCTCTTTTCCACTCACCTACCCACACTGTATAAATTCATATACAGAGCTATTTGGTGTATGTTTATCTATTGTTGTTGTTTGTTTATGCTCTGATGGCCTTGCAGGGTTTTTTTTTTTCTGAAGAGGGAGAACTTGTCAAAAGTTCAGGTAGGACTTGGTACCTTATTTAGTAGTACTTATTTACCGAGGACACGATTCAATCCAGCGGTACGGTGATGTAGTGGTTATCATGTCTGTCTCACAGCATGAGGGTCCTGGGTTTGGATCAGGTATTTCTGTGTGGAGTTCTCGCCGTGCTTGCATGGGATTCCTTTGGGTACTCTGGTTTCTTTCCTGAGCCCAAAGACATGAACAATAGGCTAACTGGCTGTTCTAAATTGCTGGTGGGTGTGAATGGTGTGTGTGTGTGTGTGTGTGTGTGTGTGTGGTGGCCCTGTGACGCTCTGCTGAGTTGTTTAGAGTGAGGGTGAGAGCGGCGAACACACACACACAAACACACACACACACACAAGCATTCACCCTCACATTAATCTCTAATAAATATGATTTATTAACAAACGGTTTATTTATTCATTTATTTAGTAAATTTATTTTTAATTCGTGATGGACACAGGTGAACCTAAAGAGCACTGTATTGATCATCCTTACAGCATAATTTGAGTGTAATGTTATATGTTTAAGTGCTACAGAGTTATTTTAACATATATGACCATAAAAAGCTCTATGCTGGGTAATTTTATCCCGTGGATCACTAGTCGGGGTTAAACCAATGCAGAACAGCCATTTTATTCCGGAAGTGACGTGAACTCGTTGGGCCGGGTTGTCTGGCGCAAGTAAACAAGCAGCGAGTGACATTTTAGGTGATAAAACTCCCCGCACACTAAAGGCTCTTACCTTTTACTGGTTCCTTTTGGCGAGGCGCTGCTCACGTATGTTATCATCCTTTGACTTTTTATGAAGGAATTCTTTAGGAACAGCATCCGGGTTTAGACGTAAAAGCTGCAGCTTCTTGCCAAGTAGTTCTGTCTGGAGGTCACGCTGATAGCAGATCCAAAGGGAAATGTTTTCAGAGTACGGCCTGTGCGGATGTTATATTATGTTTTCTGTGATCTCTGCGCTTGTTGTTTGTTCATTTTCCTGGCGACACACAGCTCAGAACTGGTCGATAATGTGTTATCTTAGATGGGTGTCTGCTTCACGCAGCCCAGCCAATAGGACAAAACAACGAATTCATCTCCTGATGGAACTGCTGATGTCATACGTGATCATTTTAAAGAGCTAGTAACACAAATTCACCACAGGTACCCTTTAAGCACATACATGAGCAGGTGTATCTTTAACTCTATAAGAATTTAAATAGCTTACATACTGCTTCGAAACATTCAAAAGTAAATTAAGACGAGATTGATCACTGTTCCGACCTGGACGTTCTGTCTTGGTGACTATTCAGTGAAATTCACCTTGTGATTACCCACAATAATTCATCAGTGAGTAATTGTTATATAATGTATGGTCATGATCATCCCAGAAAGTGCCATAAATGCCAATGTAGGTGAAATTCTTTTCATTAATAAATAGATTTTTTTTTCCTATTAGATTATATATTTAGATATATCACTCTGCAGTGCTCATGCTACTTTATTAAAAATAGGACTAACTGGGACTCTTAGTTAATGGAGGAAGTAACTGCAGTGCTGCTAAAAAAAAACCCACAATTTTTATAACTTTAAAATTTTTGCTGCATTAATTTCTTCTGTTGTTAGATACTTTAAACATTTTAATTATCTAAGCACGCAGTCTATGTTGGTCATCACAGTTATACCTGGACTTGGCCCACAAGCTATTGTCCTGTTTTTTTTTTTTCCTCTCTCTCCCTTTTTTATTTTGTACAAGAATGTGTCAAATATAAGGATTAGCTTTCAGGTCGAGAAAAAAAGAAAAAGTGGTGCGCTCACAGGATACCACATGATTTCTGCTGATCATATTCCAATGTTTTCCCATTGTTTCAGCCCATTTTTTTCTGATATGTACCAATGTTCTCCGATTGTTTCCCAGTGTGATTCTGATGTTATTACGATGTATACCAAGGTCACTCCGATTTGAACTGATGTTGTTGCGATGTGTCACCAATATCACTAGAAATGTGGCCGGAATGTCTCCCACTGTTGCCCTCATTTTTTCCAAATTTTACACCAATGCAACACCGATCACTACCGACCTGTACTGGTATTACTCTGATTTTTTCCTGTTTCCCCGATGTACTGTGGACACACATGCCAAAAAAAACCCCTAAATTTTTTAAAAACTTCCAAAGCATTTCACTTTTCTCAGAAGCTTTTCCAAAAATCCAGTGTCCTCTGATGTTTTTGGCTGAATACTGATGTTTTCCAATGTGTACAAATGTTCTCTGATTTCTTTCGCTGTAACAAATCAGGACACTGATCAGTATCACTGAGTGCACCTTTTGTGTGTACAATAATAAACAACACTTGCATTTACATACAACATTTTAACTCCAAACTGTTTTCATATGGGGCGACATAGTGGCGTAGGGGTCAGTACGTCCATCACACAGCAAGAAGGTCCCCGGGCTTGGCGAGGGCATTTCTGTGTGGAGTTTGAACGATCTCCCTGTACTTGCTGTTCCAAATTGCCCCTAGGTGTGAAAGTGAATGGTTGTGTATGTATTTTGGCCCTGTGATGGACTAGCGAGCTGTTCAGGGTGTACCCTGCCTTTGCTCAGAGTTGGCTGTGATAGACTCCAGCCTTCCAGTGACCCAAGTAGGATTAAGCAGTTCAGCAAATGAATGAATGAATGAATGAATGAATGAATGTTTTTATGCGTTCTTAAAAAACAACAACCTTAAACGAACTCTTCTGGACATGCTCAGCTCACCAGATATTTCACAAATTCACAAGTTTGTTTTCGAGCTGACAGCTGTAGAAATGAAGGGAGGCAAAGCAAAGCAGCTGCAACGGAAGAGTGAAGCTCCACATCTGTGACACTGTGTGTCCTTATTAGTTTGCAAGTGATAAAAATGGACCTCATTTCACCTGAACTTGGACACATTCTCATGTCAGGGCTGCTGTCCAAGTCTGTGCTTACTGTTTGCCTGTGACTGTGCACCCAAAATAACTCACCATATTCCGGAGATTACGAACGCCACAGAAACTGGACTCATTTACAGCAGTGATGAAGTTGTGTGCGTAAATGAAGTGGCGGCGCTGCGGAGATAACAAAGCTGAGTAATCTGTCTCTGAAATGTCCATTAAATTGGAAGAGGGCAAGATTGTGATTAGCATTTTGGTTTTTAATTGTTCACGGTGGTGGGTGATTTATTTAAAACTAACCACCTTAAAAGAATTGTACCCAGAGACCTCTGTGACATAAAAAAGGCCTAGAAGAAGCTTTAAAAAAGTTTTAATATCCCTGTCTACACTGTAAAGCAGAGTTAAAAGCTAATATATTTTCAGCACAATTATAACAAAGAGGATCAATTAGAGATTCGTATACTCGGTCTGAAACATAGCACTATTATGCTATGGGAGTTTTAACAGCCACCCAGGGGAATAAAGCTGCTGCAGCATCAGGGCTACTCGCAGGCCATCATTTGCAGTAATGTGTTCACTCAGTTCAAATTAATGTCTGTTATAAAGTCTATTTAATAATATATATATTATATATAAATATGATTTATGACTGAATGCCATCTATATTAAACATAAACCCTGAAACCAAATATTAAGATGTTTAGTCAACTATAGAATGAAGAAGTTCTGTTTCACCATCGCCTCAGTATGGCTCCCCAATAGTCTGTTCTTGGTCTGCTCGTATTCCTCCCGATAATAACTAATAACTCAGTGAAATCCAAACTAGTTTTACACTGTATGACCAAAGATTTGTGGATGCTTAACCATAGCACTCATGTTTTTATGGCATCCCATTCCAGATTCATTCTCCCTCTATAACCTCTACTCTTCTGCGAAGGCTTGAGGTCAGGCCTCTGTGCATTCCACTGCAATTCTTCCACTCCAACATTGGTGCAAAATTGAATCTCTTGATGGATTCTCCAAGGGTATTGTTCAAGTTCAAGTGCTTTATTTGTCACATACAGATCTCCCCTCATGTGAAAAAGTCAAATTTTTGGTCGAATTTGCACTTATTATTTTTATCAAGTTAAAATGAACCCATTGATTGGTGTATTTTGATTTGGAATAACCTAGCACATAGTCTCCCTTGCTAGTCTAAACTTACTCGTTTTTTCCAGATCACGGGAGAGATGTTTGTACATTGTATTGTTCCTATCGTGAAATTCCTACTTGCTAAGTTCCCAAACTATGCAAACATTACAAACGCACCTAAGCTACAAAAGACATGTACGACTCATAAGGCACACAGTATAAATACACAACAGTGTGTGAGAATACAGGGCAGGTAACAATAAATACTTTTATTTAGAATAAAAATTTCAATATGCAAGTACTGGTATATGCTAGGGGCATGTTGGCATAGTGATTAGCACTCACCTCACAGCCCGAAGGTCCTGGGTTGAAGTCTTGTGGTCAGCAAGAGCGTTTCTGTGGGGAGTTCGTTTGGGTTTCCTCTGGATACTCCGGTATCCTCCCATAGTCCAAAGACATGCACATTAGGCTATTGGCTATTCTTGATTTCCCCTAGGTGTGAATGTGAGTGTAAATGTTTGTCTTTATTGGCCCTGCAATGGACCAATATGGTTTAGGCTGTACCTTGCCTCTCGCTCAGAGTCAGCTGTGACTGGCTCCCGCTTCCCCACAGCCATAAACGGAATAAACGTTATGGATAATGAATGAATGATATATGCTATACACATGGTGTACCTGAATGTCCTCATGAATGTGAGTATGTGTCATTAAAAAAGTAAAAGTGTGTTGGTTCTTGTGCTGTAATAATCTGAATGCAGTGGTGAGAACAGTGTGTGGTTTGGGGCCACTACAGTTTTAATTGCCTTCTTTCGACATTGCTGGAGGCAAATATTCTGTAGGTCTTGTACATGGTCACCGGTGGTATGCTCGGCTGACCATGCCACCATTTTCAGGGCATTGCAGTCCAGACTGATGGTTTTCATGGCCAATTCTCCCTGTCTGTGGTCTGCCCGTCAGGAAAATCAGGTTTCATCAGCCTAGGAAAATATACAGTATAAATATACACAAAAGTCTGTGAGTTTGTTGATCAGCCTGGATGGGTCCATCGTAGGCATGTAACTATATATACTGTGTGATGATAAATCATGGACCAAATTTATGTAAATTTGAAACGTTGGAAAAAAGAATAGCTGTTAATATTAAACCGCATCCACACAGGAAGTGAAAAGTGGGCATGCAGAGTCAATGAACACAAGCAAAATGAGCGACGAGAGGCGAGATTTTCTCAAGTGACGTGAAGTGGCCGGGTACAGAGTTTAACTGAGCTGAAATTTCATGTTACGTGATTCGAGCAATAACCAATCAGTTCCACTGTGTAATAACCAAAATTCCATTTCCCCCCCATTTTCTCCTCTAATTTTTGTTGTATCCAATTCCCACCCAAGTGTTTCCTTCTCTCTCACACGACCGCCACCAACTAGGGAGGGGCGTAAGCATGCACATGCCCACTCTGTGACTTGTGATGCTCTTTACAAACTGCTGCGCATGTGTTTTTGGGGGCGACCTAACACACTCCCTATCCGCCCCCTCGCATGAATGAGTTCACAGACGCCCATGATTGTCTGGTGATCGCTGTAAGTGACAGGAGTGTAAGTGAGCATATGCGTGAGAGCTCGGCCAATTAGCTCCCATGGAGTCCCGGTCATGGACGGCTGTGGCATCAACCTGGATTCGAACCAGTGATCTCCAGGTTGATAGTCGTGCATCATTGATTGACAGATGCCGCCAAACACTGAGTTCCCCAAAACCTTTTCCTATTTGCTTCCATAGACCGTGTAAAATAGGCGATTTCGCGTACAGTTCAGTGGCAAAGCTGAAGTGCCCTTGAGCAAGGCACCCAACCCGCAAGGGCTCTCCGGGCACCCCATTGTGTGTGGCAGCCCACTGCTCCGAGTGTGTGTTTGCTCATTGTTTGTGTGTGTGTGTGTGCTCACTTTGGATGGGTTAAATGCAGAGCCAAAATTTCTTAATCCTTGCGGGATTAAGTATATCATGTATATATGACCGTATGTCAAAATCAAAAAAATTATATGCATTGTTTGGACATTGTTATTTTAAGCGTACCTAAATGTACAAAAATCTCATTAATACATATTTAAATTGAATAAACACACAACACTTCTGTCCTCAAAGAATCTATATCTCTTGGTGACCGAGTATCACTCTCTCACTCATTTGCCAAACCCCTTAACCGCTTGGTCACAGGGAGGCTGGAGCTTATATCACCCGACACTGGGTGAAGGTGAGGTACACCCTGAACAGCTTGCCAGACCATCGCAGGGCAACACACACAACCATTCACACCTACACACCTACACCTACAGTCGAAAGTCTTTTGCTGGTCTTTTTATGTTACTTTATTTATTTTACTTTTCAATGATGGCCTGGCGAGCTGTCCAGGCCAGAGTCGGCTGAGATGGGCGCCAGCTTCCCCGCAACCCTAATTCTTATTAAGCAGTTCAGAAAATGAATGAATATATATATATTTTTTACCTTTTTTTTTTTTTTTATTAAATTAGCCTTATATGCATGTCTTCAAATTCAAATTTACTACAAATTGCTACATACAATATCATACATAGTACAATATGTAGTGAAATGCTTAGTACAACTGTCCTAAAATTTGAAGAATAAGCTATCAATATCATGGAGAATGGAACAATAACAATAACTATAACTATTTAAAGGACTTTATAGTTAAAGGTCAATATAAATATAAAAATGCAAAATAGAAAATAAAATAAAATATAGGATACAAAAACATAAAAAATGAAATATAAATACAATATAAATGCAATATAATGAAATATAAATGCAGTGGCGATTTTACAAGTAATACTGTCTGTAAAGTGTAAAGTCTCTGTGAGCAACAATCAGTCTTTGGACTGTGTGAGGAAAACAGAGTAACCAGAGGACACTCACGGAAGCATGCGGAGAACATGCGAACTCCACACAGAAACGTCTGAGCCCAGGACTCGAACACAGGATCTTACTGCTGTGTGCTAACCACTCCACCACCGTGCCACCCTTGCTGTGTTATAATGTTAATTAAAACAAACTGTGGTAATGTGATTTTAGAAATGCAAAAACTTCATTCTTCTTTTTCTCCTTCTTCTTCCTCCTTCTCCTTTTTTCCTTCTTCACCTTTGCACTTTTCCATATATCATCAGTGATGATAAATGATATGACAGACAAGTGTCCCCAGCTGTTTGTCTGTATAAATAGATAGACATGAGTCTGTTCACACTGAAATGATATATAGAGTGTGGGAATCTGGATCCTCACCACCAGCCCCACAGTTCAACCGGAAAATAACATTGTCACCTTTCATACATAAATTTTAAAGTGCTAGTACTCTGTGAAAGATTGAAAGTCTGAGAACACCAAACAAAGAAACCAGAATGAAATTGGGAAGCCTGATGAGAAATGTCTCTGTTCCATATGCCAGCCTTTGTCTGACCACCAAGGGTGTTTTTTAAATGTATAGTGAACATATAATCAATACCAGAATTTCATCAGCCTTCAGTACAAGTTTTAAAACTTAACACAGTGGTGGTAAGAGTATCTAGGTTAACTAGATGTTTGACATTATTTAGCATTGGTCATGCTGAGTATTTCTTAGAATATAGAACATCATAGTAGGGATGGGACATCCATCATGTCTGTGGGACGTGGTCTTGTGCAGCACCCAGTGGGACAGTAGGAAATCCTATGCAAGGTCATCCTCATTAAAGTTCCAAAAAAATTGACTGACTTACAAAAGGTGGATAATATGAACCACTAATGCTAACCTAAAAAACCAAAAATGGACGTGTCCTCTGGTACTGCTAGACTGTTTCCTCCTTTTATCAAGGGACAAGGAAAACATGCATCTAAACTGACAGCTGAGTGACTGGGTGTCTTCAAATCATGACTGAAAACCTATCTTTATTTTGGAAGTACTTCGATTAGCACTTTCAGTATCTATACATATGTTTGGGTCATTCTCATAGAAATGCATGTTTTATGTCCAACTCTTTATGTAACAAATTATTTAAAAAAAAAAAAGTCTGTTAAATTGGATTTACCCAGGTCTCTTCTGAAATTACCTTCATGTGTTGACAATTAAAGCTGTATATGTACAAAGTCAGAAAATTAATACATTTTGGCATTTCGAGCATATGACGTTATGTCTCCAAGAACTATGTCAACTCTGTCACACAAGTATATTCGCTGTCCGAATTTAATTCAGGTTTTTAATTTTACATGCAATTGGCACTACAGGGCAGTGTAGAACGTGAGAGAGTGAAATCCAGCATGGACGTTTGAGCCTGTCAGACCATAAGTGAATTTCTTGCTTAAAAGTCATTGCGTACAGTTGTAAGCGTACAGTTTTTGGACATCAGCTCTGTGTTTATAAGTACTCTCAGTGCATGACAGAGTGAAAACATGGGAAAGTTAGAAGATTTAATCAATGAATACAGCCTGCTATCATTGACGTTTTTGAGCAAAAATTAGTGATTTTATGCCAGTACTTTCATTATTAGGTCATATTTTGTCAAGTTAAAGAGTGGGATATAAAATATGCATTTCTATGAGAATGATCCATAGTACGCTGGCTGGTCAAAAAAAAGTTGTACACATGAATAAGTTGTTGTTCCGCCTTTAGCAGTGCTTACAGCACGTAATGGTCATGCCATTGTTTCAACAAACTTAAGCAACATAGCATTTATTTCCATCCAGTGTCGGGTTCATTTCTCATCGACGTCTTGAACTGATGAGGGGAAAAACTGAAACACTCCATAAAGTCTTCTCCAGCACATACCGAAAACTTCCAATAGGGTTAAGGTCAGGACTCTGGGGTGCCGGTACATATGTGAAAATGATTCCTCGAGTTCCCTGAACCACTCGCTCATTATCTGAGTCCCCATTTTATATCCGTGCCATAAGGGAAGAAAAAGTCCATTAACGTGATAACCTGCTCATTCAGTACATTCAAATCATCATCTGACTTCATTTTATTGCCACATTAATGCTGCTGAGCCTCGACCGACCAACTGGAGCAACATTGCAATGGAGATTACATCCTGTGAATAAGGATAAATGCTCTCCATGAAAATATTACCGTGTTTTTGGCCGGGCAGTGTGTGTGTGTGTGTGTGTGTGTGTGTGTGTGTGTGTGTGTGTGTGTGTTGGGAGGCCTTGGTGAGCTGTTTAGGGTGTACCCTGCCCTTGCCCAGAGTCGGCTTAGATGGGCACCAGCCTCCCCCCCCGACGGGAGATAGGATTAAGAGGCTTACAAAATGAATGAATGTTCGTCACCACTATCTCCTATTTTTCATGAAAAAAAGTAAATTTACTTCATTTTCACTCCTTTATTTTCAGAGATTATATCTCCTTGACCTCCAGTCTTCTTCATGGTCCATTGAGAATATTTTCCTCATCATTTGCATTGACTAAAAGTCACACTTCTACACAGAGTTTGTAATTGTGATATAGCGTCTCGAGTTAGCCCACTTTCCAAAAAATTATACTCAAAAAGCGGGAATTTTTTTTAGTGGTGAAACAGGGGTCAAGCATGTGCGCTCTGACTAGTCTGTAGCTTCTCAGCCTCATTTGCAGCAATCTGCAATACACTGTGTGTTCTGACGTCTGTTCGGTTTTACCTTTTTGATTTTTGTGTAACATTAAGGAGGGCGGCACAGAAACGCAGTGGTTAGCATGTCCGCCTCATGGCAAGAAGGTCCTAGGTTAGAGTCCTCGGCTTGGCTCAGGTGTTTCTGTGTGGAGTTTGCATGTTCTCTATGTACTTGAGTGGGTTTCATCCAGGTACTCTGCTTTCCTCCCGCAGTCCAAGAAATGCACATTAGGCAATTTGGCTGTTCCAAATTGCCCCTAGATCATGTCTATGGGAGCGAACTGGCCAAGCTCTCATGGGAGCAGAAAAATTGCATAGCATGAATGAACTTCAAACCATATGGATTGGTTTAGTGAGTGAAGAAATTAAAAAATATGGGAACACTATGCCTGAAAGGTTAAATGCTGTAATCAAAGTAAAGTGTGTCCATAATAAATATTGACTTTTTCCTCTCAAAAAAGAGACTTTTATTTTTGTTATTACTGTATATTGTTGATGGTTGACTTATTCTTATCAATATGATCAAATATTACATGAAATAAATACTTGAATAGTACTTGGTTTCTGATTTATCTTTATTTTGTTAAGTGTATAATCATCATTGCATTACTGTATTTTTTTTTTATTTCTTCACTCACTAAACCATTCTATATGGTTTAAAGTTCATTCAATTAAATTTGCGAAACCTTTAAATTTTTTTGAAAAATTGGTATTTTCAGTGTTTTTGTTTATGAGCCATACTTTTACCTCAATATACTTATATATTGGTTCTCATTCCCTACAATAGCATTGTTCAATATATTTTCAACTAAAATAGAGAAGTAATTTTTTACTTCTTTTTATTAGGAGCCCTTTAAGACAAAAGTAGTGGTGTGTAATCTTCACTGCACACTACTGTAGCTTAACTGCTATATTCTGTTATAGTCTGTATAGTTTTAGCCTGCTAAGAAAACCTAATTTCATATAACTAAAACCAGTGAATTCTTTTTATTGCCATCACACACTTTGTATTGTGTTACCTATTGTTTGAGAAGCACCATCATCTTCCTCACCAGAAAATAATGTCAAAACCTTTAGAGACTTTTTCTTGGACTTTATGTGATACTCCTGCACAAAATAGTCCAAATTGCTGAAGTGAAATGTTTCACCTTTTTTGCTACAAAGATCTTAAGTGTCACATGATCTCAGTATATACTTTGGAAGGCCCCAGAGTCTGCAACACCACTCCTCAAGAGGCACAATGAAAACCAAGGAGTTCTTCAAACAGGTCAGGGACAAAGTTGTGGAGAAATGCAAATCAGGGTTGGGTTATAAAAAAATATAAAACCTTAAAAATCCCATGAAGCATCATTAAATCCATCATTACCAAAAGGAAAGAATATGGCACCACAACAGACCAGCCTAGAGAGGGCCATCTATCAAAACTCACGGAACAGACAAAGAGGGCATTAACCAGAGAGGTAACAAAGAGACCAAAAGTAACCCAGAAAGAGCTGAAAAGCCCCACAGTGGAGACTGGTGTATATGTCCATAAGACCACTTTTAGCTGTACACTTCACAGACCTGGGCTTTACAGAAGAGTGGCTAAATAAAAAAGTTAATAAAAAAGCTCATTTAGAGTTTGAGAAAAGGCATGTGGGAGACTCCCCAAACAAGTGGAAGGGGGTTCTCTCATCAGATAAGAGTAAAATTTAACTTTTTGGCCATCGAGGAAAATGCTATGTCTGGTGCAAACCCAACACTCACCACCCTGAATCCACCATCCTGTGGGGATGTTTTTTATAAACAGGGACTGGGAAACTGCTCAGAATTGAGGAGATGATGGTGGTAAATACAAGCAAATTCTTAAGGAAAAGAAGTTCTTGATGATACTGGAGCAGCTTTGCTGTGAAGAAAACTGCTTTTGCTGGAGCAGGAGCTGTGAAGCTCCTGTAACAATCTCATAAAGACCTACCCTAAGAGATCTGCAGCTGTAATTGCTGCAAAAGGTGGCTCTGACTTTGGGTGGTGAATATTATGCATGCTCAATTTTTTAGTTTTTTTCTTTTTCTTGTGACTATTTCTTGTTTGCTTCAACCTAACAGATATGTTTCATATTCAAGGTTGTTGGCATTTTGATTTTGATTTTGGTATACTATAGTAATCCCATGAGGGAAATTTAGACTCTGCATTTAACCCATAGAAAGTGAGCACACACATATTCAGAGCAGTGGGCTGCCACACATTGCGGCTTCTGGAGAGCAGTTGGGGGTTAGGTGCCTTGCGCAAGGGCACTTCAGCCATGAAGGTGGAGGAAGGTAAGATGCCTCCTGTGGGAGGAAACCGGAGTACCCGAAGGAAACCCACGCAAGCACAGGGAGAACATGCAAACTCCACACAGAAACGCCCGAGCTGGGAATCGAACCCAGGACCTTCTTGCTGTGGGGCGGACGTGCTAACCACTGCACCACCGTGCCGCCCGGAAACTGAACATCAGGCTGAAAAACACACGTTGATGATAATGGCTACAGCACAAGCATATTGCAGTTTCTCCACATCTGAGCTGAAACCTTTTTATATTTAAGATTAAGAAAAATATATATATAAAACACCTTCCAGTTCTACTACAGCCTTCCTCAGACCCCATGTTGTTAAGATGCTCAGTTGTGGAAGCGGTAAGCATACAGTCGGTGCATATCTTTGGCTTCCAAGTGTTTAAGACTATTGCCGCAGCATGGATCTAACCACTCAGTGCAGTGTGGACTAAGGAGGAAATCCTATCCAAAAGAAGAAAACAGTCATGTAGTGGGAAACCGACTCCAATCCCAGAGCTACGTATCCTGCAAATTTGACAGACGCAGCAGTGAACACAGCGTGGTATAGTGAACGAAAACCACTCAACCATTCAAGCAGCACATTAACTTGCTAGTTTGCTAGGTGGAAATAGGTGGAGGTTTGTATTATATATGAAATTGCTGCAACACAGGGAAACAAAATCACACTGTTTGAAATGCGTTGTGTTCCCTTACGTCTGAGGACAAAATATCACATACAGCTTGGGATAATCGTTTTAAATAATTTTGTTTTTCTATTTCTATAAAAGGTGACATTGACTCTGGAATTTACTCTGGAATGCAGAGTGTCACAAGTGTAGGGTTAAGTTAAGGAGGTGAACAATACAAACACCTTCATAAATAACTTTCATTTACAGCATTTGGCAGATGCCAACAGTGGTAGCTTGGTGCTGCAACCCCAACCTTCAGATAAGTAACCCAGAGCCTTAACCACTGAGCCACCACCGGCCATAAGAGGCTTCAGAGAGAAAGCCAGTGTACAGGGTTAAAGATTCACTCATTCACTTCCAACCTATTCACTATATAGGGAATTAAATGCAGAGGATTATATATTGAGCTCAATGGTACAGTGTAAAAAAGCTTTCGGACACTATTCTTTGACACCATTAAATATATAAAGCTGCCGCACACTTAAAGCATGACAGGTCAAGGTCAACTGAGCTGGTGGACCATCCATTAGAAACACTGCTGGTGCCTTTTATTAAATCAAATTGAGGCTTTGGATCAATTTCTTTCACTGCACTATAATTTCATCATCGTTCATTTTCTGAACTGCTTAATCCTTATTAGGGTTGCGGGGAGGCTGGCGCCCACCTCAGCCAACTCTAGGCGAGGGCACACTATAACTTTATTTTTCATAATTTATGTCTTTCTCCATTATTTTAATGTTAGAACTCCTAAATTTGTCTCATGCTTTCCATCTTAAGGAAGAACGCAGTGCATGATGGTATATACAGTACTGCTTGACCATCGGTTGTACACTACTTTTCACAATTGCATTATGGGATACATTGAGTGCACTATTTACTCACTCATCACTCATTTGCCGAACCGCTTAATCCTACTACTAGGGTCACAGGGAAGATGGAACGCTTCATATCGTAGCCGATACTGGGCGAAGGCAGGATGCATTGCCATTGAAGGGCAACACACACAACCATCCACACTCCCATCCATACCTAAGGCAATTTGAAACAGCCAGTTAGCCTAATGCATGTCTTTGGACTGTAGGAGATAACTGGAGTACGCGGAGGAAACCCACACAAGGACGGAGTAAACATGTAAACTCCACATGGACTCTCTCTCCCTGAACTCGCCCCCAAGACCTTCTTGCTATGAGGCAGACGTGTGAACCACTACACCACTGTGCCGCCCAGTGCATCCTCCTCCTGAGACCCAAAAATTAATGTTGTGTGTCTTCTCATTTCTTCACACTGTTTCTGTCCCTCACCACCCAATAACTTGATCAATGTCTTCAAATAAGAATAAGTTTGTTAAAAGAGTAATACCCAATGGCTGTCATATAAGGATCTTACAAGAACATACATACAATATTGTTGGGAAATTGGGGTCCCAGGAGGCTATATAATAATCTTCACTGTACATTCTGACACTTACTATATACAGTAGTGCGCTATATAATAAGTAGTGAGTGATTTCGACACAGGAAGAGGTCTTACGTAGTGCAGGTAATCAGTGGAATGGGAACCAGGTGTAATGAGCATGTGACAGTCATGTGACTGGGGGTGATGCAGTGGTTGCTGGGAAATGTAGTGAGTCAGGAGAGCTGCAGAAACAGGCTGGGGTTTTTAAAAAGAGTGGTTGTCCTGGTAATTGATGGTATTTAGTTACCTACAACTAAGCTAAGAACAAAGCAAACTGATCTGCTTATTACCCGGAGAAGCATTTTACAAAGATACTGTATTAATAATGTATAGCACAGCACAGCACATCTCTAAACAATATTAAAGAAAAATTATCAGGACTGAGAAGGACATTCCAATTATTTAATATTAATCAGTAAAGAAAAGCACCCGAGGTGATAAATACTGCAGCAGTATCTAATATTAAAGTAATTCCTCCCGCTTTGGAGCTCATAGCTCCTTTAAGGGAGTTATGTGGAAAGATCACGGAAAGGGGCGGCATGGTGGTGTGGTGGTTAGCACGTCCGACTCACAGCAAGAAGATCCTGGGTTTGAGTCCCGGTGTCGGCAAGGGAGTTTCTGTGTGGAGTTTGTGTGTTTTGTGTTCTTGCATGGGTTTCCTCAGGGTACTCTAGTTTCCTCCCACAATCCAAAGATGTACACATTAGGCAAATCAGCTGCTCTAAATTGTCCCTAGGTGTGAGTGTGAATGGTTGTTTGTGTGTGTGTGTGTGTGGGTGTTGGCCCTGTGATGGAGTGTCGAGCTGCTCAGAGTGTACTCTGCCTGCACCCAGTATTGGTCAGGCTCCAGCCTCCCTGTGACCTTAATAGACTTAAGTAGGTCAGCAAATAAGTTCATGTTGTATGGTTATAGGGAGGATTAAAGGGGCTCATTCACTTTCCAGGTTTTTTAAATAAAGATGAAATACAATGTTATTTATATTACAAACCATTTGCTTTCTCCTGTACTCGAGTGTCAATGACCCCTGCACCAGACGCCATGATTTTAGTAAGCATTGCCATCTTTATTTTGTATTTTCTTGGAATTGTGTCCCTTCTTCTGTTTCTTAATACATAATCTCAAACTTTTCCACTTTCTGCACATCGCTGTTGCATTGCCAAGTCATCACACATTCACAAGATCGTTCCTCTGGTCACATGGTCTTAGTCACATGGAATAGAATAGAATAGAATAGAATTATACTTTATTGATCCTTTACACTTTACATTGTTACAGCAGCAGCACCCAACCGACACCGAATAAAAGTGTGTGATGTCTCATCAGATCTGTTAAGGTTCCCGGACTTCTCCTTTGTGTGTCTTGATTGTCTGCCCCTCCCTGATTGTTTCCACCTGTTCCCCATTGTCTCTTCGGGATAAATGGGCTTCGTTTCCTCCTGTCCTGTTGCCAGCTCGTTACATGCCTTCAAAGAGAGCTAGCGTAGCTTATCGAAGCATACTCAGATTTTGCCTACCTTCTAGTTCACTGCCACGGTTTTCAAGTCTGCCTGTCAGAGTCTTAATAAAACTCTATAAACCACCGCTGTCGAGTCTGTCCTGCATTTGGGTCTGTCTGACATTGGTGCCTGCGTAACATTACGATCTGGCCAGACATGGACTCAGCGGACAGAGACACGGTCAGTCAGGCGCTGACCTCTTAGGAGCAACAAATCAAAGCCCACGAGACCCAACTCAACTCCATAGCCACAGGAGTACAACAACTCGCGGAACGCCAGGACCACTTCCAAGAGGACATGTGGACACAAGTAAATCAGCTCAACGCGCAGCTGCGGCAAATTTCCACCTGCTTGGATCAACTGGCTTCACCTCCGCCCACCACGCTGGCGTCCCCACAGTGGCTGGAATTCCCTGGCCACCAAAGATGCCTTCATCCACGGGCTTGATGACGACATCAAGGATCAGCTCGCCCCACACTAGACCCCAGCTGAATTCGAGGATCTGGTAGACCTGGCGATACGAATCGATAACTGGCTTCAGGAGAGGGAGTCGGAACATCGCTGAACCACCAGGAAGCACTCCGAAACGCAGGGGTCGCTGTGGGGTAGCTGGGAGCTTTGTCGTGGGTCTTCGGTTCCTTCACCTCCCAACGCTCCAGGTCAGGAGGAGCTCATGCAGTTGGGGCGCGCCAAACTGAACCCAGAAGAACGCCGACGCCGTTTGAGAGAGGGTGCGTGCTTTTATTGTGGACAAGCGGATCATCATGTGGGTTCATGCTCTGCCAAAAGATCTGGCTCTCCCGGTTTGAGGAGGGCGCTGGTGAGCCAAGATAGATTCATCCACTCTCCCCGCCGAACACTGACCACAGTCACACTGATAATTAAGAGTAATGCAATTCCTATGCAGGCATTCATTGATTCAGGGGCTGATGAGAGCTTAATGGATTGTTCTTTGGCCAAAAAACTGAACATTAAGACTGAACCCCTCTTTCAGCCCGTCTCCGCCTGATCTCTGGATAATAGGCTTTTAAGCAGAGTCACCCACTGGACTGAAACACTTACCATGATTATTGGGGAATCTCACACGGAATCCATTTCCTTTCACCTGTTTAGCTGCACGCATCATCCGTTCATTTTAGGGTTTCCGTGGTTGAAGGCTCACAACCCTTTCATAATCTGGGAGACTGGGAAGATTAAGAGCTGGGACCCTGCCTGTAGTTTGTCCTGTCTTGTCATCTCCCTCTGTTCACAGGGCTCCGAGAAAGAAGTTTGACCTGAATCCGGCACCGACCCTCAACGACTATCCCAATCTGTTGAGAGTCCCACAATGCTACCATGACTTGAGGGAAGTTTTCAATAAGACCAAAGCCATGTCTCTCCCTCCACATTGGCCTTGGGACTGTGCGATAGACCTCTTTCCGGGAGCTCCCATTCCCAATGCAGTGCTGTACGCCATCTCTGGTCCCGAGAGGAAGGCCATGGATGACTACATTGAAGCCTCGCTGTGAGCCGGCATCATCTGCCAGTCCTCATCACCAGCTGGAGTGGGTTTCTTTTTTGTGGGGAAAAAGGATGGCTCGCTCCGACCATGTATTGACTACAGCATGCTGAATGACCTCACCATCAAGAATTGGTACCCGCTTCCACTCATTTCCTCCACCTTCGAGCTGCGCCAACAGGCCCAAATCTTCACCAAGTTGGACCTGCGAAACACGTACCATCTGGTCAGGATCCATGAGGGAGATGAATGGAAGACAGGATTTAACACTCCCACGGGCCACTATGAGTACCTCGTCATGCCCTTTGGACTGACAAACTCCCCAGCCGTCTTCCAGGGCTTCATCAATGAGGTCCTATGTGAGTACGTGACTGACTTCGTCTTTGTGTATTTAGATGATATTCTTATTTTCTTCCCTGATTTTGCCACCCACCAGCGTCACGTCCGTCAGGTCCTAAGTCGACTATGGGAGAACAAACTGTTTGTAAAGGCGGAGAAATGCGAGTTCCACATTACCTCAGTCTCGTTCCTGGGTTTCGTCTTGTCCCCAAACCACGTCCAGATGGATCTTGAGAAGGTTAGTGCTGTCTCTAATTGGCTGCCTCTCACTTCACGGAAGAAGGTGCAGCAATTTCTGGGGTTTGCCAACTTTTACAGGAAGTTCATCCGTAATTTCAGTGCTGTGGCGGCACCACTACATGCACTAACATCTCCTAAAAACACCTCTCAGTGGGGTCTGGAGGCTCAGGGGGCTTTCCAAAAACTAAAAAAGCTGTTCACCACTGCACCGGTTCTGAAAATGCCGGACCCCAAGCTTCAGTTCATAGTGGAGGTGGACGCCTCCAATGAAGGTGTGGGGGCCATTCTATGTCAGCGATCTCCCAAAGATAACTGTATTCACCCAAGTGTTTTCCTCTCTCGCAAGTTATCCCCGGCAGAGAAAAACTTTGACGTTGGGAATCGGGGGCTGTTGGCCATTAAAGTGGCCCTGGAGGAGTGGAGACATTGGCTGAAAGGGGCGGATCAGCCTTTCCTAGTATGGATGGACCACAAGAACCTGGAATACCTCAAGTCAACCAAGAGATTAAATTCGTGGCAAGCAAGGTGGGCTCTCTTTTTTAGTAGGTTTCAGTTCACCCTCTCCTACAGGCCGGGTTCTCAGAACGGCAAACCTGACGCTCTGTCCTGCCTGTATGAACCAGAACCGGCTGCCAAGGAACCGGAGTCTAGTCTCCCTCCCAACCATGTGGTAGGAGCGGTTTCCTGGCAGATAGAAAGTGATGTGCAATGGGCGAGTCAGAGTTTACCCACTCCAGAGGGCTAACGTCATCCTGGTGTTAAGAGAACAGCGTTTGTGGTCAAGCAGCCCTGGTGGCCCTCCCTCTTCAAGGACGTGGCGGAGTACGTCGCAGCTTGCTCTGTCTGCGCCAGAAGCAAGGCATCAAGACAGGCATGGATGGGTCTTCTTCAGCCGCTACCAGTGCCACACAGACCCTGGTCACACATATCGCTGGACTTCGTCACGGGTCTGCCTCCGTCTAAAGGTAACACGGTAGTGCTGACAGTGGTAGACTGGTTTTCCAAAATGACCCATTTCATACCATTATCCAAACTGCCTTTGGCTAAAGAAACAGCTCAAATCCTGATTTTACAGGTTTTCCATATCCATGGTCTCCCCAAAGACATTGTATCTGACAGGGGTCCACAGTTCATATCAGGTTTTTGGAAAGAGTTTTGTCAGCGCCTTGGTGCCACCATCAGCCTATCTTCCGGCTACCATCCGGAGTCCAATGGCCAGACAGAGCGGCTGAACCAGAAACTGGAAACCTGCCTGAGATGCCTGGTGGCACAGAACCAGACAACCTGGAGCGAACACCTCACATGGGTGGAGTATGCCCATAACTCGTTCCCCACTGCGGCCACCGGACTCTCACCTTTTCAGGTCGTCCATGGGTATCAACCGCCACTCTTCCCAGCCAACGAAGAAGAGGTGATGGTTCCCTCAGCCCATGCCTTGGCCAGGATGCTCCTTAGGGGGCAGTCCCGAATGAAGACAGCAGCGGACCGCCATCGCTGACCTGCACCTACCTACACACCCGGCCAAAAAGTTTGGCTGTCTACCAAAGACCTGCCCCTACACGTGCACACCAGGAAATTAGCTCCCAGGTTTGTTGGTCCATTCCCAGTGTCCAAGGTGATTAACCGTGTTTTTGTCCAACCTAAACTCCCCATGTCCCGCCGCTGCCCAAGACGGTGGAGGGTGGACCGGTGTATGCAGTCAAAAGTCTTCTGGCAGTGCGCAAGAGAGGTCAGGGGAGACAGTTCTTGGTGGACTGGGAGGGCTACAAACCCGAGGAGTGCTCCTGGATACCCGCGAGCTTCATCGTCGACCACATGTTAATCGACGACTTAACTCATCCGGATATGCCAGGCCTGTCAGGAGCCGGCCCTAAAGGGGGGGGGGGGGGGTTACGGTGGGGGCTCGGCAGATCGGTTAAGGTTCCCGGCCTTCTCCCTTGTGTGTTTTGATTGTCTGCCCCGCCCTGATTGTTTCCACCTGTTCCCCATTGTCTCTTGGGGATAAATGGGCTGCGGTTCCCCCTGTCCCATGGCCAGCTTGTTATATGCCTTCAAAGAGAGCTAGCGTAGCTTATCGAAGCATACTCAGATCTTGCCTACCTTCTAGTTCACTGCCACGGTTTTCAAGTCTGCCTGTCAGAGTCTTAAATAAAACTCTATAAACCACCGCTGTCGAGTCTGTCCTGCATTTGGGTCTGTCTGCCATTGGTGCCTGTGTAACAAAGTGTTGTTATCGTTCTTGTTGTAAACAGATGCAGACTCAAAATAAGATGTAGAACAGGTGAATAATAAATACTAAGCTCGTGAGTTGGAGTGGTTTCACCATTAAACCTTTATATTCAGCCAAAATGAACTGATAATAGGAAATAACAGAGTATTCACTATTGAATGTGTCCCTTTAGGGTAACCAAACAGACGAGCTAAAACCTCAGAACCTTAAAGGATCTACATGTAGTAAAATTGTGACATTATTTTAAACAAATCGAACAACATGATTGTATAGTTTAATATTTATACAGATTTGGTGGTACTGTGGTTTTCTCCAGCTTGCTCCTTTATACCAATAAACGAAGAGGTTGAATGGCTACTCTAAGTTGCCCCTTGATGTGTATGTGTATGAATGTGTGGGTGCATGGTGTTGAGTGATTAAAATGAACACTTACATGAAATTGCATACACATACAAAGACAAACCAACATTCACTCACACATCTGACACAGTACAAGCACCTAAACAGACAAGAACTGACCTCACAAGCTGCTTTTTATCTCACACTCAGGAAAGTCAGTGTGTTTTAACACTTGACTCAGTGTTTAATGTGTTGTGCTCATTAAGAGCGAAACAGCAGTGACAGCATCGGCCCCTGGAGTAAAACAATCATCTCGCCTTCTGTCACACAGACTGAATAGATATGAAAAGCAATCACTTCTCTACAGGGCTTTGAGATGTCCAGTGTCACCTTTTAAAATATTCATAACCCTTAGCTAGGCTGTTAGAACAGTCAACAAGCGACACACTGTTTCTCGCTGACTCTCGTTCCAAAATGTTCCTTCTTCAGGCTGTGATCCCCTCCTTCCTCTGTCTCTCTTTATTTTCCTCTCTTTCTCTCTCTCTCTATCTCTCTCTCTCTCTCTCTCTCTCTCTCTCTCTCTCTCTCTCCTGTTTTGACTGACTTCACCCCGAGGATAATAAACCCCCGAGCTTGTTGAAGATATCCAGGCTATTTACATTTTTATTGATTTTCCTTTAAAGTACATTTAACAAGGCGTATTCTTACATCTGTTTTTCACTTCTCGAATGAGACCCACTGTTTTTTTTCTTTTTCATTTCGTTTTTGTTTACTTCGAGCAAAGCCTGCAAGTATTTCTCTTTCAGCTGCCCTTTTTTTTCCCTCCCCCGATCAAAGTGTAAACTGCGTCTGTCTTATGTAATTAAGACTGCACATTAAAGCAAACAAACCTCTGTGCATCTGAAAGCCCATTGGTGCTCGGAGTGGTTCATAATTAATGGAGCGCAAGTGCACACTGTTCAAGACTCCACATGGTGCTCGGAATATTCCCAGCATTCCCTGCTCCCACTGCTAGTGGCTGCATTATTTAGCTTTTCGCTCATTTTAGCCAAAGTGATGCCAGATGTGGAAACCCTGGGCCATTCCAATTCCAATCAGTGGGAACCCAGGCGAGAGGAAGTCGGATAATCACTCTCCCGGGTCTTTATTGTGCACTCCACCCGTGCTTTTTATGTTTAATTGTTTGTCTCATCATTAACCTTACAGGGAGTGTTATATTTTCAGATGGGGGTTGATCAAGCACCACGCTTCTGTTTCATGAGTCATTTGATTTGTGAGTCATCGTTTTACTTACCACAGTTTCATAATAATGTCATAATACAACAATGTCATAATAAACTTAAGTCTTACTGGATAACGCAAAAGATGGCTGCAGTCGGCTCATGAAGTCACATGACGTACTTCACATCTCACATTCAATCCACACTGCAGTACTACTATTCAGATTCTTTGTGAGTGTGCACCCCTCTGTCCCCATGGGTATGTACTGGAGTATTCAGTAATCACTCACTAGTGGTGTGTGACTGCAGGCCCCTGTCTTTATGTGTTCCCTCCTTCCCATTCCACCTCCTCGTTATTGCATTTTTACACAGATATCAGCCCCCTCCCATGCCCCCTGATGTTCACCACAACACACACGCTACATCAGTCTTACTTAGTGCCACGGCACTGTGCTAATCGCAGGGGACAAACATTAATCTAAATAACTAAAGTTCCCCGAATGGAGACACTGCGGTTTAAGAACTTCACCCACTTTTACAGCATGTTTGCTGGTTCATTTCTTATGACACCCAGAGTAATAATATAAGGATAATGATGACTTTAGCAAGACTGGATGTTAAAGTATTGCACGGAAAAAGATCACGAAAGACTCATCTCTCTAAGGGCGGCATGGTTTAGTGCTTAGCACATCCGCCTCACAGCAAGAAGGTCGATTCCCGGGCTCAGTGAAGTCATTTCTGTGTGGAGTTTGCGTGTTCTCCCCATGCTTGTGTGGGTTTCCTCTGGGTACTCCAGTTTCCTCCCACAGTCCAATTACTTTTACATGAGGCTAATTGGCAGTTCCAAATTGCCCCTAGGTGTGAATGTGAATGGTTGTTTGTGTGTTGGCAAGCTGCAATCAACTGGCAAGCTGTTCAGGGTGTACCCCGCCTTCACCCTGTGTCAGCTGATATAAGCTCCAGCCCCCCTTTGACCAAGCGGTTAAGGGGTTTGGCAAATGAGTGAGAGAGTGATACTCGGTCACCAACAGATATATTACCTATGCTGTTTTGCTCCTCTTTGCTATCTCCTTATTGAGATAGGCTCCAGCCTCCCTGTGACCCTAGTAGGATTGAATGGTTCAGCGAATAAATAACTGAATGAACGAATGAACGCCTTAAGACATGATACCTTTATTAACTGGTTATTGTTCTTCCCCCCACCCCCCTTTTTGGCAGAAGGAGGGACATGCGAGGTGATTGCTGCACACAGATGCTGTAACAAAAACAAGATCGAGGAGCGATCACAGACAGTCAAGTGCTCCTGTTTACCAGGAAAAGTAGCAGGAACCACGAGGAATAAACCCTCCTGTGTGGACGGTGAGTGAATTGAGCTGCACGCTGAAACGGCTGTACTTGTGTGTTTGTGTGTGTGTATATATATATATATATCTTTTTAAAAAATTTTAATTTTCTTGGAATAAAGTAAGTACATCTCAGGCAGTAATTGCATATTTGTTTTGCAGTCTGCAGGTTGGTATTATGAGCATTATGGCTGACAAATATGCATATTTTTCAGAATATTCTGTGGTTAGAGGGCCGCACGGTGGCATAGTGGTTAGCATGTCTGCCTCATAGCAAGGAAGTCATGGGTTTGATTCCGGGCTCAGCTTGGCCGTTTCTGTGTGGAGTTTGCATGTTCTCCTTGTACTTGCCTGGGTTTCCTTCAGGTACTCCGGTTTCTTCCCGCAGTCCAAAGACATGCACATTAGGCTTATTTTCTGTTCCGAATTGCCCCTAGCTGTGACTGTTAGTGTGAATGGTTATGTGTGTGTTGCCATGTGATGGTCTGGTGAGCTGTTCAGAGTGTACCCTGCCAACGCCCAGTGTCGGCTGAGATAGGCTCAAGCCTCCCCGTGACCCTAATAGTAAGATTATGCATTTTGGCAATGAGTGAGAATGATGAGATGAATGTGGTTAGATCAGATAGTTTCTCCAGGGTTTGTTCCTGAGCTCAAACTTGATTCGAGAGTCTGTGCATGTTCTTCGCTTGCCTCTAGGTTCCCCAGTTTCTTCCCATCTTGCAGAAATAAGCCAGGAGGCGGATTGGCTACTCTGACTTGTCCTGTGTGTGTGTGGGTGTATGTGATGTTCCCATAATGAACTGGTGTCTCATCCATGTTATATTTTTATTGTCCATGGCCTCGAGCAGGATAAAGATGAATGATAATGGTTACTGAGGAAGAATAAATGAATGAATGTTTAAGTGTGCAGCGTTCCAGCAGGTCCTCTGCTCAGGTCACTTTTGTAGTATCCTAGCCCAGGGGTCTCTTGAGGTCCTCTTATTATTACCACTCTGTCCTTGTGACAAATGGGTTGCTCTGAGCTACTACTGCAGGAAGAGCATTAGCCTCATCTGTGGCAAGAAATACCAACCAAAACCCACATTTCATGCCAGTATAATGACCTGGATAGGCCTGAAATATACATCTCTAGGGAATGTAGTGCAGTCATAATTACTGAAATGACTTGGGCCAGAATAAGACACTTATAGTTAGGGTTAACCCATCTCATTTTCTAATAAGTAGTGTGGGTGGTTGTGAATCTCAGTTAATCTGAGATGATAAATGCGGTTGAGGTGAACCTGGTGGCCATTAAATCAGATCATTGATGGTGTCCTGCGTCTCATGTGAGATAACGCTGATTATAACACCCTTGTCTATAATTATATATAGAAGTGACTAGGAGTTCAGCTGCTCCTGAATGGGCCATTAGTCCATCACAGGTTACCCTCCCAGTGTTTTTTTTTACTGGTACTTATTTATACTGCTGGGTGGACAGAGGAGCACTTGTGGTTAAGATATTGCCCAGGGGTCTTAGCACAGTGGGGGTCTAACAGGGATTTGAACCCACGACCTCTCGATCATGAGGCCAGCACCCTAACCACTACACCACCAACCCCACAGTAAGCTGATTGTTAATTATTAAACAGCTTTTTTACGATCACTGTGCTCCCTTTAAATAAACCAGACACAAATATTATTACTGTGTGAACTCTCACTTCCTCATTGTGTCTGTTGTGAGTCCAAAGTTTTATTACTTGCTGGGTTTTTTTTTTTTTTTTAGCGTTTTGACCATACCCCGTTTTAAATTTACTGAGTTTATATACTGAGCACGTTTGCTGATTGCCTGATCATTTGCCTGTCATATATTTTTGTGTCGTGTCCATCTCTTTGGCTTCTCTGCGACAGTAATTTTAATAAAACCAGAAATCTGGACTTGGATCTGTCTGCTTCATGGAACTGATGTGCTGGAATGTCAGACATGTTCGGAGCAAACACTTCCATTTCCTGTCAAAGCTTCAGGCTCTTGGGTTATGTTTGAGACATTTTATTTACTTTATGAAGGATGAGAGTGCTTTTTAAACTGCTTTATTTTTTGTTTTGTTTTTTATCAGAAACAAGAAAGAAGTTTTACCAGAGGTGATATTGGTATTGATTTTTTTTAAACTCCATAACTGTGACCTGTTTGAACTGGTTATGAGTGAGAGTATAAAGAAAATTGGGATTTGTTGTTTGCACAGGTTGAACATAAAGATCTGTGAGGAGGTCAGAGCAGAGAGTGGATGTAATAAATTGCTTAATTAATTAATTAATTGATTGATTAAAAATTTTTTTTTTTTTTTTTTTTTTTTGGACTCTGTACTGGACACTACTTGTATATGGATCTTGTTGGGAAAAGCAGTAAATCCTCGGCTACTGCCTCTTGTGATGCAATGCATTGATTTCCAGCTTCCCAGAATTTCCAGTAAAAGCTTCGACTCCTGCTCTGAATGTGAATGTAAAATAAATAAGATATAAATGTAAAGTATCAGTTGCGTATCCACTCGCTCATTTGCTGAATCACTTAACCCTGTTCGGGCAGCGGGGAGGCTGACGCCAATCTCAGCCGACACTGGGCAAAGGTGGGGTGGGGTACACCCCAAACCATCGCAGGACCAGCACACACACAACTATTCTTACTCACATTCACACCCAGGGGCAATTTGGAACAGCCAGTTAGCCTAATGTGCATGTCCTTGGACTGTGGGAGGAAACCCACACAAGCATAAAGAGTACATGCAAACTCCACACAGAAACACCTGAGCCCGGGAATCGAACCCAGGACCTTCTTGCTGTGAGGCGGACGTGCTAACCACTCCACCACCGTCCCACCCTGATATACTGCAATCAATTAAATTGAGGCAAATACAAGTACGTATTTGAACGGGTTAGTACGGGAACGGGTATTAGTACGGGTTTGTTTTCATGTCAGAATATTTGTAACGTTTATAATACATATCATTTTTTGCTCTGCAAGTAAAATGACTCCTACTTCTCCTACTCCTACTTCTGTTTGATTTGTAATTTGCTCTTTCTCTGATCTGAATATTCAGGGTGACCCAATTAAACCTCCCACATTTCAGAGGTAAATTAATAAAAATCATTAAAGATAATCAAATTATTATTTGCACACATGGAATTTCATTCAGTAGAGTTTGTGTATGGATGGAATTGGTGGTCTTTGTGGAAGATTCTCCTTCCAGTTTCTCAGGAAATCCCTACAGCTAAAGCAGAACATCTCGGAGACCGCACCACAGATCGCTTCAGTGATTCAGTATTCTCTGGCGTAGGTCAACCAGGTGTTCCTAGGTCGACCAGGTTTTTTTTTTTTTTTCTTTCCATTTTTTTCAAAGCTGAGCAAGTTGCTCTGAAATCCTCAACCCAGTGCGAGATGGTTTTCTGATCTAGAACATTTTGTTTCCTTTCCCTCTGTGCAGTCTGCAGACCCCTCACATCCCGCTCATAAACTATTCGAACTTCTCCCCTCTGGAAAGCGTTACAGAGCACTGTACCCCAAGACCACCCGGCACAAAGACAGGTTCCTCCCCCAGTCTGTCGCTCTGTTGAACTGTAAAAAGTCACAGAGTGTCAGGAAACCACTGTGAAAATAACCCACTGTACACATGTGTTCTGCCTCACTACCCAACCACATGAGCACATGGTACTGGTTTGCTCTTAGTGTTGGGGATAAATTCTGCACTATATTGTGCACATCTCTTTTTATGCTATACTGTCACTTTGCATTTGCTCTTTTGCACATATTTCCTCACTTGTATTTGTGTCTTTGCCCAAATCTTTGTAAAAACCTACATAAATGCTTTTCTGTACAGTGAGTGATTTAAACCGAAGTCAGGTTCTTTCTGGGTGTTCACAAACTTGTCAAATAAAGCTGATTCTGATTCTGATCACAGAGCGAAGAATGCTTCGACAGTGAACACACAGTTGGGGTTGACAGTGAACACACAGTTGGGGATGGCTTCCTCACATCACCAATTATTATAGGGGGTTTAAAGTTTACTATGTTGTATTTACTCACTCGCTCACTCATTTACCGCTTAATCCTACTATGTTTGAGAGGAAGCTGGAGCCTATCCCAGCCATCACCGGACGAATCCTGAGTACACCCTGAACAGCTCGCCAGACCATCAGAGGGCCAGCATAACCATTCACACTCACACTCACACCTAGAGTCAGTTTGTAACAGCCAGTTAGCCTACTGTGCATGTCTTTTGACTGTCTGAGGAAACTGGAGTACCCCGGAGCAAACCCAAGCAAGCACGGGGAGAGAATGCAAACGCCACACGGAAACGCCCTCGCCGAGCCCCGGACTGGAACCCAGGACCTTCTTGCTGTGAGGTGGATGTGCTAACCACTACGCCATCATGGGAGCCTATGTTGCATTTATAAACAGATGAAACTGCATGCTTGATGATAATAATAAAATTCTGTGGTTATGCCTCATTCTTTATGAATCATTTAATGGAGCAAAACATAACAGTTATCTGCTCAATTATTCTTCGCGATGGTGCAGACCACTCAACAGATTAGATAGATAAATAGTAAATTATGTGCCTATGCTTTTTGTTTTCTAATTACTTTGCAGGTATAATACACTATGTCACACAATAAAGACTGTGATTTATATTATCGCGAAAGAGAATACTGAAACTTTAATTAAAAAATATTGTGACTAATATTCTGTATACTGTTATACAATGCCTGACAGAAATTTTGCTTTGAGTTTAAAATGTGAGCAAAAAGCTTATTCACAGTGCACTGAATAGGACTGTGTTTAAATCAGTATTATTCTATTATTACAATGTGTCCATATGCATGAAAGAGAGCTTAAAAAAGCTTTCAGCATTCAGAGCACATCAGTTAGAAATCGCTTATTACTGTACCAGATTGCTCGCACTCTCTGCATATAATGGACTCGTTTCTTGCCATTTTAAAGTGATCACTCTTTCACAGTACAAAGTGAGTGAAATTGATAGCTTTTTATAAGGTCTACACTGTCTGGTCTTTTGACAAGTCATTGAAATCAACCATGAACTTAAACTGTATTTATGTCAATTTCGTCCCATTACTGGCAGCAATTCTGTGCAAATTATAGGTGTGTGGTATTAGACTGGGTGATGTAGGAGGAAATGAATTCAAATCAACCAGGGTAGAATTGGACAGCAAACGTCTGTTCCAGGGCAGCATGTATAGCACAAAACAAGACAGCGCTACTCGTCATGTGATGTCATGGAACAGAATGGATTTTTAATCATGAATTACATTCACAGTTACACTCCTCTTCCTGGTGGATCCCTGGTTCTGATGCAATATAATGATCCGGTTCTACATGGCTCTGGTTGTGTGTGCTTGGGTCAGAGGTCACATGTTTTAAGACATTTAGTACAGTGTTGTTTACAAAAAACAAAATAATGTTCAGTAGTGTGCATTCCAGGTAAACGTTTATTTTCACCATGGTGATGTCATTCATTAATTAATTCATTCATTGATCTATCCATTTAATCATTCCTTCATGCATTCTTTTATTTCATTCATGCATTCATTCATTTATTAATTCAGTCATTTATTCATTTATTAATGTATTTATTCATTCACTTATGCATTCATTCATTCATTCAGATATTCATTCATAGATTCATTTATTCATTAATTAATTAATTTATTCATTTGCTCATGCATTCATCCATTAATTCATTACTTTATTCAATTAATAATTTATTTATTAATTTATCCATGCATTCATTAATTTATTGATTCATTCATTCATTCATCCATTTAGTCATTTCTTCATTCATTCATTTATTCATGCATTTAAAAATTTATTCATTCATTTATTTACTAATTTATCCATGCATTCATTTATTCATTCATTTATTCATTTGTTTATGCATTAATTCATTTAATAATTTGTTTATTCATTTATCCATACATTCATTTATTCATTAATTTATTCATGTATTCATATATTTACAAATTTATCCATGCATTCATTCATTCATTGATCCATGTATTCATTCATTCATTCGTTCATTTACTCATTCATCATTTATTCATTCATTCATTCGTTTGTTTATTCATTCATTCATTTATTAATTTATTTATTCATTTATCCATGCATTAATTTATTCATTCATTCATTTAATAATGAATTCATTTATTAATGTGTTTGTTTGTGTGTTTATTCAGTAATTTGTGCTTAATAAAGGAAATTCAGCTCATTTTATGAACATTTTCTAAATTTCAAAAGAATGAGCATTTGTGTCTGTAATAGACTTCTTAACAGAGGTTTACCTTTACACCAGAAGTTGGATAACAACAAACCAATCACTGATTAAAGAGTAAATGTTGGCAAAAGTGTAAGATTTTATGCATCCTTTAGGAGCTAAATATCTATATTTTATTTATTTTATTCATATTTAATCCATCCGATGTTTGAATATGAAGAATAGATTTTTTTTTTTTATATCATCTAGTTAAATTAAATTAGAAAATATTTTGATTTTAGTTTTACCCCTGAAATATTACAACACAACTTCTTAACTCCGGGTACCACTGTGGTGTAGTGGTGAGCATGTCCGCTTTTCAGACGGAAGGCCATAGGGTTGAGTCTTTGACTCATCAAGGGTGGTTTTTGTGTGGAGTTTCTCCCTGTTTTTGCGTGGGTTTCCACTGGGTATGCTGGTTTCCTCCCAAAGTTAAAAGACATGCACATTAGGTTAATTGAATATTCCCCATTGCTCCACGGTGTGAAGTTGAACGGCTGTGTGTTTGTTGGCCCTTTGATGGATTGGCAAACTGTTCAGGGTGTGCCTCGGGTTCATCCAGAGTCGGCTGAAATAGGCTCCAGCCTCCCTGCGACCCTAGTAGAATTACACAGTTCAGCAAATGAATGAATATTAAACTTCTTTAAATTCTGACTTTTTTTTTATTAAAGCAAGTTATTCAGTACTAGTGTGAATTTTTCAGGAACTAGACTGAAATCACTCACACAAGCAATGTTATGTTGTTCGGAGAGTAAGGAATGTAAGTCTAGATCCAGAAAAAAAAAGGTGTGCAGACAGTCAGACAAAATGCTGAAGGCTAAAAGGTGCTGCGCTGTTGTTTAATTTATTGTGATCTTCTATCATCGATATAAACTACTAAAGCAGATATAGATAGACACTGTTATAAAGAAAAATCATCATACTGGGTGTTTAGACATGCCTTGCCATATGTTGTTGTTCCTTTAGCCTTGCATACAGCACATAATCGCCTTGGCATTGTTTCAACAAACTTAAGCAACATAACATTTATTTCCATTCAGTGCTGAGTTCATTTCTTACCGACGTCTTGAATCGATGAGGGAAAAACTGAACCACTCCATAAAGTCTTCTCCAGCACATCCCGAAAACTTTCAATAGGGTTAAGGTCAGGATTCTGGGGTGCCAATACATATGTGAAAATGATTCCTCATGCTCCCTGAACCACTCTTTCATTATTTGAGTCCCCATTTTATATTCGTGCCATCAGGAAAGAAAAAGTCCATTGATGTGATAACCTGCTCATTCAGTACATTCAGCAAATCAGCTGACTTCACTTTATTGCCACATTAATGTTGCTGAGCCTCGACCGACCAACTGGAGCAATAATGCCATGGAGATTACACACTGTGATCAAGGATAAATGCTCTCTATGAAAATATAACAGTTGGCTGGGCAGTGTGTTTCTTAGACAGATGAGTCGGTTCATCAGGCTGGATAGGAACATCGAAGAAGTGGAGTATAATGGCTTAAAAGAATGCAGAAGAGCTAGCATGAGTTTTAAATGCTAGCTTTGGAGCCTTGTTTTAATTCTTCGTTGGTCCTAATGACATTCATTCAGAGGTTTATAATAGAATTTTGTTTGTGTGAACTGTTCCTTTCATCCAGTGAAAAGTGTTTATGTGTGCTTTCCCACAGCCTCTATAGTGGTGGGGAAATGGTGGTGTGAGATGGAACCGTGTCTGGAGGGAGAAGAGTGCAAGACTCTGCCAGACAACTCAGGCTGGATGTGTTACTCTGGGAACAAGATCAAAACCACCAGGGTGAGAGCTGCTTCATATGCATGAATTAACATGGAGATATTATTCAAAGAATAATAATAGTATGTGTGTGTGTGTGTGTGTGTGTGTGTGTGTGTGTGTGTGTGTGTGTGTGTGTGTGTGTGTGTTTCAGAACACTCAACCCTATACATCTTTGTAGCTGAGGATGCAGTCAATACAAAACAAAGGTTTGTTGTCTTCTTCACACCTATCCCTCATCAGTGCGTAGCTGTTACAAGGTTATTATTATTAGGTTAACACCTAATGATGAAACGATTTTTCAGAAGGAATTATGTTTTAATGTTCTGTATATTGGTCATGCCATGTTCCCAGAGGACAGCTACAGTAATTTTGATTGCACAGGATAAGCCAGAGATATAGCAGTGTTTTTAGGGTATACACATGCTCATCTTACACACACACACACACACATTCATTTTCCAAACCGTGTAACCCTAATGGGGTTGCGTGGAAAAAAAGGTAATCAGATTATTATTTGCACACATCAAACTTCATTCATTACAGTTTTTATTCATCATTATCTGCACACATGAACCTTAGTGATGCAGGAGAGGCGGTGCTGAGGTCTGTTGGTAGCCCCAACCCCATTTGAACACCTTCACCTGATCTTGAAGATGGAGCTTCGGCGCACACAGCCCAGAGATCAATGGAAGTGCTGAGGGAAATGTTTCCGGATCAGGTGATCCCATTGCACGGTGATGTCGGGTGGTGGTCCGTTCCTCTGACCTCGCCCCTTGTGATATTTTTCTGTGGTGCTTCCTTAAATCACGAGTGTATACTCATCAACCCTAAACTCTTGAAGCCCTTACGGTTCAGCAGGAGATAGCCTTCACCATTCTTCATGACCGCCGAGCCACGACAGCCTTCAGAAATCACCTCCAAGTGTGTATAGGCCGTGATGGACACCATTTGGACACATGATGAATAAAAACTGTAATGTAAACTTTTTTTTTATATTTACCTTTGGACTGTGGGAGGTTTTATTGGGTCACCCTGTGTTTAATTATATCATGTATTTATTCCTGGTCTCTGTAATAATAATAATAAGGCAGTAATTTGTTGGTGTATTTTTCATTTTTAGGACTCCAACAGGAAAACAGTAAAATAAACCACTCTGATGGAAGGAAGCTGGTGAACTCGATGTTGCATTTTCTTTCTTACCCATGAAGACATGACCATCGGCTGACCGAGGAAGTCGACAAGCATTTCTTCATTCATGATATTGACCACTGTTTCTGCTCATTTTGGTTTGCGCTGTACACCTGCAGTGATCTGAGACTTTACCCTGTTCGTTGCAGTTTGCCCGAAAATATAGTCTTTGTTCATGACATCTTTTTTCCTGAATTGACTGAACTAACAAACTCACCTATAGGTGTTGATTTACAGCATGTCTTTACATAGAGAAGAAGACTTCTCATAAGAGCGAGTGGGTGAAGCCTGATCAGGTATCTCTGAGGAGCTCACTGCGTTTCTCCTGCCAATAAAATGGACTGTTAAGGACGTGTTAAAAAAAAAAAAAACTGACCCTATAATTGTTCACAGCCTCATCATCATGGCCTAACCACAGATTTCTGACATCATCGCGTGGTTAAGTGAAACGTTATGTTAGATGGCAAATGAAAATAATCTTTGAGTAGTGATGAATGGAACTGTATTTCTGAAACCACAGCTAACTGATTAAAAAAGCAAAAGTCACATGTAAAGTGTTGTGAAAAGATGAAATCATTATCCTCCATACTCTAGTGAAGCCCTAGTCCAGCTCTAGCTGATTTCCCCTGTTTCCGGTTCATTAAGCTAATGATAAATTGATGGAACATCACAGAGAAGACTCCAGTGTGAAATCTCCGAAGACAACAAGGTCTGATGGAAATCTGCTGCCGCATGCAGATATAAAATAGCACGGCATTTAAATCCTACGATTTCCGCTGTCTTTTATTCAGCTGTCTAGAGCTTTGCTTTCATTAAACAAGTGATGAAATGTGAAGATGAAATGTTAAGGTATGTGCTGGCGTCTCAAAGGTCTTGAATGCTACTTCAGAGAAGATCTATTTGAGTGGAGATAATCGTCCTTTAAGAGCCTGAATGAGATTTTTTTTTCTGAATAAATTCAATTACATGTTCCATTTTGTATAGTTTTTTTTTTTTTTTTTTTTTTTTTTTAACCACATGGTACCACTAAATTCCCAACTACAGATTAACATACAACCTCTTTGGGAGGATGTGACTTGTATAGATACAGCAAACAGTACACAATCCATGTAACTGGTAAACATGAAAAGGAAAAAAATGTAAAGAACAAAATTTCCAATAAAAATGTAATTCAACTTAAGTGTTAATCTCACTCTCTTTCACTCACTCACTTATTTGCTGAACCACTGAATCCTATTAAGGTCACAGGAAGTTGGAGATGACACTGGGGGAAGGTGGGGTATTCCCTGTAAAACTGTACACACAACCATTTATACTCGCATCCACACCTATGAGCAATTTGGAACAGACAATTAGGCTAATGTGCATGTCTTTGGACTGTGGGAGGAAACCAGAATACCCAGAGGAAACCCCACGTAAGCATGGGGAGAACATACAAACTCCGCACAGAAACCAGAGCCATGGACTAGAACCCAGAACCTTCTTGTTAAGCATTAATATGTTATGCTAAATGTTTAAAGCACATTTCTAAGAAAAACTGACTGCAATACAGTCAAAGTGAATTAAAATAAAAATTAAAATTAAAAACAAACTTGTAAAACTCAATAAAACCAGAGGGCCAGTTGTACTATGAGTTTATACTAAGATCGTGACTACTAATGGAAGCATGCAGATGGGTCTGAAGGATGTTGTGAAAAACTTCTAGAACCAATCTTGCTTTTTCCAGCATAATAAATATTATAACTATAAGGAAATATATTTCCTCCCATAGTTCAAATACATGCACATTAAGCTAATTTGCTGTTCCAAATTGCCCCTAGAAGATAAGTATGTGTTGTGTTTGTGTGTGCATTGGCCCTGCGATGGTCTGACGAGCTGCTCAGGGTGTACCTTCACCCAGTGTCGGCTCCAGCCTCACCATGACCCTGATAGGATTAAGCGGTACGAAAATTGAGTGAGTGAGAGTGTAACTGAATAGTGCAATTTAAAAATATGTATATATATATATATATATATATATATATATCATATGATTGCTGTTGTTTGAATTTGTATTATTGTTTGTACACTGTCATGATACTGCAAAATTATCAGAGTCTGTAATCAGGAAAAGAATTTTAATTAATGGCTCCTGTTAGTATGGTGAGCTACAAGAATATCTCACATGCACGAAAATAGAGCATAAGATTGCACCATTATAAACACTCTTAATACAAATGTGTTAAAAAGAAAAAAAATCAATAAATACTGTGTTAAATTATCTGGGTGGAAAATGACAAAATAACACAAACTGATTTAAAGATGTGTTAAAAACAACAAAGATTGTGTTACTTTTTACACACTTTTTCTTAAGAGAGTCAGAAGAGACTGATACTGACAGAGGTTCATCAGTCGTCATTTACAAAATAACTACAACAGAATACAGGGAGTACGGAGCTCAATTCCATGCAAAGCTTGGCATTTATCAAGGTAGATGTAAGTGGAGGCTATGATCAAAGCTCACGTCACATCTGACTGAATCAGAGAACCGATATTAGCCCATACCCCTTTCCCAGTAAAGCTGGGATATTTTCCAAAATGCAATAAAAAAATAAAATCTGTGATTTGTTGTTTCAGGTGAACCTTTATTTAACTCACAGAAATGCAAAGAAAAGATTTTCAGTATTTTTTCTCATTCATTTGCTGAACCGCTTTACCCAAGTAGGGTCATAGGAGGCTGGTGCCTATATCAGCCGACACTGGGCAAAAGCTTAGTACTCCCTGAACAGCTAGCCAGACCATCACAGGGTAACACACACCCCCATTCACAGGCAGTTGTTTCCTCTGGAGTTATAAATAGACAGAACATGCAGATTTCACACATAGACACCCAAGCCTGGGAATCGGGAACTTTCCTGCTGTGAAGCAGACATGCTAACCACTACGTCACCTTGCCACACCACTGTTTTTTTCTGACCAACTTCTGTTGTACTGTTACCTCTGCCATGGAGGATATGTTTTTCCTGGCGTTTTTTTGTCTGTTTGTTACCAATTTTGTGCAAAAATTTATGAACAGATTTTCTTGAAATTTTCAGGGAAGGTGGAGAATGAGTCAAGGAACAAATTATTAGTTTTTCGTTTACCTCCACCAAGGAGGTAAAATAGGAGTGAGACTGTCCTTCCTTGGCAGAGGTTTGCTCTCTCTCTCTCTCTCTCTCTCTCTCTCTCTCTCTCTTTCTCTCTCTCTCTCTCTCTCTCTCTCTAAGTAATTTTAGTTTATAAACAAGGCTAGAATTTATTATTTTCAACACACTCAACAAAAGTTGATACAGAGGCATGTTTACCCTTCTGTGACATCTCTCATCTCATCTGTCCCGTAACCCGGTGTTGGGTTGTAGGAGTGCAGTTGAAGATTGTGCAACAATCTTCCTCCATGTTTCTTGTCTTTTGCCACTGTATGTGATTCGCTGAAGCTAAGTGCTATCTTTGAAGTTATCCTCCCACCTCTTCTTTTGTCTTCCGTGTCTTCTTGCCCCTGGGACAGTTCCTTGCAAAATGGTCTCAGCAAGGCTGGACAATCTTGTTATATGTCCGTACCATTTCAGTTTACGTGCCTGCACAATTGTTAATAACTAAGTGAATAGTCCGATGGCTTGTTGGATCCTGGAACGAACACTGTCATTGTTGATGCAGTCAGTGTATGAACTGCAAAGGATCTTTCTGTAGCATCTCATCTCCATGGTTTGAATTCTTCTCTGGAGAGCCACTATAAGTGTCCACGTTTCACAACCATAGAGGAACATTGGGAGGACAAGTGAGTGCATGAGTCGTATTTTGGAAGAGAGTGAGTTCCCGTCGTTCCATATTGGTTTGAGCTTTGTGAGTGCTGCTGTTGTCTGTGCAATTCTGGAAAGCACATCAGGTTTTGAACCTTCATCTGCGACAATTGCTCCAAAGTATTTGAAGCGATGTACTGTTTCTAACTGTTGTCCATTGTCCCTTTCTTCAACTGAAATTCCCTTAGTGTTGTTGGTCATCAATTTGGTCTTTTCTGCGCTGATTTCCATTTCATAGGCGCTAGAGGTGTCATCAAGTTGTTTTACCAAGTTCCACTTCATCTCCTGCCAACCCATCAATATCATTAGCAAAATTAAGATTTGTAACTGTTCTGCCACCAATACTGACTGTGCCTTCATGGTTTTCCAGCACATCTGTCATGATGCGTTCTAAGAACAGGTTGAAAAGGGTGGGTGATAGTAAGCAATCCTGTCGTACACCGACTGTAGTTCTGAACCAGTGACCTATGCTGTTGTTGATGAAAACTGCACTCTGGGCCTTGCTGTATAAGCTTTCAATGACTTTGATGAGGTTGCTGCCGATGTTGAATCTCTTCTTTGTGCCCACGCTTCATGCTGTACTCAATCAAATGTCTTTTTGAAGGCGATGAATACGTGGTACAGATTTTGTTGGTGTTGTATTTTTTGCATATTATCCTGAGGTTGAAGATCTGTTCTGTGGTGCTTCTTCCAGTTCTAAAGTCTGCTTGCTCCTCATAAATGATACTTTCCATTTGAAGTTTTAGTCTATTTAATATGACTTTTAGCATTACTTTGCTAGCATGGCTGATCAGGCTGATGGTGCGGTAGTTCTGGCATAGCTGTAGATTGCCCTTTTTCAGTACTGTGTTGACTAGTGACTGTGTCCATGATGTTGGCCAAATACTCATCTTACAGATCTTATTGCAAATAATGGTGAGAGCATTGATCATAGCTTCTCCACCTGCTTGGATTAGTTCTGCCGGTATGTTGTCAACTGCAGTGGATTTACCCTTTTTCAGATCTTTAATTGCTACTTCCTCTCGTAAGATTGGAAAATCAACTTCGTTTGTTGAATCTGGTGTATTTAGAACTTCTGGATCACCTGTTGCTCGATGGGCGAATAGTTCTAAGCATTATTTGGTTCATCTATTAAGAATATCTTGTTCTTCAGTAAGGCATGTTCCCGATTTATCTTCAACGCTTGGGGATTGCCCTTGCTTCGTGTTAGTCAGTTCTTTTACCATCTCATAGGCTTTCTTGGTATTGTTCTTGTTCAAATCCTCTTCTATTTCACAATAATGCCTTTCTGTCCACTCTTTATTTGCCATTTTCATACTTGGCTTAATCTTGTAGTTGACTTTATACTGCTTGGCTCCTTCTGCAGTGGTTCTTTTTGCCTTTAGTTGTCCTCTTTTGTCACAAAGGTCCAGTCTGTCAATTGTGACCCAAGGTTTTCTTTTTGGGTGGTGTTTGCCAATGGTCTCATTGGCAACTTCAATCACTGCTGTATTCATGTTGTTACCCATGTAGTCCATGTCATTGTCTTCAATGTTAAAGAACATTAGTTCTTTTGTTTGAACATTAGTTCGTCTGCTAAATGCTGTAAATGTAAATGTAAATGTAAATTAGTGGAGCAAATCTTCCTCCGATCATTGCTTGGAAGGTTTCAGCAACTTCTGGGTCTTTCAATTTGTCCAGGTCAAACCTAATTCTAGGATTGTTTGGCTTATTGGTTTTCTATAGCCGCAAGCCAAAGTTCATCAATAGTAGACTGTGGTCACTTCCGATGTCAGCTCCAGGGAAGCTTCTTGTTTTGTTGATGTTCACACATTAAAGCGTTTTCCAGTCATGATGTAGTCAATTTGGTTGTGATGTTGAAAACCTGGGCTGTGTCATGTCCATCTTCTTGAGGATTTTTGGGATCCAAATGTTTGCTAGCACTAGGTTGGTGTAGGTGGCAAAGTCCAAAAGTCTAAGACCTCTTTCGTTTGTCTCAGTATTGCAGTAAGGTCTGCATGTACCCTTCCAGGTGTTGTGGGCACTTTCTCCAACCTTCACATTCCAATTTCCTTGGACCACTAGTATGTCCTTTTTTGTAGTTTCGTCAACTACTTTTTCCTTGTAAAGTTTACAAGTTCCTTGTAAAACTGTTCAATGTCCTTCTCACTGTAGTCTGATGTTGGTGTGTAGGCTTGGATGATGGTAATGATGAATGGTGTATCTCTAAGGCAGATCGTTTGTTGATTGGTTGACAGCCCATAACCGAGTCCATTATTTCCTTGTGGAGGAGAAATCCAACAGCCTGTTCATGTTTGTTTTCATCACCACTGAAGAAAAGCTTATGCCCTTCAAGTGTGGATGTTTGTCCACAATTTTTCCATCAAGTTTCGCAAAGTCCAATGATGCTCCAGTTGCACCTATATTCATTTCGTGTGTTAGTCCTTTTAACTTTCCTGGTGCTTTCAAAGTTCATACATTCCAAGTCCCAATTGTGATGTTGTCTCTTGCTTTATCTTTATTTTTGTTTCACCAGTAGAAAACTTGTCACCTCCATCCTGGTTGCCAACAGAAGGCGCAGTCCTTGTTGACCCGGGCGACGACTGGTCTGGTTGTGTCCCCTGGGCAGAAAGCCTGGCGGAGCCCATCCCTCCCCAAGCTTGACCACAGCCGAGATCCACCTGCCTCGTGGTTCGCCTTGGTCGTGAACATGTAGCCATTTGAATTCACCAGGGAATTCTACGGCTTGGCCCGTGGCTTCGTCATGGGTGGCTTTCGCCCAGGGGTGCCGTGTTAACTCCCCGATTTTCTGTTAGAGTTTACTCTCTTAACCTTTGCCTTCCCCAAGGCAAGGCAGTGGGGATTGAAACAGGTGGTACTGGTTCATACTGGTTCGGGAAATTAGCATAGTATATATTGAATTTGTAATTTTTGTCCTTTCTTGCTGGATACAAGACTTCAGCTGCTCATTAGTTTATGGTCTCTTCTCTTCTTCATGATGCACTACACATTTTCAATAAGACTCACTTCTGGACTTGCAGCAGGCCACTCAAGCACATGCACTCTGCATCTATGAAGCCAGCCCATTGTAACTCGTGCATAATGAGGTCTGGCATTTTCCTGCTGGAATAAGCTGGACTTCCCGGTAAGAGACTTTTCCTTGCTAAACAACATGTCTCTCTAAAATCCATACACTTGCCTGCATGTTAACTGTACTTTTGCACACATTCAACTCAACCATGCCTTAGGCACTGATAAACCCCACACCATCCCAGATGCTGGCTTTTGCACCTTTCACTGACAACAATCTAGATTTTTATCTTTGGCACAGAGAACTTAATGACTATTTTTCCCGAAAAGTCATATGACCACAGCACAAGGTTTCACAGTCTTTCGGTCCACCTGAGTTTTTCTCAGGCCTTGGCGAGGACTCAGCATTGTTTGTGCATAAAATTGATATACAGGAGAACCTTGGTTTTCGAACGACTCCCTTTTCAAACTAATCAGTTCACGAACTAAATTTCAAAGCCATAATTGAACTCGGTTGCAGCACAAATGCTCGGTTGTTGAACAACCTATTCGGCAACAGCCGGCAGCGTGTGCATCAGTCTTGTCACGCAGCCCTTGCTCATGGAACACCCAATCTGATGCACACGCTGCCGGCTGAACTTTTTTCAGATTTTGGCGATATTTCTTGTGGTGTGTATTCATTAATTCATTCATTCATCTTCTGAACCGCTTATTCCTACTTAGGGTCGCGGGGAGGCTGGCGCCCATCTCAGCTGACTCTGGGC
>JAQMYF010000003.1:20281013-20291064 GCA_030014195.1 Neosilurus mollespiculum | reverse complement strand
AGAGATGAGGTAGGTGGGAGGAGAATAGTGGTCCCACCACTCACACCACTGTATTTTAATGATCGAAGATGTATGAAGCCTAATCTGAAAATTGCCTGAACCAGCTCTATTTTAGAAAAGACAGATAATAGCCGCTTGTTGTAAATCCATTAAACCTGATGTCCAAAAGATATGGCGTTTCTGTAGCAGTAAAACTAAATGAAAACAGCAACAGAACAACAGTATTCAATAATGTTCCCTGAAATTCATTCATTCATTTATTTGCTGAACCGCTTAATCCTATTAGGGTTTCAGGGAGGCTGAAGCCTATCTCAGCCGACTCTGGGAGAAGGCAAGGTACACCCTGAACAACTTGCCAGTCCATCACAGGGCCATCACATACACAAACATTCACACTCACACCTAGGGGCAAGTTGGAACAGCCAAGTAGTTGAATGCGCATGTCTTTTAACTGTGGGAGGAAACCAGAGTACCTGGAGGAAATCTACGCAAACACGAGGAGAACATGAAAACTCCACACAGAACCGTCCTTGCAGAGCCCAGGATTCAAACCCAGGACCTTTTTGCTGTAAGGCAGACGTGCTAATTACACACTCCTTGGCTGAACCTCTTAATGCTACTAGGGTCGCAGGGAAGCTGGAGCCATCTCAACCAACACTGGGCAAAGGTGCGGTACATCCTGAATAGCTCACAAGACCATCTCAGGGCCAACACATACATAAACATTCACACTCACACCTTGGGGCAATTTGGAACAGCTAGTTAGCCTAATGTGAGTGGCTTACTCACGTCAGTCTTACAGCAAGAAGGTCCTGGGTTTGAGTCCCGGGCTCAGGTGTTACGGAATAGAGACTGCATGTTCTTCCAATGTTTGCATGGGTTTCCTCTGGGTACTCCAGTTTTCTCCTACAGTTCAAATGCCTGCATAATTATTGGATTGTTCCACTTTTCCCAGGTGTGTGTGAGTGTGAGTGGTCGTGTGTGTGTGTGTGTTGGCCCTGTGATGGTCTGGCGAGATGTTCAGGGTGCACCCTGCCTTCACCCAGGGTTGGCTGAGAACCTCCCCATGACTCTATTTGGATTAAGCAGTCCAGCAAATGACTGAGTAATTAGCCTAATGTGCATGTCTTTCGTGGGAGTGGGAGGAAACCGATGTACCCGGAGGAAACCCACACAAACACAGGGACAACATGTGAACACCACAAACAAATGTCCAAGCTTGAGACTCTAACCCAGGACCTTCTTGCTGTGAGGTGGACGTGCTAACTACTACACCACCATACCGCCCACTTTCACTTGATGTAGTGTCCTCTTACGCGCAATCCTCATAGGACACGTCAATAATTGAATACAAAATAGATCAACAGTGTGGGTTTAGTGCATCACAGCAACAAAACACTTGTTTATTAACCTCGCTTTGATATTAAAATGACCTTGAGACTGTGAGTCAGTGAAGTTACACTTTTACTAAATCCAGACTGGTCACTGACTTGTTCTAGTGTCCTGCACTGACTGTCCTCTCATTCAGAGCTGTGTCATACCGTCCACACATGATGGCCGTGCGTGGGTTGTTCCTGCCACCTGTCCAGTGAGGCACGAGCATTTCACTGTCTGAGATCTTTCCTCGATTTTATTTTTATTGCAACAGCGATGAGCATCCACCACCTCACATGTACCAGGTTTCACACCACCTAAAACAGAGAGCGAGACAGAGAGCAATGATTAACCAGTTCATGTCCGACAGTGTTCAGATTTTTATATGAATGTATTTAGTCGAATAATTTCTGGTATTCTAGAGCCATCACATGGACATTAAATGTATTACTTCACAAAGTGCTGCCTAAAGAATTATGGATGCAAACTGAGCAGTTTAATCTGTGTCTCATCTGAACCTCTTTGTGTGTGTTGGTTTTCCTCTTAGAATCAAACCTTATATCACTTACATATCATCTATTTCCATCAGTTTCCAATTCTGAAAATAGCTTGTTGAGGGTGTTTCTGTGTGGAGTTTACATGTTCTCCCCATGCTTGAGTGGGTTTCCTCTGGGTTATCCGCTTTCCTCCCACAGTCCAAAGATATGTGCATTAGGCTACTTGGCTGTTCCAAATTGCCTCTATAATAGACTAGTACGCTAGTTCAGGCTAATATTTCAGGGTGAACCCTGCCTTCACCCAGAGTCAGCTGGGAATGAATTAATTCAGTTGGTGAAGTAGTAAACAGTGCATGGAAAAGCTTCCAGTTAATGGTGTACTAGACTCATTTTCTAGGATTAATATGACTGCACTGAGGGCTGTCAGATCTCTCTTCGTTTTGGCCAGCAGATCTCCTGAGGGTCAAAATCACCAGGGTGTTCAAACCACTAGTAAATACAGTCATGTAAAGTGAGAAAAGTAATGCTGCAGCTGCCATCATCAGTGAGAAAGAATCATAATGTCTGAAAGCGTGGGGTGAACGGGTGGTTAGAATTCGTGGTGAATCAAGATTCTCACCACTGACCAATGTGAGGCTTGTAAGAGGGCACCATTGTGAAACTCATTCATTTATTCATTAATTTTTTGCCAAACGAATTAATCCTACTACGGTTGCTGGGAGGCTGAAGCCTATCTCAGCCAACTCTCGGTGAAGGTGGGGTACACCCTGAACTGAACACCAGACCATTGCTGGGGCTAACACACACAACCATTCACACTCACACTCACACCTAGAAGCAACATGGAACAGCCAATCAGCCAAAGATGCATGTTTGTGCACTGTGGGAGGAAACCAGAGTATCCAGAGGAAAGCCATGTAAGCACGGGGAGAACATGCAAACTCCACACAAAAACGCCCGAGACTTGAACCCAGGACTTTCCTCCAGTGAGGGAGATGTAATAACCACTAAGCAACTGTGCCACACCTCACATGATCATCGCAAATAAGTTAATAATTAACTGACTGCAGGTATTTTACACATTGATGTGCTTCTGAGGATGATATGATGGCTCAATGTCATCTCACAGGAAGAAAGTTCTGGTTTCAGACCTGGTCACCGACAAATACCTTTCTGTATGGGGTTTGGATGCTCTCCCTTTGTTTACGCAGGTTTCATCCCAGAGTCCAAATACATGCACATTAGGTCAAATGGCTACTCTACACTGTCCAACTGTGTGAATGAGAGTTTGAATGGTTATTTGTGTATGTGTTACCCTGGCTACCTGTTCAGGGTGTAGTCCGCCTCTTGCCTAAGGTTGGCTTTCCCGTAACCCTGAATGGATGGATGGGTGTGCTTGTGAGAAACTTGACATGACTTCTGAGTTCAGTGTAGTTGAATGTTAATTAGGTATGAGGTAGTTGGGCCACAAATAGATGTTTAGTAGTCATTAGTGATGGCCTGAAAGTTCTCCCAGAGGAACTTTGCTGGCGTGTGTCCAGTGGTGTAATAAGTCCTGAGAGAGTGTGTGAAAGGGGGAGAGAGAGGAGGGAGGGAGAGAGAGAGAACTCACCTGTATTTCCCCTAGAGCTTCGGTTGCTGCTGGACACTAACTGAGCACACACCAACCACATACACACCAGCAGCAGAAGTGCAATTACAAACAGCTTCTCACACATCTACTGGGGGTAAATGGGACCAGGAGAGAGTGAGAGCACTTAGTGATTAGTTTTGTTGGTTAGCCAGCAGGGTTTGTGTTCAAGCATGCATTGTAAAAGCACTTTTTATTGTAACTTAATATTATAATTTCTGACAAAAGAGTGAAAGAGTTACCGGGGCTGTGTCATGGTTGTTTGAAGAAAATAGTCTAAATTACATCACTGGTGTTATCGAACAAAACATAGCCCCTTATATAAACGTAAATTTGGTTTATTAAGGCCACCAGGTGTGAATTGGGTTCACGCAATCGATTTACTAGGACTTTGCAGAGGATTTCATTCTTTGAAAACTGTTCAGCCAAGCAAGATTTCCAAAAGTCTAATTCATTTCTACTCCATTTCTATCTGCTCATTGTGAGTTGCAAAAACATTAAACTCCTTTTGATTTAAAAGTTAAAAGGTAATTTATAAATATAGATTAGTATTTTGGGCATTCGTGGCAGGTTCTGGGTTCAGGTCCCATGCTCGGGCGTTTCGGTGTGGAGTTTGCATGTTCTCCCCGTGCTTGCTTGGGTTTCCTCTGGGTACTCTGGTTTCCTCCCACTGTCCAAAGACATGCACATTAGGCTAATTGGCTGTTCCAAATTGACAATAGGTGTGGATGAAAGTGTGAATGGTTGTGTGTGTGTGTGTGTGTGTGTGTGTGTGTGTGTGTGTGTGTCTGTGTGTGTGTTTGTGTGGAGCTGAGATGATCTGGAGAGCTGTTCAAGGTGTACCCTGCCTTCACCAAGTACTGGCTGAGACAGACTCCAGCCTCCCCATAACCCTTAATAGGATTAAGCGGATGATGATGACGACATTCATTGCATATTTATGTGACTTTTAAAAAATGTAATTTGATTATAAATCATGTAAAAGAGTTCAACTGTATAATAAACACTGTAATGTACTGTTTCTGTATTAGAAAGAGAGAGAGAGAGAGAGAGAGAGAGAGAGAGAGAGAGAGAGAGAGAGAGAGAGATTAATGTTATTGCTAATGTTCTTTGGCTTAATCTGAACTTGATCTTGACTCTCTAATATCCTGTATATTTATTTAATTCCTGAATAGAGATCTAATATAAAGCTCACTGTTTAACGTAACATCATAGATAATTCAATGACACTTAGAAAAGGGTTCTTATATAATAAAATTAAGTTTATGCTAAGTAAAATAATTATATTAGTAATTAAGCAGTAGTAGTAGTAGTAGTAGTAGTAGTAGTAGTACTAGTAGTATACCAGTAATCATAGTAGTTGTAGTATTAACTTAAATTACGACACATATTCATTTTAAACTATCGAGGAATTCTAAATGAAACAGCCTCATTTCACTGGCTGAACATATGTTTAAGTGAATTTATGAAGTAAAATTCAGATTTAAGGCAATGTCAGTTAAAGTTTTGCAGTAAATTTTGCCTAGAATATTAAGAGGGTATGGTAAGTAAAATCAGCCCATCTTTTTTACAGCGTGGCATAAAGAAGTAGATTCGTTCATTCATTTACTCGTGTGCCGAACCGCTTTAACCTATTAGGGTAGCAGGGGAGACTGGAGCCTATCTCAGCCGAAAGTGGGCGAAGGTGGGGTCCACCCTGAACAGTTCGCCAAACCATCACAGGGCCAAAACACACAACTATTCACACTCACACTAACACATAGGGGCTATTGGGGACAGCCAAGTAAATAGCTTTGCATGTCGTTTGACTGTGGGATAAAACCCACACAAGCACGGAGTGAACACGCAAACTCCACACAGAGACGCCTGATCCAGGGACTCGAACCCAGAACCTTCTTAATGTTTGGCAGGCGAATTCTGCACTACACCACAGACTGCTTGCCTAAATGCACGTTTCTTATTTTTACAAAAGAACAGATTATTATTTATTAGGCCTATTATACTAAATGAATAACTAAATAACCATGATAGGCATGGATCTTACCTTCTCCTGGAGCTGTGTGGGGATAAAGAAGGAGGAAGAGAGAGATGAGGATTTCACTCTTAGTGTCCTGTAGTGGAGTAAGAAAATACTCTCATCTCCTGAAGCGGCGCAAAAGAAAACACATTTTTATATCGGAAATACATCCAGGAAGTTCATGTCAGTGGTTTAAAAGAAGCACCAGGTCGGGGAGAATAAGGTTACAACGCACATAGCTGTACAATCGTCTTAGATTCCCCGAAAAATAAGAAATAAAGTGATAACGCGGCTTCTAACTAAGACGGGTTGAAAATGCGCTTTTACAGAATCAGCGCTCGCGCTTCTCACTCACTCAGGTTTGTGTGTGTGTGTGTGTTTGTGTGTGTTCTGTGTTTACATGTCCTCCAAAATTCCTCCAGAACCGAATGAGTCGTCCCTGTATCCAGAACAAATGAAACGTGCACCAGACTGCCTTAGTTAAGGTGATGTGATTTATTTCCACTATAGATTATAGCAGCTCTACTACATACTGTACATGACATACTCATTTCTTCTGGGTGGTGCAGGCGAGCCAAGAGCAAGTTGGCTTAAAGTCTTCCAGTGCACAAGACAGCCTGAGCTTTTATCCACTACTTCAAACTTAATCAAAGGACCATCTGCTTCAGCAGACCCCCCTGTTATTACTCTAAAGCAGATTACTTGCATGCTGATTATCAGTGGATGAAGAGGGTCACTCATTTACTCCTCTGCCTTCTCGTTCTGTTTCACTACTCAGAGACTAATCCTGAAAAGCTTGAGTCAAGGCAACTGGACTTCTTTTTTATTTTATAATTGAATTTTAAATTATTATTATTATTATTATTATTATTATTATTATTATTATTTTGTTTGTTTTTGAAGATGTTTCGCTTTTAATCCAGAAAGCTTCATCAGTTAGAAATTCTGGTGGAAAGTTCCAGCCTTATATAGGCTGAGAAAAAAACTCTCAAGTCAAATGCAAATCACTGTCCCTCCCATCCATTCCATCACTCGTTAGGGTCCTTTGTCCACTAGGGTTGTTTACCTGGTCTGCATATGGGGTCGTTTGGTCACCTGAGTCAAGGTGTGAAGTGGAGTGAACCCTCTTGGGAAGGAGAGCCAGAGCTGCCTTGTAAGTGTTTGAAAGGTGAAACCTCAAACCGCCTCCTCGGTTTAATGTTGGATTTTCCTTCTTCACAAAGAAGGCTTCTTTTACTCCTCTTCTACTCTGCAGACCAGGTAAACAACCCTAGTGGACAAAGGACCCTAACGGGCGATGGAATGGATGGGAGGGACAGTGATTTGCATTTGACTTGAGTTTTTCCTCAGCCTATATAAGGCTGGAACTTCCACCAGATTTTCTAACTGACGAAGCTTTCTGGATTAAAAGCAAAACATCTTCAAAAACCACAAAAAGAAGTCCAATTGCCTTGACTCAAGCTTTATAGGATTACCATGACCTGGATGATTGAGAATCTACACCAACATACTCAGTGACTAGTATAACTAATGGAGGACGCTCCATATTGAAATGTCTATAAACTGATATGAAGTGAAAGTTTGTACAAGTCAAACTCAAAGAGAATATGTTCTACTGTAGGGCGCATGGTGCCGTACTGGGTAGCACATCTGCCTCACAGCAAGAAGGTCCCAGGTTCAGCTCCCGGGCCCGGGCATTTCTGTGTACGGAGTTTGCATGTTCTTCCTGTGCTTGCGTGAGTTTCCTCTCCACAGTCCAAAAACATGCACAGTAGGCTAACTGGCTGTTCCAAATCACCCCTAGGTGTGAGTGTGAATGGTTGTGTGTGTTGGCACTGCAATGGCCTGGCGAGCTGCTCAGGGTGTACCCCACCTTCGCTCGGAGTCGGCTGAGAAAGGCGCCAGCCTCCCTGCGATCCTAATTACGATAAAGCGGCTTAGTAAATGAATGGATGAAAGAATGTTCTATTCTAGGGCGGTATAGTGGATAGCATGTCCGCCTCACAGCAAGAGGGTCCTGGGCTCGGTCAGGGAATTTCTGTATGGAGTTTGCATGTTCTTGCTGGGCGTGGGTTTCCTCTAGGTATTCCGGTTTCCTCCCACAGTTAAAAGACAAGCACATTAGGCTAACTGGCTTTTCCAAATAGCCCCTAGATGTTGATGCGAATGTGAAAGGTTTTGTGTGTGTGTGTGTGTTGGTCCTGTGATGGTTTGGCGAGCTGTTCAGTGTGTACCCCGCCTGAACCCAGTGTTGGTTGACATAAGTCCTAGCTTGTCTGCCACCCTAGTAGGATTAAGCAGTTTGGAAAATGAGTGATGATGAGTGTTGTACCGCAGGGGTGGTACGATGGTGTAGAGGGTAAACCATCTGTCTCGTAGTAACAAGGTCCCAGGCTTGGCGAGGGCGTTTCTGTGTGGAGTTTGCATGTTCTCCCTGTATATGAGTTTCCTCTGGGTACTCCAGTTTCCTCCTACAGTTCAAAGACATGCACATAAGTCTAATTTGCTGTTCCAAATTGCCCCTAGATATGAGTGTGAGTGTGAATGGTTGTATGTGTTGGCCCTGCGACGCTCTGGCAAGCTGTTCAGGGCAATACCCCGCCTTCTCACACAGTCAGCTGGGATGGGCTTTAGCCTCCCTTGACCCCCAAAGTCGTGCAGGAAATTACACGAATAATTTTAGAAGATTAAATTTACAATTATTTCACAAATACTCACAAAAATAGAAACTTAAAAAGAAGCAATGGAGACGAACTGACTGCATGCCAGTGTGGCTGCATGACATTTAAACTGGAGAACTCTGCTTAAGCCTCCACAGAACAGTTTTTATATAGATATATTTCTTTTGGTGTGTCACCTTTAAGACATAAAGTCTTAAAGATGTATTATGAAATGTTCTGAAGGGCACATGTATCAGTAAAGTTCTGTGTCTCAGTCGGTTCCTCAGGTGAGCCAACACATCATGTAATTAGTTAACCATTGTGAGTTTTGTCATTTCAGTGTTTATGAAGATTGTTCATGATGGTGAATTTGCTTCACACCTTTCAGTGTTTATTATAATTACCTCTGCCAAGGAGGTTACGTTTTCACCGGCGTTGATTTGTTTGTTTGTTTGTCTGACTGTTAACAACATTACTCAAAAACTTATTCATGGATTTTGATGAAATTTTCAAGATGAGTCAAAAATGATACAAGGAACAATTGATTAAATTTTGGCAGGGATCCAGATTGCTGTCTGGATGCAGGGAATTTTTAAAATTTTCAGCGTAAATGACAGTCATCAAAGCCTTTTAGGCCACTTATCACAAAAATAATCCAATAATTAAAACTTCCTCATCCGAGCGCAAGGCCTCTTATTCAAGGCAGGACCTATACACAATGCAATCATATAAATGGCTGTGCGTTTACATTGTAGGGCTCAAATAATAAACAAATGTTGCATTTATAAAAATGCTGCATTTCTTACAATACCATATGAGGTACTGAACAGCCTTGGCAGAGGTCTGCGCTCTCTCTGAGTGCTTTTCTAGTTATTATTGTTCTTTCTTTTATTATAATAATATTTTTTTCCTTGTGTTACTTTGTCATTGTTTATTTTTATAAGTACTCTTTCTTGTTTATTGGTTTCTTACATATTCGAAATAAACATTCATTCATTCATTGATGTGACATTTGCACATTAGATTCTGCTTTTGTTTGGATCTGTGAAGGTGTTATTTCCCTTTGAATATTAAAGATAACCTTAGACATGTGCTTTTTACGGTGTCAAGATTTACGTATGTCGTTCTTTTTACTTAAATTTAATTAAAACATTTTGCCCACCTATTAAACAAGAACAGCGGTAGTTAAAGGGGAGATATTTCGCTTTTTCTACTTTTTTGACCCAAAAACGTTGTGACAGTGTTGAATCGCAGTGTTAGACAATGCCAAAGTGTCAAGTAACTAGGATAGCGCATAAGTTTTCCGTTGGTTTGAGCTGGTTGTAAACACAGTTTCCAGATTTTTGTTTTGGGCACACTAGTGCATCACGGTGTGCTGGGCCTTCTGATTAACTGGACTTTTCCCATTTAACAAAATCTTTAAATATACTTGTAAATTGAACGGATTGGTATTTGTGAATAGACATTACAAAAGCTTTTTTCAAATTGAGCCTCCAAAACAATGTTTACACAACATAAGACATTTTCTAATGTGTCAACATGCACCCTGAATGTGACCCAAATGCAAATCTACTACGTTGTGTACATTGTGTATTATTTATTATTTATAAGTCACTGTTGCCTATCACCATGTGGTATTGACTTATGTAGGTGTGGCAGCAAGGGCATGATCAAGTGCTCTCTGCAGCTGGAGAGGAATCAGGGAGACCCAGCAGGTAACATGTTCATGAGTTGAACCTGCGTGTAATCTCACCTATTTATGTTTTTTGTGTGCGTATGGCAAGGTGTGTGTGTGTCTGTGTGTGTGTGTGTATATATATATATATATATATATATATATATATATATATATATATATATATATATAGTTTAA
>JAQMYF010000003.1:20265482-20280771 GCA_030014195.1 Neosilurus mollespiculum | reverse complement strand
GTGTGTGTGTGTGTGTATATATATATATATATATATATATATATATATATATATATATATATATATATATATAGTTTAATGCATGATGTCTCTGAGTGAGACCACAAGGGGAAAAAAAATCACCTGAAAAGGGCTAAGTAAAGGTGACTAAACTGCCCACCTGTATCTCAGTCTTTAGTATCCAAAACCTGCGTTCAGTTCCTGCAGCATTTTTGTTTTTACACATTTTTATTTATATTTTATTTAACCAGGTGAGTCCCACTGAGATTACAATATCTCTTTTTCAAGGGATCCCTGGCCAGAATGCCCACTTAATCCTAATTGGGTCGCAGGGGGGCTGACGCCTATCTCAGTCGACTCTGGGCGAAGGCTGCATACACCATGAACAGCTCACCAGACAACTGCCGGGTGAATACACAACCAATCATTCACACTCATACCTAGGGGTGATTTGGAACAGCCAGTTAGTTTAGCATGCAAATCTTTGAACTGTGGGAGGAAACCGGAGTACCTGGAGTAAACCACTGGAGAGAAAATGAAAAACTCCACATAGAAACACCCTCACCAAACCTTCAGACCTGAACCCAGGACCTTCTTGCTGTGGGGCGGACGTGTGACCACTATGCCACCGTGCAGCCCAACCTTTAACCAATAAAATCTAAATACAGTTTAATTTTTAAACTACTCCTCCGTCATCCATTCTGCTTATTCATCAGGATCGCAAGGGAAAATGGAACGAATCCCAGCTGACTGTGGGAAAGAGGTGGGGGTTCACCCATAGGTTGCCAGTTTACTGCAGAGATAAAATGACTGGTGGAGTGAACACACGCGTCCGCTGACCTTTCGCGTGGCACCAACTGGCAAATATATACAGTAATATAAGATCTTTGTTGTTGTATAATAGGGCCTAACCTTAGGTTACGTTACCTGAATGACACGTTTACGCTAATACTACTAATATTACTACAGTCATGGCATTAGTTACTATGTCATTAGTGGAGAAATTAAAATTTTAAAACGTACCTCTTTCGAGTCTTCGGACACACGCATGCTCTGTCTAACTTGAAGACGACGTTCAACATGTAATTATCTGATTAGATCCCGGTGTTAGACCTATTGGAAAGTTCATGTCTATGTAAATATAAAGACTAACGCAATATTACTTTAGTACAATTTCCGTAAGCTCTCAAATGTCTTTTAATAATAATGTCAACAATATATAACTCACGCTAAAGGTCATAACTTACTACGACTGAGCACGCACTCCTGGACTGCAGACAAACACACACAATTTCCTGCAGAACGAAAATCGGCACGTCGCAGTACCTTCCTCGTAGCTCACACGAGAGGTAAAAAATAATTTAAAAAAAGACACAATTAATCACACAACACTCAGATTTATACCTACGGACAATTTAGAGTAGCAAGTTGACCAAATCCACATGCCTTTGAGCTGTGGGAGGACACCGGCACACCCAGAGGAAACCCGCGCAGGTATAGGGAGATCACGCATACTCCACACAGAAAGTCACTAGTTGACCGTGAGATTCAAACCCAGAACCTTGCTGTGAAGCAACAGTGCTAACCACTACACCATCGTGCTGACTAACATGTAAACTACATGTTTAATTTTTAAAACTAAACTCTGTAGAACTTTAATGTAATTTAAATTTCTCATATTCCTTACCTCAATTCAAGTGATCCTTCATTTTAAATATAAATGCATATCATATACATGGCAATGTCAAATAAAAGGGTCCCAAAATATTTTACCACACTGACATCACCATTAAGTACTGAACTTATTTAGAGGTTTTTCCGAGTCTACTTTGAAATGCCATGAATAACAAATGACTCAGGCTCTATAATTTGTCAGTTCAAAGTGACCCAGCGATTGTCTCTTGAGTCATGAGCTCTGGAAACAGATTGGAATTAATACAGTTACACTCCTAGACCATCATTAATCAAAGAACCCTTAGCGAGTTATTATCTGCCCTCACATGCGTACTAGAGAAGAAGCATTCATCACTTGTATACTGGAAGCTCAGTAATTTACATATGGCTCTCATTTAGACAATCCTAACTTAAAATGGGCGGCACGGTGATATAGTGGTTTAGCAAGAAGGTCCTGGGTTTGCGTTCTAGCCGTGTTTCTCTGTGGAATTTTCATGTACTCCTCATGCTTGCGTGGGTTTCCTCCGGGTACTCTGGTTCCCTCCAACAGTCCAGTGACCTGCACATTAGGCTTATTGTCTGTTCCAAATTGCCTCAAGGTATGAATGTGAATGGTTGTGTGTGTGTGTGTTGGCCCTGCAGTGGTCTGGCGAGCAGTTCAGGGTGTACCCCACCTTCACTCAGAGTCGGATGAGATAGGTTCCAGCCTCCCCGCAACCCAAGCAGTTCAACAAATAAGGAAGTGAGAAACATAAAATGATTATACATAAAACGTAAGGATTTTGTACATTCTTACCTCATATACACCAAATCAGCCATAACATTAAAAACATTATGAGCACTGACTGTGAAAAGTGGAAAACATGAATTACTTCATTACAGTGGCACCTGCCAAGGAGTTGATATGTTGGAAGTAGGGGAAAAAATGAGCAAGCATAAGGATCTGACTGACTTTGACAAGGTCCAAATTGTAATAGCTTAACAACTGGTAGTATTGATCCACAAAGCAGCCCGGTCTTGTGGGGGTATCCCAGTTATGCAGTGGTAAGTACCTACCAAAAAGGTCCAAGGAGGGACAACCAGTGAACTGCCAAGCTGATGCATGTGGGAGTGAAGGCTAGTACATCTGGTCTGATCAAACAGAGGAGCTACTGTAGCACAAACTGCTGAAACTGTTAATACTGGAAAGGAGTCAGAAAAACACAGAGCATGCAGCTTGTTGCGTAGGGAGCTGCCTAGTCAGAGACCATCAGATGATGTTCATGTTATGACCGATCAGTGCACGTAGAAGTGGGGTCAGGTCGCTGGGGCAGCAGCCTAAGTAGTGAGGCTCAGATGTTCCTCTCCCCAGCCACTTCCTCCAGTTCTTTCGGGGAGACACCGAGGCGCTCCCAGATCAGCTGAGAGACATAGTCCCTCCAGTGTGTTCTGGGTCGACACCGGGGTCTCTTCTCGGTTGGATATCCAGGGAGGCGTTCAGGAGTGACCAGTTCTTCCGCTGCAGTATTCTCAAAATCAGACACTAAACTAAGCCTTTTAGAGTAATATGCCAATGTTTTTCTCCCCTCACATCTCACCATAAACAACAGTATGACAGAGTTTTCATACTTCCTTGAACTGTGAAAAAGTACAGTTACATAAACTTGGTCATTTTTGCTGTAAGTTTTAATACACGTCTTTATTTAAGAACTCATACTGTCATTTTAAGACCCTTTATTTTTATTAATATTTCTGAATTAACATTATTATTTATGTATGTGGCATCTTGTCATAATGCTTAGAAACATGCCTCACAGCAACAAGGTCCTGGGTCCCCGGGGTGTTTCTGTGTGGGGTTTGCAAGTTCTCCCAGTGCTTGTGTGGGTTTACCCTGGGTACTCTGGTTTCCTCCCACTGTCCAAAGACATGCACATTAGGCTAACTGGCTGTTCCAAATTGCCCCTGGGTGTAGATGTGACAGTGAATGGTTGTGTGTGTGTGTGTGTGAATTGCCCTGTGATGTTTTAGTGAGCTGTTCAGGGTGTACCCCACTGGGATAGGCTCCAGCAGTTGAGTGAATGAGTGATTTATGTATTCTATACATTTCTATGGTGACCAGAGATGATTGACAAAAACACACCTTTGTGACCATAAAACTGTGTTACTTATTATCATGTACTTTTATCAGTGTTCCAACTAGGCTGTTTCAGCATGGCGCAGCGCCAAGCCTTTTTCCTGAGTGCCATGCCTTTTTTAAACGTAGCTGTGTTATTTACATGCTGTTATTCGCCCTCCATGACCCCGGCACGTAGATCAAACGTTCAATCAGCAGGAATTGTTTTTTCTTAACCAAACGTCCATGCGCAGTACGCATAAGCCCACTTCTAGATGCTTTTCCCTGCCTTCATGACCCCTGCTTGACCACGGAAACTACATCCGCCCCCCTCGGAACTTTTCCTCCAAACGTCCAGCACACATCAGCTCGACTTGTCTTCTGAGAAGATTCTTCAGCAAATCGACTGACAGTAACGTGTCACTATGAATGGATTTAATTTTATTTACAGAATTTCAGACTAATCTGAGATAACTATATAGTATTATAGTTTATATTTAATTCATGATAACATCTGAGAATCATGACATAAACGAGATGTGCAGTACAGATAAATTGATGAGTGTATTTTATAAGCGATGCAGAGCTGAATAAAACTTCACTTAGGCTGCATATTCCGTGAATAAAATAACACACTTCAAATTAAATATTTATGAATAAAAACTGTCAAATAATCATATCAGTGTGTATAATTATTGCACTGAATTTCTTTAATGTTTATAAAAATTGCTTTCATTGTTTATATGTAATTGTTTTTCTGCCTAACTGTATTAACGTGTGCAACTTTTTTGTGAATGAATTAATATTTGTTGATATGTAAACAATAATTACAAATATTAATTCATTCACACTAAAAAGTTGCATACATTAACAGCAATTATGTTTGAATGACTGCCCAGACCCCCCCAACCCCTTTGGAGTGTCCCCTCTACTGCCCCATTGCACCATGCCTTCACAGAATCCCAGCTGGAACACCGTCTATCCTACCACCTTCTGATGCTGTGATATGCAGTTATTTACTTGGAAAACTATCTTTAAAAACCACTACAAAGATCTATTTTTATTACAGGATATTTTCAATGACAACCATACAAGTGACGAGATATTTACATTTACGCTAATGGGCGGGGGAAAAGAAAGGTTTTTTAATAAAAATATTAACCATCAATAAATGCTCAAAATAAACCTTCATCCCCAGTGTAGGATGCCGTATGTGCTAGTAATCTCTCCTTCACTCTCTCACGGCTGGTGAATAAAATGAAATGAAATAAATCTTGAGGTGACAACTTAACGTCACGGAGAAGACAATAAAAGCACAGCTGCTGCATTCATACACTTAAGTTCCTTATTTACACATTCTTAAATATTATTTTAATTTTATCTAATAAGTTCCGATACATCTTTTCGGCAAATGAGAGGCAGCCATATAGACCACACCTTTGGTGCAGTACTCTATTACTAAGGGGTCATTATATAGAGTCCAGGACTAGCTGTGTTCAGGATGTGAAGTTTAGCTTGAAGAGGACTGTTTGAGGAGTGGTGACATCAGCCACAGCTAATTCCTGTCCATCAGACAATCCCAGCTCTGGATCAATGCAAACAAATAAATAAATGCATAAGAACTGTGTCAAGAACAAAAACGTAAAAGCTGGATTCGTACAGGAAGCAATGAGCGACCGTGACAAGTCAATGATTGGCAGCAAAATTAACGACGAGAGGCGATATTCTCTCGAACGACGTGAAATGGGCGGGTACATAGATCAACTGAGCTGAACCTTCACACGACATGATTTGAGCGTTTACCAATCAGAGCTTAAATATACCATTGATTGACAGATGCCTCCAAACACCAAGTCTCCAAAACATTTTCCGTAGGGAAACAACATGAAGTTTAAACATGAGTTTAATTAATCCACCCACATGGACATGGAAGAGAAGCTCATTATTGCAGTGTCTAAACATCCTGTGCTTTATGACGGCGCAAAGACGCTACACTTAGGTCCATGTTTTAAAACAGTTGGCATTTCCTGTGAGTATATAATGAAACAAGTTTAACTCTTCCTGGTACATGACGCACAACAGCCTATGTTCTAGACCTACTGCATGATAAAAATAGTGATAAATTATACTACGATGATAATATGAGCTAAAATAAACTTAAATAATATACGATAAGGATAATAAAAGCTCTCATGGATCTACTGTACTGAACTTGCTCGATGCAGCTCAGAGTTTCTCACACACACTACCTGTCCAAAAACAAAAAAGTGGAACGCAGTAATATTTTCATGGAGTGCATTTATCCTTGATCACAGCATGTAATCTCCATAACATTGTTGCTCCAGTTGGTCCGGTCGAGGCTCAGCAACATTAATGTGGTAAAAAAATGAAGTCAGCTGATGATCTGAATGTACTGAATGAGCAGGTTATCACATCAATGCACTTTTTCTTCCCTGATGGCACAGATATAAAATGTCAAATAATGAGCGAGTGGTTCAGGGAGCATGAGGAATCATTTTCACATATGTATCGGCACTCCAGAGTCCTGACCTTAACCCTACTGAAAGTTTTCGGGATGTGCTGGAGAAGACTTTATGGAGTGGTTACATTTTTCCCTCATCGATTCAAGACGTCGTTGAGAAATGAACCCGACACTGGATTGAAATAAAATGTTATGTTGCTTAAGCAATGGCTTGTCGATCATGTGCTGTACGCAAGGCTAAAGGAGGAACAACATATGCGTTTGTGCGCCCTTTTTTTTTTTTTTTTTTTTTTTGGCCGGGCGGTGTAGTTCAGAGCAACTTGCTGCCCTTGTGTCACTCATCACTCCCTGTATGAATGTGGCTTAGTTATTAATACTCGTTATTAAATTACTACATTTAAATTTAACATATAAATCATATTACTGACCCCCTTGGCATGAGAGGATAGAACGTCTGCTTAATATATATAAACAAACAAACAAACAAAATCATACACTCACTAAAAATCAGAGAAAATTACCAAGTAAATTTATAATAAGAAAACAACTAAATAAAATAAACAAACAATAATTGTTATAATTATGAATAATATTATAAAAAGAGCATTTTCCTAAATGAAACTTGCTTTTCTTTTTAAATTCCTCTTGTAAGCAAACAGTCAAATTTTTCACAACTCATTGTGAACCCGATTCTTCTTTACCAAGGGGACCAATAATTCTGAAACTGACTGCATATCTTACCTTTTAGAGTTTTACAGAGATTGGGTCTTGTCCTTTCTTCAATGGAAGCTACAGTCTAGACAACAACATGTAACAACACAACATATAAGTATCATAAGGATCTGTTAAAACAATTCTTGACATCATTTCAGGTTTGATAAAGTCCTACCTGTAAGTAAAGAGTTTTGTTTTTGCCTTCAAGTGTTGCAGTGATTGCTGGAGATTTCATTTGTCTGGAAACATTCAAACACCCATCAGTGAATATGCTCTGGAACTCAGTGAAGGCCGCTGATACGGGAGAAAACGTTCTGCAGTACTTACAGTGATGCGTTCTCAGTCAGATACTCCAGTACTTCCTGTAGTTTAGCAGACGGTGGGAACTGGAGCTTCTGCGGAACCTGGCTACATGCTGAGCAATTCTCCTGTTAAAGGTACATTAGTCAAAGACAGCAAAATACAATGCACTTTTTATAGAACAAAAGAATGTTTAACTACAAGCTGACTGAATTGTAATGTAAGAGGGTAATTTATGAATGAAACCAGCGAGTTTACCTTTCGCTCTGCCTCAAAGGTGTAGGTGTACAAACCGTCCACATCATTAAACACTAGATAATTATTCAAAGGAATATAAGCACTGAAAAACAAAACTAAATATTAGTGTCTGATAAATTCATGGGGCATGCACACAGGAAATGATGAGCGACAAGTGAATCACTTCGCCAAGGAGACAAGCGAACTGCTTCACAATTCAGGTGGATCGTGTCGCCACTGAGAGCGTCACCACTCTGATTGCCTAGGTCAGTGATTTTCAACCACTGTGCCATGAGAGATCGTCAGGTGTACCGTGGGAAATTATCCAGTTACCACTGTTGAGTGTCTGTGCTGTAGTGACTGGCAGAGTAATGTAACACTCTTCCATGACAGTAGGTGGCAGCAGGTAGCTTAATTGCCTTGTTTATTCTTAGAGACAAGAGAACTAGTGATGCATGCGACAGGTCGCCGTGACAGTGATGGAGAAGTTTTTAAAAAGGAAAAATGCAAACTCTGAACTGGGCCCTGGATGAAACACCCATCGCTTCAAAACAAGCCGATGACTATTTTGTTCGCCTGCGTGATAACACAGAGAAACAGGCAACTTTTATAAGAAAAACCACAAAGGTAAATGAGACAGCCCTCAAAGCTAGATACGTAGTTGCTGAACTCGTAGCTAAATCAAATTCAATTTAAAATTCACTCACTCAGTGTGAACCTTGGGCCTGTTTAGACGAAAACAAAGCTGATATCCTGGCAGGAATTGAAGAAAGACACACACGAAGCTCTTCCTTAACAGCTCTCAGTCTCTCTGTTTTTAGTTTTTATAGCAAGTCAGGCTTGAAAAGCTCAGCTCACACAGACATGTCGTGGAAAACGGGAGCAATGTTGAAATAGCTTTTTTCTCAGCTTTGTGTTCACCTAAACATTCCCAAGTTTCACACCGAGTGAGTATAAATAAATTGAGAATCTACATTGTCATTATATATAGTGTATTAAGCTACAGAGTGGCATTTTGTAATATTTTTGGTTTGTGGTGTGCCGCAAGATTTTTTCAATGTAAGAAATGTGCCGTGGCTCAAAAAAGGTTGAAAAACACTGGCCTAGATAACCCTCTTGCATTTTCCCCACTTCCATAGGTTTGTAAATGAAACCGTGAGTAATATCGTATATAAGATAGATCACTACATGAAGATGTGAAATACTCACTCACTCATTTGCCAAACTGTAAATTCCTATTAGGGTCGCAGGAGCCTATCTGAGCCGACACTAGGTGAAGCCAGGGTATACCCTGAACAGCTTGCCAGACACACACAAAACCATTAAAACACACCTGGGGCAATTTGAAACAGCCAATTAGCCTACTGTGCAATCTTTGGACCACAGTACCTGGAGGAAACCCACGCAAGCACAGGGAGAACATGCAAACTCCACACAGAAACGCCCAAGTCCGGGTCTCAAACCAGGACCACCCAGTAGGTAAAGTTGATATCTAAATTAAACTAAATGAATAAATAAATAAATAGCTTAATATTAGCATAGTTACTATTGCATGACAAGTATCGAACAGATTCAGTACTAAATATGTTAGCATAAGTGTGCTCAGCTAGCGCGCTAACCCACATAATGTACGTTGTGCATAGCTCTAAATTAACATTTATGTAAATATATGCTCATGGGAAATGCCAACTGTTTTGGAAAGGTGGACCAAAGTGTCATGTTTCCAGTTATCATCCTTGTAAAACTAGTGTGTGTCGTTGTAGAGCACATGAAACAGCAATGACGAGCTGCTCTTCCATGTTAAAGTAGGAACAATCTTTAAACTCGTGTTCACTGTTTCCTTATAGAAAATGTTTTGGCAACTCAGTGAATGGCGGCATCTGTCAATCAACAGTATCGTTTCACTCTGATTGGTTGTCGCTTAAATCACGACTGCTGAAAGTTCAGCTCAGTATAACCCTGTACCCATCCATTTCACTTCGCTTGACCTAACTTCTCCTCTCAGTGCTCAATATGCTGACTTTCACTGACTCTAAACGGTCACTTGTTGCTCATCACTTACTGTTTGCACCCACATTTAGTTTCATAATTTGCACTGAATTTTGTGTTCATGTGATATGCCTTATATACGTCACCTTGTAGCAATCTTAAACACTTCAGTAGCACAAGCAGCTGCAAAAAAAACAAACAAACAAAAATCAAGACATACAACTATATATATATATATATATATATATATATATACACACACACATACACACACACATACACACCACACACACACATATATATATATAATATATATTTTTTCCTCCCATTTTTCTCCCTGAAATTAGTCGTATCCAAAGTCCACCCATCAAGTATTGCCTCTGTGTCATATACAACCACCACCAGCCAGTGGGAGGTGTAAGTGTGCGCATGCCCCCTTGGTGACATGCGATGCTGCCACCTACACCTTTACAAACTGTAGAAAAATGAATAAATAAATATCTTATTGTTAGCATTATTACTATCGCGTGGCAAGTAGGGATGGCCTAACATACTTGGAGGTAAAGTGACACAGACGCCCATGATTTGATGGCGATCGCTGTGAGTGACAGGAAAATGAGCGTATGCCTTGCCAGCCATCCCTCCCTCCCGTGAGAGCTTCACCAGTTAGCTCCCATGGTCTCGATTTCTGCAGCATCAACCTGGATACAAGCCTGAGATCTCCAGACTGACAGTCGCACACCGTGCCAATGCGCCACTGAGGAGCTCACTACCTGCATCTTTCACAGATCTGGTTCACATGTTGGGTTCTGCAGTTCAAAATTACCTTGTTCCATATCATCAGGGTGGGTTTTTTCTGAAACAGGGAAGTTTTCCTGGATTTGTCCAAAAGCTTTAGCACTTCGGTCCTGGGTGTTAAGTATCTTAACTCCCTATCCGGAGAACTGACTGCTGTCTGGCCAGTGCCAACAGGTAATACTAAAACTGACAGTGCTACTAATCTCACACGTGGAAACTCGGGGACTGAAATTCGATTACAATAAAAGCCATTTAAAACCTGAGCACGTCAGAGGTATGAAGGCCATACAAGTCTTTCTGACAGAAATCAACTCTCTCGCTGGGAAAGGCGGTCAAAAATTTACGACTGGCTACCCGTATATTGACTTTTAAATGAATCTGCAGTCCATAGACTGTCTCCTTCAGGCATGGATATATCGACAGCAGTGACCTCCGCAGGTAAAAGTGGGAATGTTGCATCTCTGCACTCAGAAACCTGCAAAGGTTTATAATTCATTACAGCTACAGAGTGGAATTTGTGCTGTTTATAAACAGAGAGAACTCATTTCTCACTGTGGTTCATGGATAGGTGGAGACGGAGGCTTTGGGCCAGGATACACTGCAAATGATTGGTGAAATCTTCTTCTCTGCACGGACAGACCATAGTTCCGGAGCTGTTTATGTTACCAATGGGCCGTGATTTTACCGACTTCATGTTGTTCCACTACAAGCCTGGAGCTTTGTGGTATGTTTAAACAATCCTTAACCTTAGTATTAAAACTCTGAGTGAATCTCATCTTCGGCAGAGACAAATAGCAGAGTTTCTGATTGGTGGAAAGCCACCAGCGACTTCTTGGTATTCTTCTAAGAGCCAATGTACCTCTCATTGATAAATTTAAATGATTATTGCATGATTGACATTCGCCAATGTTCCTCCTCATAGATATCATGAGACAGATCAGCTCTACCCACCAGCTATACCCCGCCCCTGCCGCTATTTGTTTTAACTATGTCTAGTTTCTAAAATGTGGGGTGCCTCATACAGCTGACCAACTGAAGTCTGCAAAGACTTCACACACTATGATGTCAGTAGAGCTGATGGGCAGAGACAAGGCATGTAAATCGGCCGTCGATACTGCGCTACTACCGTCGAGCATCGAACATTGATGTATAAGCGATACTCGAGCAATATCGAGCAATAGAACACAAAAATCTAACCTTCTAGAGTTGCTGGACGCACCGACACGTCCAAATCACGTGACCGATTTCAGATGACGTAGCAGGAAAATGCAGTCTCACCGAGTCTCCGTTTCCACTTGTGTCAGAAATGAAAAGTATTCCCAAACACAGCCGGAGCCTCCTTTTATTTTCACAAATTTGTTAATATTTGGTTAATGTGATTAACAAGTTTATTTCTCCAAATTTAAAATGCTGAACCGCCAACGTCGTCTGCAAAACTCATTCAGAAATAATAACGAGCAGCTCCCTTTATTGACGTCACGACGCCACGCCCATCTTCGCAAACACGCGAGATCTCGTTTAAAACAAAATAGCGTCGTAATAAATACAAGTTGACTGCTGATTCTGAGCAGAAAATACATGAAAAATGCCATATAATCGTACAGAATCTCACCAAATTTACGAGAATCATTATCAGAAATTATCGGTAAGTAAGTTTTCATCACGAGTTGTCACGGGTCCAGTCGAGCGATTAATCGATAGTTTTATGGGTTGTTACAAACCTAGCAGAGACAGTAAGTCTGTTGTTTTCATCGATATTAAAGATTCACAATTTTGATAAAATAATCAGTGGGGGGTCAGAGGTTAAGGATTTGGGTTGTTGATCCGATGGTTGGAGGTTCACGCCCCAGTACCACCACTTCCACTGTCAGGCCTTTAGCCCTCAACTGGCAGTTGTGTAAAAGAAATTTAGGGGAAAATGTGAGTCGCTCTGGATCAGGGCGTCTGCCAAATGCCATAAATGTAAATGTGATCAAATAATCCTGCATGATGCTAAAATGATTCGTCCTTCTGTTTCTTATAACATGCACCTTATTTCTGAGCAATAAATGATTCAAGAGTTATAAAACTGAGAAAACAAGAGTGCAAAATTGGTGCTCGTCGGATTGTAATGACTAGGGGCTTACAAGTCCTTCACACTGTGAAATTAAAGACGATAGGAGAGAGACAGACAGGAGCAGTGTGTGCACCCAGGACTGGACATACCTGCGATGACTGCATTGGTGGATGCAACAGCAGGGATAATTCGTTTAACCACACCTGAAAGATCAGAGTGAGAAACCTAATGAATCAGAAATGAAACCCTGGAGCACAGCATGGTGTGGTATATATGATGTGTTCATGAACTATAGAAGCTTAACCCCAGATTCCTCACGTTTACCTTGTGTGAGTCGGTAAGTGACTCCAGTGATGCTGAACTCAGCTGCTCTCTCCAGAGACTTCTGGAAAACCCACTGGATGTGTTCAGGATTATCACCATCCAGAGCTACGCCATCTGTACGGAATTAGAAAACACCTTTATTTCAGTATCTCTAGATTATATCTCTGTGCCTTTTTCATCTCTTATGCTGCTGAATTCATTAGCCTGGACAACAAATGGACATTTTTAAAGAGTTACCAGGATGAGAAGTTATACTGACAGAAATCCTCATCTCTATCTGTGTGAATTATCAACTGATTTTAAAAATGATTTCAATTAAAAAAACCTCTTTATTCTGGCCTCACTACTCACTCACACACTCATTTGCTGAACCACTTCATCCTGCTATTAGGGTTGCATGGAGGCTGGAGTCTATCTCAGCTGGCACTAGGCGAAGGCGGGTTACACCCCGAACAGTTCGCTAGACCAAGGCAACAAACACACACATTGACACTCAAACCTGACAATTTGGACAATTTGGAACAGCCAATCAGCCTAACGTGCATGTCTCTAAACCGTGGGAGGAAACCAGAATACCTGGAGGAAACCCTTGCAAACCCTAGACAGAAAAGTCCGAGCCCCGGCCACACAGCTCAACTTCCCAAATTGAAATCTCACTGAGAGTGACTGAACGGTTGTATAACCATATCACACATGAACATGAATCTCTCCCCACACAGCGAGTGGAATATACACCACCATGCAGACGAGCATGAACTCATCAACATCTGACCGGAACCGGGAGCTACCTGATTTCGAATACTTTGAGGAAGACTGTGAAGTATCCGAGCCACACAAGCAGCAAACTAGAAAGATCGTGACGTACGAGTTTGAGCCGGAACGTGGAGTCAAAGCCGATGAGGATGATGGCGAGCGTTCAGAAAAAATGCTCAAGAAAGACGGATATGATGACGGTGATAACGACCCATGATTGTAGTAAGTGTTTCGTGCTGCTCACTTCCTCCACCACCACACAATTTCCCTGCTGGTTCAGGAATCAAACCAGCTTCTCTAAACCTTTCGGCCACGGTTGCCCCGTTTTATGTTAAAGTTAATGTATGAATATGGCTGCTAACAACAAAACCCAAGCTGCCATACCAACAACGGTCCACTAACCATATAATACCTCCACTGCAACAACTCTGATTATAAGAAATAAACGCTGATTTGAGAAGATACAGGTTGTAATTAAGCTAAACTCCCTGCCAGTGCCTTAAAGATTCTCAAAACAGTATTAATCATTTTACACATTCTGCTCTTACATAGTACATTATTCCAAAAAGGATCAAAAGGAATTATTGGCTGGAAAACAGATTTTACATCTTTATCCTCTGGGGGTTACGCACTACTGATATGTTACACGGTTTAGAGAAGAAAAGCATGAAAATTTGCCCATCAACACATTCTAAAATAAGCTGCAGATAATCACATTCATTCAAGTTTCTAAAACACTCAAACAAGCCCTGATTCCCGCACCAATGACACAGTCAAACTGCCATGTTTGGCCATGGAGAGTATCTACCAGGCTGGTATAGGGTAAGCTCTTTTTCTTATGTGTAAGAATAATTGCAGTGAGGATGTAGTGCGTTCCAGAGATGGAGTGTTAAAGTTCTACCTCCAAATGGTTTTTCTTTGGGCCACTGCAGTATTCTCACATACTCTATACAGTGTTCAGGCAGCCGGGGCATTGATGCAATCGTACACATCGGGAAATTTACCTGTTAACACACAACAGAAGCACAGAGACGAATCCTGAATCATACAGAACTACAGATTCCATCAACTACACGGATCAAAACTATTTCTACATGAAATCAAATCATGACTGGGATACAGGTTCATACACCAACCAGCTATAACAAAAAAAATACATTATGAGCCCAGACAGGTGAAGTGAATAACATTCTTATTACAGCAGCACCTGCACCTGACGTATCAGGCAGAAAGCGAACAGTCGATCCTCAAAGTTGATGTTTTGAAAGCAGGAAAAATGAGCATGCATAAAGATCTGAGTGGCTTTAACAAGGGCCACATTGGGGTAGCATTGGTGATGGGTCTGTTCATCTTCAAAACGGAAGTTCTTGTGGGGTATTCCTGGTATGCAGTGGTAAATACCTACAAAGAGGCTACCTCAAGGCTGACGCTTTTGCCGTGGCCTTCACAGTCGCCTGACCTAAACATCATTAAGAATCTGTGGATAGACCTCAAAAGAGCACTGCGTGCAAGACAGCCCATACCTACGAAATGCATTTACAAGTTGTGATACTTGCCAAAGAAGGGCTACTAGGTGTTAACTATGCAGGGCGCCCTAAGTATTGCTGTGGCCCTTTTTCCTTTTCTGTTATTTTAAAAATGTAAAAGATGAAAATAAAACATGATTTTGTTTAAAATTTAAAGGGAATGTATCATCTGTAACTTTATGCCTTTTGGAAATCATTCCATCTTCCACTTGCTTAATTGTTCACATTAACAGAAATTTTGACCAGGGAACTTTTGCAACAATCTATCTATCTATCTATCTATCTATCTATATATATATATATATATATATATATATATATAGAGAGAGAGAGAGAGAGAGAGA
>JAQMYF010000003.1:20250633-20265382 GCA_030014195.1 Neosilurus mollespiculum | reverse complement strand
TATATATATATATATATATATATAGATAGAGATATAGAGAGAGAGAGAGAGAGAGAGAGAGAGAGAGAGAGAGAGAGAGAGAGAGAGAATGGAGTCTGTATGGTTGATAGAGAGATAGAGAGAGAGAGAGAGAGAGAGAGAGAGAGAGAGAGAGAGAGCGAGCTTTAAGTGCTGATATGGCATTAAAAAGAAAACTACCTATATACTTATCTACAGTAGTTATAATTGTTTGAAATAAATCATTTGGTTTGTATAAGTTTAGATGAAAAATGAGCTCTGTCATGATACCTATCATTATTGGGATATGAAACACACTATATCAGGATATAAGACTTCAGTTATATCGTACAACCCCATTAGTATGGTCTCAATTAAGTAATAACTGTATAACTAATCAGGCAATTACATTTAAACACTGTAATTTGTGCTTTCTTGTTGAAAAATGTTTTTGTATTGAATTTAGTTTCAGGATCTGAACCAATCATAAGTGAGAAATATGCAGTAAAGGAGAATTCAGGAAATATTTTGTGCCAGTTTACATATGAAACCAGACTACCTGTGGAGGATACAGCTCCAGTGTGCAGTCTATACAGGCTGTCATTCCAGGCAAGATGACTCTCAGGTTCCCTTTAAAGCCTTCTGTACCTCCATCTATCAGTGGGATTATTGAGCTGGGATCCAAAACCCCATCTTCATAAATAAGCAATGATAGCTGAGAGGAGCACACACAAAAAAGTGTCTCATAAGATTCATTCAAACACAGAATCATTCAATCATTCAAACACAGATATTTGATCCTCCAATTTTCCCTTTTTACTACAGAAATAGGTGATTTCACTCTAAACTAGACGATTGGTGTAGATTTACACCCATAAGATTTACAGATGTGCACCATAAAAGCTTAAAAGAAAATTTAACCCAAACCTTATAAAAACTTTGCTTGCAAAGTTTGTCTGAGTCTATTAAAACTAACTCTGTTTCATGAACTTTTTTCTGTAAAATAAATGAATAAATAAATAAATTAATTAAATAATAAATGATGAATTACTCCACACACAGAAGGGGTGACACCGTAATGCAAAAAGTCACATGATCACCCTGTTTTTTCCTCTGTAATATCAAAATAACCTGCATATGAATATATGGCGCAGTATTTTCTTTCATATGTACAATCAGACTCTTGTTTGATGTATGCAAACAGAAGCACGTATGATTTGTTTGTGCCTAGTTTTATTTTATTTAGAAGCTCATTAGTTAATTCCGAGTTGTTAGTGTAATATCTGTTTATTGTTATTTTTGCCATTAACTTGTCTAACATGAACTGGGTGACTTGCATCCTATTCTCCCGATTTTGCACTCGCGAAAGTGAAATGGCAGCACTTTCAAACAGGCTAATGCCAGCTATCAAACGGATTTTAGCAGTATAAATAAAAACCACCTGATAATGAAAAGATACATATGTTCATGTGTAACGGGTGACTTATTTAATATTAAAGGCGACTTAAACCCAAGCTCAATTTTATCAGATTGTAAGTAAAAATCACCTGATTATGAAAATATATATATTTTCAATGGAATAAGAGAGTTTGGAACCTAAATCATCTACTCAGTTTGATGACAAAGTACTGATGGGATATCTGAAGCTTTTCTCACCAGCATTCCGTTCATCCAGCGACGAGCGATGATGGAGTCAAGCCCACACACGATTATGTGGAATTCTGTACAACCCCAAAAAACATTAAGCAATAATTTCTTCATAACAAAATAACTACCCAAGTACAAGCCACACCTCATTTGGATAATGAACTTACGTCTGTAAAAAGATTCATCAAAATCTTGAATTTTCTTAAAGTGACTAAATAACACGAGTTAAGGAAGCAAAGCATTAAAATAAATAAATAAATAGATAGATAAATAAAATTAAATAAATAAATAAAAATCAGGAGAACAGGGCATTTATCATAAAGGCTATATTCCATTGTGGCTCATTCATGCAGGAAAGGATACGGTACGGCATGACATCCTAGAACTCGACTATTGATGAAGTCAGCAGCTACATCAGCCTTAGGGCGCCCGACATCTTTAGGCCTTTAAACAAAAACAGCTCAAAGTTAAACCTGTTGACCAACAACTTTGATCTACAGTGAAGTGTAGTAGTAATTCAGCTGAATAAACCGAATCTTTACCTAAAGAGGAATTGTCTGTTGAGATTTGACACATCAATAGTGTCCATATCTACAACATGGATGTTCCGAAACCCTGACAGTGCCTAAAGGGGACGAGTAAAAATATCACAGTCACTAAACCCCACACATGCTAATGATAAACAGTGTAATCACTGTATACCCTGAATAGCAAAAGCAAACAACTGAAGCAAAAAGCTAAAGTTCTGATGTACATACATAAACGGTGCATTCAATTACCGAACCCCTTTTAACTGCGTGGAAACATTACCAGGTTTTTTAGTAGCTCACATCCAAGTCCTCCTGCTCCAATTACTAGAATCTTGCATGTTTCCAATAAAAACTGGAGAGTCTGTATTTAAAAACAATAATAATAAAAAAATCTAAAGCTTTTTGCAAAAGAGAAAACCAACTGTAATTCAATTTATTGTCCAAATCTGTTAGTTCCTCACCTCCTCGCTTGGTTCAAAATCAGGGTGCGTGAAGGGTCCAGACCTCTCCAGAAACTTCTGCACATGGCTCCATCGCCCGTCCCAATCACTGCTGCTGCTGCTGCTAACATCCACTGCCATTCTGAAGAACAAAAATCTAACTACTTAATCTGAAAGGATTTTCAACTAGGATATAACACTTACACATATAAATTACACAGTAAATAGGGAAAAGAATCACCCCCTGCAAAATATTCAGATTTACTTATTTATTTTGCTTTGCAGCCTGAAATGAAGACAATTTTTTTTCTTTTCAGCTCTTTTTACTCATTGCAACTTATAATAGCCAAGTGAGAGATAAAATACCAACAGTTCAGAAAAATAACAATAAAACCAGAAGGAGTGAGATGATTAAAGGATCGCCCCCGTGTCAAAACCACCTTTTGTTTTGATTATAACCAAGTCTGTTGGGAGTCTTCTCTACCAACTTTGCACATCTAGACTGTACAGTATTTGCCAACTCTTCTTTACAGAACTGTTCGAGCTCAGTCAGTTTGGTAATCACTTGTGGATTGCAATCTTCAAGCCATTCCACAGATTTTCAACAGGGTTTACGTTTGGGTTCTGACTACGCCACACAAGGACATTCATCTTGTTCTTCTTCAGCTACTGTGTGGTCAGCTTCGTGTTATTAAGTTGGAAGGTGAACCTTCTTCCTTTCTGGCAGAGGGCTGTAAGTTTTCCTCAACAATTTGACAGTATATTGCCCCATCCATTTTTCCTTTTATCTTGACCCCAAGTGCCCCAGTCCAGAAAAACACCACCACAACAGGGTGCTACCACCACCACTAAAGGTATGGTATTCCTCCAGCGGTAAGCTGTACTGACTTCCTTCCAGATCTAATATTTGGCATTGAAGCCAAACAGTGATGCATCATGGTACGTTTTGGCTAAGCTTACTTGAAACTTCATGTGACCTATCTTGAAAAGTGGCCTTTTTACTCGCAACCCTCCCACACAAGCCACATTTGTGGAGTGTTTGTTATATTGTTGTCACGTGCACTCCACCATTCTTTGTTAAAAAATTCAAAGTTTCAACAGGCCATTAGTAGGTTCTCTGACCAGTTTCCTCCTCACTCTCCCAAACAGTCCGGAGAGACAGCCTGATCCAGGAAGTGTCCATCTTCATTATGGACTTAATTGTGCTTCTAGCAATTTTTGTGTCCAACTCCTGACTTGTGCCTGTCAACAACTTGAACCTCAAGATCATATGACCATGCCTTGCCACCCATAGTTAATTGTTTGTTTGTTTTCATATACACTTCCAAGCACTGGAATGCTGTAGAAATAGCTGTACTAATCAAAATTATTACAACTAATCACAGGTGGAAGCCAATTATTTTGTTGTGCAATACAAAAGGTGATTAGTTACTTAAGTATTTTTTTGTGGGTGATCCTTTATCCATCTCAGTTATTCAGTATTTGAATTTTCGGAACTGTTGCTATAATATAACTGTTATAAGTTGCATTGAGTAAAAAGCTGGAAAAAAAATTGTGTCTTCATTTCAAGCTGCACAGCAACAAAATGTGAATATTTTAAGCAGTGATTCTTTTCTTTACCCACTACACAAGTCAATATAACCCTTCTAATGAATATTCACTGATCAGCAATAACAAAAAAAAACTTTGACATGAAGTAAATATCATTGTTATTGCTGACCATTGTATACAGCAAACATTCATTTTTGTTTACTTATGAATTCACAAATTTCAAAGAAAATGAGTCACAGCATGTTCACCTTGCGTGCGACTGGCCATGCTAAACTTCTCCTGGACATGAACAAGAACATGCACCATATGTGTGTGTGTGTGTGTGTGTGTGTGTGTGTGTGTGTGTGTGCGCACAGTACCCTACTATGGATAGGCAACCCATCCAGTTATTAATGCACCATCACCCTGACCAGGATAACTGAAGATGACTGAATGAATGTTTGCGTGCACAGTGTTAGAAGATTCTCTACACTCAGGTCACTTTAGTAATAATCCTTCACCTAAAGGCCTTTTTAGGGTTCCGTGCAAGCATTTCATCAATACTTATCATTTAAATTTTGAATCATATTCATTTAGGCAGTATTTTATGGTACGGTTGCATGAAGGATGCTAAACTTATAGCAATTATTCATTCATCTGCTGAACTGCTTAATCCTATTAAGGATGCTGGAGGCTATCTCAGCCGGCTCCAGACGAAGGTGTTATATACCCTGAACAGCTCGCCGGACAATCGCAGAGCCAACACACACAAAACCATTCACACTCACACCTAGAGGCAATTAGCCTAATGTGCACATATTTGGACTGTGAGAGGAAACCAGAGTGCCCAGAGGAAACCCACACAAGCACTGGTAGGACATGCAAACTCCGCCCAGGACTCGAACCCAGGACCTTGCTATTCCGCCATGCTGCACCCTGCAGTGATTAGCTACACCTAAACCTACTGCCATGTCTCAATTTTTGCTATTGTTCGATGTCTCCACATACTTGCTGGGAAATATTGTGTAGCTGCAGTGCACCAGTATCTATGATGTTCTAAGTGGGTTTTATTTAAAGTAGTACTCAAATAATCGCAAAGTGATGACATAGTACACATCAACAGCCATTGAACAAGATTAAAAAATTTAATCTAAAAAATTTCCAAATCTATTGAGTTGGAGATTGTTGTATTTTATTCTAAAACAGCACGTAATCAGCGTCAATGGAGAGGGGCAAAGGGTAAGTGACTTGATTTTTAAAAAAATGGCCAATGAATACAAAGAATTAAGACATTCATTACCAATGTAGCTTGTTGCAATTTTCGAGAATAAAACGCCATGCACTGCTATTCAACTTTCAGAACATCAATTAATAATTTTAATTAATTAATTTTCCCATACAAAACGCAATGCCCATTTTAATTATTTATCTCTGAGAGGAAAATACAATCTTTATTTCGTGAAAACTTGAAGATAAAGTTACGGGTATTTTTATGCAGTTTTCTAGACCCAAATCACACCTTTTGTTTAATGAGTCGTGTTTTTTAGGACCAGTTTATAAAAGTATTACCACAAAATTGGTGTCATTCTAAAGGTAATGTCATGCTCTGTGTATTGGCAGTAAAAACTTGATTAAGTGTATTTTTCTAAACATATTTGGAGACTTTTATTATTTATTTTTGTCCCTTACCTACAAATTAAAAGTCTTTATTTACTATAATGAGGCTATTTTTTAACTGAACACATACACATTACAGCAAAACACCGGCAACTGTCGGAACTGATTTGATAAGATAGAATAAAGACAAAGCTAGCTAACATTGGCCACAGTGCATCATGTGAAAATTCATCACCACTTCACAGATTGTTGACTTTATAATCATTTCTCCCTGGCTCGTTTATAGGCCCTGATTCTGTTGACAGCTCGGAAGCTAACGCTAATTAGCCATTAGCCAGTTGACGTCTGAATATGAAGCACAATCCGTAACCAAAATAATCCATCGGTTACATTCCACTCTGAGGTTTACTTTACTACTTTTCCAAACTATATCCGTCAGCTTTGTCTATCTGGATATCCTGAACTTGGATGAAAAGGATGAATTTTCACACTCCCTATGCTGTGCAATACTCAAACCTGCAGCCAGCGTTTAGCATTTCATCACTAACTTCTTAGGCTGCTCCTCTATTCTCTGTCTTTTCTTCGCCCTAAAATGAAAGAATAAAAGAGGATTTAAGCAGGTCCCTCTTACACTGGTTACTGTCCAAAATATCAACATTATCTGCTCCTAAAACAGTTCGTTCATTCAACGTTACTTACGGCTCTTCCCCATCCGCCATACTTTAATGTTTCACGGTTCCATGCCTTCCCACAATGCTTTGCTGTTGGGGCGAACTTGAAGGTTGAACACAAAAGCTTGTACAGAACTGAGACATTATTAGTAAATAGGTATTTAATATTAAATAGTATGTGATTAAAAAAAGTCATTGAGATCTTCTATTGGGGTTTAATAATAATAATAATAATAATAATAATAATAATAATAATAATAATAATAATAATAAAAACAATAATAAATAAAGATAATAATAATAATAATAATAATAATAATAATAAATACTACTACTACTACTATTACTACTACTACTAATAATAATTAAAACTAATAACAATAATAATAATAATAATAATAAAAATAATAATAATAATGAAAATTAATAATTATAATAACAATAATAATGATAATAAAATAATAATAATAATAATAATAATAAAACAACAATAATAAAAAAGATATTAATAATAATAAATACTACTACTACTACTAATAATAATAATAATAATAACAATAGTAAAAAAAAAATAATAATAATAATAATAATAATCATAATCAAATAATAATAATAAAAACAACAATAATTAAAAAACAATAATAATATTAATAAATACTACTACTACTACTAATAATAATAATCATAATAATGAATAATAATAATAATAATAATAATAATAATAATAATAATAAATACTAATAATAATAACAATAATAATATTAATAATAATAATAATATAGTAAAAACATGTATGAGGATATTTACTGAATATATTAAGTACATTCAGTGCATCCAAGTCCATCCATCCATCCATTGGCTGTACCACTTAATCCCAGTAGAGTTGCAAAGTGGCTGGAGCCTATCTCAGCCAACACTAGGCAGCGTACACCCTGACCATCTCACCAGACCATTGCAAGGCCAACACACACACAACCATGCACAATCAAACCTAGGGGTAATTCTCACTCACTCTCACTCATTTGCCAAACTGCTTATTCTTACTATTAGGGTCGTAGGGAGGTTGGATCCTATCTGTGCCAGCTCTGGACAAAGGCGGGGTACACTACAAACAGCTAACCAGACCATCGCATCGCAGGGGAACACATATACACTATTTGGAACAGCCAATTAGCCTAATGAGCGTGTCTTTGGACTGTGGGAGGAAACTGGAGTACCCAGAGGAAACCCCTGCAAACACATGGAGAACATGCGAACTTCACACAGAAACGCCCCGAGCCAGGACTCAAACCCAGGACCTTCTTGCTGCGAGGTAGACGTGCTAACCACAACGCCACCATGCCACCCTACATCAAATTTTTTAAATTTCAATACAAGTTACAATTTTAAAAATACTTTAATAGATACTGAATATTTATTATAAATACTCTTACTGTACATCCACTGTTTTCCTTTTGTTTTTCATTGGAATTCTTCTTAGAGCTGTCTGTAAATCTGTTCTTGGAGCTAGAGCGCTTATAGCTTTGAAACGAGAGCTGATAGACATGCCCTTACTATGGAATACTAACAGAAAACCATGTATGAAATTTTAAATGAGACACTTACCTTTGACCTTCAGTAACCTTGAAAAGTCAACCCCTAGCCATCTTGTAATACCTTCAAATGAGAGACTTTTCCCCCACTAATTTGGTCAGGTCCACATACTATACAACATCTCGTGAGATGAGCATATGAGTAAACAAAGCCATTATTCATACTGTAATACGGAGGTACCTTGCACTCTATGGGATCCCATTTATTTTTATTTTCCACATAATCCAAAATCTAGCGGCCTGCTCTTATAAATACGTTCTGCAAGCATGGTCGAATGGTCCTCCCTTGGTCACTTGCTGGGGTATCAGACATGCCGTCAAGACACGATATTCCTAGAAGGGTAGCATGTCACGAACCTCAGCAAAATTTGAGAAACCACATGTAGACCCATTGTCAACTGTGATTCTGCCATACAGAGCTGGACAGATTGCATGTCAAGACATTGTAACCTACAGTCGACATCACTGTCTACTATTCACATTTCAGCCTCTACTGGTCATTAAACAAAATTAAACAAAGGTCAATTTTCCATCAGCAGATATTCATTCATTCAGTCACACCCTAAACATCTTGCTAATTCATCACAGGGCAACACACCCAACCACCCACACCTGGGGCAATTTGAAGCAACCAATTAGGCTAATGTGCTAACCTCTTCGCCATCTTGTTGCCCCTCAACAGATCTTTTGTGCCAAATTAAAAGAGTCATATCATTTTGTTAAGCAACCAACTGAACTTCTAGCATGCCATGAGGGCAATGCCTTCACTATGGCATACTGGCAAGCCAGATGTCTGACCCCTACTGTGGGGATAACATGTGACTCTATAAAGATGTTATAGCCCTCATGAACATTGTTTATGCTGCCGATTAAGGCTGGAAATTGAAGCAATCACAGGAAAAACATGCAAACACCACACAGAATTGCCCTTGCCAAGCCCGCGACTCATGCCTACGACCTTCTTGCTGTGAGGCGGACATGCTAACCACTACACCACCGTCCCGCCCTGCTCATGCTGCAGCTGGAGCTAAAAGCTCAACACATTTATGAAATTGTTGACTTTTCTGGAAGGGTGCAATTTTAATAAAAACATAACAGTGTCCCAGCGATCAGCTGTGAGTTTGTTGTGTGATGGGTAGGAAACACCAGATTCATTGCCCAAAAGATGCTTAGGGTAAATGAAGCAACACTGTTCGCTTCCTTTGTGCTCAGAATGGTTTAATCTTCTGTACTAAAGCTTATGAAGTGGCTCTGCCCTTCAAAGAACTTTTGCATCTTAAAGGGGACTATTCATTTACCAGGCATATTCACTCACTCACTTACCTGCTAAATCAGAATCAGAATCCTTTATTGTTCCCGGAGGAAAGTGTGTGCACACAGGCATATTCAATAAACATGAAATACAATCTTTCTGAAACCATTTGCTTACTCCGTTTGCAAGTTTCAGTGAACCCACCACCAGGTGCAAAAATGTTAATAAACATTACCATCTTCTTTTATTTCCTTTGATACTATATGCCTGCTTATGTTTCTTAAGACTTCGGTATGCGCAAGATTGTTATTCTGGTCACACAGTCTTGGCTTAATTGTTATAGGGTCATTCCGAGTCAAATCATCAGCTTTTTTGGAAAATTTTCACCACCTAGTCTCAGTTTTTTCTCAAAAAATTATATTAGAATCTACATCATGAAAAAGACTTAGCATAAAAATATCGGCATGATCAGACAGTTGTTGATGATGTAACAGCTGTTTGAATTTTGAAAAACAGCCATTTTCAGGTGATTTTTGTCACTATGAGCTAAAATGACATTTTCAGTGGTCTATAAATCCTAAACTATTCATCACAGGATCAAGTGAACATGTAGTTAGAAACACCTGTAGAGAGTCCGTTTCTGCTGTTATATTCAGAGTGAGATGAACCGTTACTGAGATTTAGCTTCTTAAAATTTTTATGATTTTATTTATGATGAACCCTTTTGGAGGCCCATAAAATAAAGGTTCAGAAGAGCCACTGCTAATTTTTTTCATTCACAGATTGGTCTAGTTTCATTCTTGTAGAAATCTGACCTCCAAGTCTATCAGCGTGCACACCGCAGCTCAACAAAATATTACTTTTACACATTTTCATAAAATTTCAAGGAGCTATATCTCCAGGGGTACAGGTTACACCTACATGAAACTTCACATAAAGATTCTTCATATACCTAACTGCAACGGGCAAAGATGTGTTCTGCACACTTCACATGCTATAACCCTTTAAAAATTGCATTTAACCATGGTATTGTAACCATACAATATGCTATTGTAAACAGACACAGAACAAAAACAGGATGCAGAACAGGTGAATAAGGGATACTAAGCCTTTGATCTGGGTTGGTTTCACTGGGAAACTTTTATATTTAGCCAAACAAAATGGAAGATAAAACACAACGGCTATGCGTGGGCTGTCGGAACATATAACCGGTCCCCAAAAAACGTGTGAGTGTAAAAAAGAGGAGGAGGAAGAAGAAAAGATCCAGTGAATGTCAGGTTTGTGAGCAGAAATGTTTTTGTGGATAAGAGAGATCAGAAGAGAGTGGCCAGATGATTTAAGAGGAAAGCTAAAGTAACTGAAGTAAACAGTCTTTACTACCATGGTGAGCAGAAAAGCATCTCAGAACACACAGTAGACACTGATGTTGGTTTAGCAACACAAAAGAAATGTTTTCCGCGATTTCAGCCCTTTCACCAGTGCAGCTAACTGGGTTATCAAAGGCCGGCCGTGTCTCTGTCTGTGGTGAGAGGCACGTAAAAGAACCATTGCTGATTTTCGTCAAGAGTAGGCTGCATAGACGTCAGCATGTTTGTGCCCTGCGATGGCCTGGCAAGCTGTCCAGGGTGTACTCTGCCCTCACCCAGAGTCAGCTGAGATGGGCGCCAGCCTCCCCGCGATCCTAATTAGGATTATGCGGTTCAGAAAATGAATGGATTTCTGCGCGTGTTGTTTGTGCAGTTCATCGCTGGTCGATAATGTGTTATTCTATACGGGTCAGTGACAAAGCCCAGCGAATCCAACAAGTTCACGTCACTACCAGGCTGGAACAGCCAATCCGAAAGGCAACATGTCTCTGAGCATGCCTAGTGTCTTAACACTCGCACGCACTTTGAAATCGTGCCTGGACTGATGTTGCTGGAAGGAACCTCTGATGCTATATGTGACTCACCACAGATGCCCTTTATATGAATATCCAATGCACTTAAAAATCTGTACCTTTAACATACAGGGAGACCCAAAAAAACAAAGGGGACCCAAAAGAACCTCCCGCATTTAAAAAGTTATATGAAAAAATGATGAAAGAAAATCAAAATTATTATTTCATGTGGGCAAATAACGATGAATAAAACAGTATTTAATGAAGTTTCACTTGTGCAAATAATAAATGTTTTTATCTTTAAGCACATTTTGAAATGTGGGAGGATTTTTTTGGTTACCTGGTATATATATCACTTGGAATTGTGGGTACTGATTACATTTTTATAAAATCGTTTAAGGTATATGTACAAGGACAGTTTTTTCATTAAAGCTTTAAAGATATGGTAAGATAAAGAGGGGCAGCGGTGGCTCAGTGTAACTGATCAGAAGGTCAGGGATTCAGGCCCCAATACCACCCAGCTGCACCCATGCTCAGTTCTATAAATGTAAGTCGCTCTGGAAAAGGGCGTCTGCCAAATGGCGTAAAATGTAAAGATACAGGACTCGCACCTTTGCATGTCAAATATACCAAGCACTCACTCACTCACTCACTCATTCACCGAACTGCTTAATCCTTTTATGGTCGCGGGGAGGCCGGAGCTTATCTCAGCCTACACCGGGTGAAGGCGGGGTACATCTTAGACAGCTCGCCAGACCTTTTCAGGGCAACACACACTCACATCTAGGGGCAACTGGGAACAGCCTAATGTGTTTGGACTGTGGGAGGAAACCGGAGCACCCAGAGGAAACCCATGCAAGCTCGGGGAGAACATGTGCTCTCTGCAAAACACACAAGGAAAAAAAAAATTTTTAAAAATTATTTGAGGGCAACAACCCAACAACCAGGAAGGTCGAGTTTGTTACTCCTTTTCCTGGGAGTGTGTAGACTATTCCAGTTTAAAAAAATGTTCCCAGGATCCCAGTTTGGGCTCTCCTAAAGAACGGATCGGTCGTCCAACGGGCATCTTAAGCCTCTGAGTTCCATCCCACTTTTTACACACACTAAACGCCTCCTGGCTGCAACAGGCCAGGCGCGATGCTCTCTATAGTAGCTGGCTAGCTAGTTAGCTACCATCCTTCGGTAGGCAGAACCAGGCCGTGCTTAGCCAGATCTGACCAATTTCCAACCTAAACCTAAACATACTGTGAAAAAGACGTATATTTTCAGCTCCGTGATTACATAAATCCGATAACGTTAGGCAAAAGCGAGTTAGCTTAGCCTGCTGGAACTACCTGGCTGGTGCGTAGCTAGCACGCTAGTGGTTGCTCTGTGTAACCAAACCTGCCGCCAAATATTTCTCGGAACATTATTGGGACGTTGAAAAGTAACGTTCCGGGATCAGAGCTACAGAATGGCGAGGCCCTCGAGGTACGTTGGTGTTTTGTGTGGTGATTTTCAAGCGGTTGCTATCTAAACTTCGTGGTTTACGGTTGTGTTTATTTGATAATGCCACTGCGTTGGCTGTCGGAGGGAACGATTTGCACCTCCTCCATGTTTGCTAGCTGCACCAATGCTAACTGCATCGCGACCACTGCTAGCTGCTTAGCTCGGTTACTTAAATGGATTATTAGGGTTACTTTTGCAAAATAAATACCATAAAAAAACACCCATACAAAAATAGGACGACCAGGGTGGTATTAAAACCCAACAATATTTTCAAGGCAACATTTTGTAGGCGCAGGGCTGCTCTGTGTACTGAATACACCAGTGTTATTGGCTTCATGACTGGGAAGCTTTCGGTTAGCTTGTAAATAAGGACAAAAAAAAAACTAACGGCGTAAGTATTAATTAAACAGCGTCAACGAAGTGCATTTGAGAATGCGTGTGGTATAATGGTGTATTAATCCGAGGAGAGACTTTAATGGCCTAGTGAAGTTTGTCCGCGCTTGGTCGCTAGCGACACGCACGAACACGCAGCCCGACTGGCCTGTTAGCTCCCCGCCTACTTTAATGGCGAAAGTACAGCTGCGTTATTAACGCATTCATGCAGCATCTGTTGCTAACGGGTAGCATGTAGCATCTCATAACTGCCTATTAAAGTTTGTAACAGCTCGGATACTGTAGTTATTATCACAGATAGATGGTTTATTAGTGAATGGGCTGTGAAAGAGACTCACAGGAACTGTAAACAATGTGTTTTTGTCCTTTCTTGCTTTTGGTTCATGAAGTAATATCTGTGGGTTCTTCGGTTTTTACACTCTAAAAATATCACGATATCAATATACCAATGTTTAAAAAAACAAACAAACAAACACCACAAGCTTCTGAGGGTGAAAAGGTTATTAGAACATATTCAACCTTTTAGTTATTTATTTATTTATTTTAATTCTCTTTTTGGAGATGAGTTCTGTGTATTTAAATGAAAGGTTTGTGCCGTTTCACTGCATGTCATCCTTTATTTATCACATCGTTGTGATAATCTGAAACCACATCAAGCCAAAAAAATGTTCCAGGTAGCACAGCAGGGCGTGTTGATAGTAATAGATAATAAATCATTTTAATATATATTGAAAAAGTCACTGGTGAGGACCCGCGGGCCAAATCCGGGCCGGATAATATGATTATCGTACATTGTTTGCATCGACCATTGCCATGAAACGTAATTCATTATCCATCCACTAGGGGGCAGTGGATTACTGGTGATTTGTTGTCCTGTGCTTCGTATCCAAGCAAATCGAAACCCTTCCGTGGTCCCAGAGGGCCGTTTCTCCACGCCAGGTTCAGAATAAAGACCAAAATTCTAAACATAGAACTAATAAAGTCTAAAACTACAACTATCTATGTCAACAAATAAACGGAATCCGCTCCATCAGTGAGTAATATGTACATTATTATTAATATTATGATAAATAAAACCACGTAAATGTAATCATTCGTTTCATTCACTAGTGTTTCCTACTCTATTACTCTCAAGCCTTCCCGAATCAATAGTTTTTCTTGTGTGTATGTGAGTAATAGATATGGAGTATTGCTATCGAGAATATAGTATCCAGATGCAGATGAAACATGAGTGCCTGTAGATATAAAGCGAGAACAAAGTAATACTAATACTGATGATATTTGTACCCGATGCCTTTCGTTACGTTATGTGATGTCGCGTTACCGATTTATGGTGGCGTTTCATTACCAACGCCATCATGTGACCAAAACATTAACCGATATCGAATTATAGACACAAGATCTCTAGTTCCGGTTAATTCTTATAGCCGGTTAATTTAGAACAGCGACTTTGGCTAACTTCACGCAGAGGCTGAGAAAAGGAGCTGAGCACAGGGCATGCTGTTGATTTATCGCCGAGTAATTATCTGAATTTAAGCTATGATCAATATTTATTGTTGCCGAAAACACTATCACATTGTTGCTGCACAGTTCATTTGTATTGGGGCAGTAAAAGGGGTCTGTGTGTGTATGTATGTATGTATGTATATATATATATATATATATATATATATATGTGTGTGTGTGTGTGTGTGTGTGTGTGTGTGTGTGTGT
>JAQMYF010000003.1:20231249-20246612 GCA_030014195.1 Neosilurus mollespiculum | reverse complement strand
TGTATGTATGTATATATATATATATATATATATATATATGTGTGTGTGTGTGTGTGTGTGTGTGTGTGTGTGTGTGTATTCATACCCCTGGCGAATTTTGATTTAAAGTAACTTTTATTCAACCAGCAAGGTTTTTTTTTTTCCTGGTGAATCTGGGCTCTGCTGGTGGCAACGTGTCAAGGCAGACAGTCCAACGGACCCTGCACACTGCTGGGTTCGACGGACACAGACCAAGGGGGACGCCACTTCTCCAGATAAGGCACACAAATGCCCTCTTGGCCTTTGCAAATACTCATCTGGATAAAGTCGACGAGTTCTGGTCTTCAGTTTTATGGTCAGATGAAACAAAAATGCAATTGTTTAGCCACAATGATGTATCCTTCATTCGGCGTAAAAAAGGAGAAGCCTTTAACCCTAAGATCCCCATCCCCTCTGTCTAACATGGTGGTGGGAACCTAATGCTTTGGGGGTGTTTTTCAGCCAATGGACCGGGGAACCTAATCACAGTAAACGGCTCCATGAAAAAAGAGCAACACATCAGGATTCTGAACAACAACAACAATCAGGCAGTCTGCAGAGAAACTCGGCCTTGGGTTCCAGTGAACATTTCAGCACAACGACCCAAAACACACAGCAGGAGTGGTGAAGAAATGGTTAGCGGACAAAAACATTAATGTTTTGCAGTGGCCCAGCCAGAGTCCTAACTTGAATCCAATTGAGAATCTGTGGAGGGAGCTAAAGGTCAGAGTTATGGCAAGGAGACCCTCCAACCTGAAAGAGTTGGAGCTCATCACTAAAGATGAAGACAAAATATTGTTAAAGATAAAAAATACCAGTGGAGACGTGCAAGAAGCTGGTCAGCAATTATAGGAAGCGTTTGATTGATGTAATAGCCAATAAAGGCTTTTATATTGATTATTGAGAATTGGATGAATCATTTTGGGGATGAATCATTTTGGACATGCCACTTTTTGTTCAAATGTAAATAAAAACAGAGAAATATTTTTTTTCCACAATGATGCCTCTTGTACATCGTCTTTTGGGAGAAGCCTGGGTCATTTCCGGTCAAAAAAAACCCTTTCTGGTTGATTAAAAGTTTCTTTAAGCCAAAATTTGTGAGTGGTATGAATAATTTCAGGCTTGGAATTAAATAAATTCAAAACAAAAGGTGTGAATCACTTTCTTGAGAATAATTTTTTTAATAAAGCTCATTACCTTTACACTGTCAGTATTTATTATCATGGCCAGGCACGGCGTTCATTATAACAAACCACTGCTGTGTATAACAGACCTTTGGTATGGATCACCTTGTTAGCCGAGGCAAGAAGATAATATTTAAATCAGTGTTTCTTTTTAAACTGTGTACTTCACTATGAGGTAATGATCACTCTGTTGGGTTTCTTTTGTGATTATGAACGGCTCGCTGCATGTCATCCTTTATTTATCACATCGTTGTGATAATCTGAAACCACATCGAGCCAAAAAATGTTCCAGGTAGCACAGCAGGGCGTGTTGATAGTAATAGATAATAAATCATTTTAATATATATTGAAAAAGTCACTGGTGAGGACCCGCGGGCCAAATCCGGGCCGGATAATATGATTATCGTACATTGTTTGCATCGACCATTGCCATGAAACGTAATTCATTATCCATCCACTAGGGGGCAGCAACCTATTTCAGGTGAACAGCCAGGCATTCATACACAAGCATGATTGCATGCTGGCTTGTCTCTGTTAAGGGATATCAGGAAAGGAACACGAATGAAGGAAAAGTGGATTAATCATTTTGCCATTCAGATCTCATGGTTGCCCTTTTTTGAAGCGATGTTCAGGGCCTCCATAGCCTAGAAATTTAGTAATGTGGCCCTCAGTGAAAGAGTTTGATGAACCTGCTGTACAACCTTAGCTGAGAGCAGATGTGTATAAATGATCAGAGGTTTGTTTTATCATGAGTTAATAAATTGTTTTGGTTTGTCCGTATAGGAATAAGAGAGTAGTTGATTACGCCCAGTTTCAAGAGTCTGATGATGCTGGTGAGTACGCCACAACATTATATTTCACAACATTTGCACACAGCTCAGATTTTGTATGCAGTAAATGATGTGTTGTGCAGATAAATCAGTTGTTTTTGTGATAGAGGATCTTTTTTAAAGCATGCAGGTGAGCATTTTTAATCGATTAGAATATTAAAGAAGAGAAAAAGGACCCAGGAGAAATTCATCATTCCTCACACAATAATTTACAAATACCTATCATATAGTGTACTATACCACACTATACTAATAAATAACTAAAAAACTTTTATTACGATGTAATTTAATTTAGGCTTGCAATTTTTATTGGGTTTTTAAATAACTTTTGATGGTGTTTTTAGATGCAGCCTTGCTTAATCGATCGGAAGGATAGGACCCATGCTTGACACAGGGGCAGTGGTTAGAGCTCTGGGTTAGTGATGCATGGTTGCTGGTTCAAGCCCCAGTATCACCACCCTGCCACTGTTGGGCCCTTGAGGAAGACCCTTAGCCCTCAATTGCTCAGTCGCTGTAGATAAGGGCGTCTGCCAAATGTCGTAAATGTAAATGTGACCTATCTAGCAAGCCGGTAATTACGGTACAAAGTACAATTTTTTTGCAAGTTTGCCTGCTTCAAAAGAGACCTAATAAACATCACTAAATGAACTGTGTAGATGGGCAGTTGCTCAGATATATTCCACCTGATAACTTGAGTAATAGTTACATTGCTATGATGATGTCTAATTAACCTTTATTGTTTGAATGAATGTAGATGAGGAATATGAAGGAGACTCTGAGCGACCCAAGAAGGCAATAAAAGAGAGGTTGGCTTCTTAAATAAAAGTTAATTTCAGTCATGATCGTGTACATACACCCACTTGATTTAAGAGACATGTGTGTAAACAGTCAGTAACAGACACTTCAGCATATTATTTTGGACGCTGCTCCAAATTTTGACCCCTCCGAATAACCCGTGTCCTTTCTTTTGCAGCGACGAGTCTCGAACTAAAGATCATAAGAGTAAGTCACGCTTCTGTCGCTACTATTTTCTACGCAGATTTAATCATTCAAGAGATTTTCTCAGGTGGCACAGTGTTCCCTTTATTCTTGTGTGGTTGTCCTCTGGGTAGCCTGGTTTCCTCCCACTGTCCAAAGACATGCACATCGGGCTAATTGGCTGTTTTAAATTACCCCTAGGTGTGAATGGTTGTGTGTGTTTTAGGACTGCGATGGTCTGGCAAGCTGTTCAGGGTGCACCCCTCCATTGCCCGGTGTTGGCTGAGATAGGCTCCAGCCTCCCTGTGACTCTAGTAGTAGGAAAGTGGTTGAGTAAATGATGATGATTTAGAGATGTGACTGCTGCTCATTGATAAATTTTGTTTTCTTGCATTTTAGAGGACTTCAGTGATGACGATAATGATTATGGTGAGGAGGAAGAGGATGACGATGGTGGTGACAGTGATTACGAGACTAAAAAGATCAGCAAGGGAAGGCAGGCAACTGCTAAAAGGAAAAGAGTTGCAGGTATCATATCCAGTTGTTCTTGCATAATTTCCAGATTTCTTTCTGAAAACAAGCTCAATTGAGCTACACACCGGAGGTACACCTGTGACGCATTCGGATCCGGATACATAGCTGGCGATGCCAGTAATCCCTTTTCTTGTTTGAAACTCAATAAATTGGCTCGGTACATTGTTTATCGGGTCATTTAGTATAAGTCTGCAAAGTTCTGTGTGATTCCGGTCAGGAATACCGGAGGACGAGGACTTTGAAATTTCATGACCGTGATGTCATGATTCTACATCAGGTCGAAAAGTGAAAAACCCTGACCCCGCAGAATTGTTCGCATTGTCGTGTAGTATAATCATCACATCTCCAATTCCCACCTCCAAATATTATCTCCCTATCATACGACCACCACCAACAAGGGAGGGGTGGAAGCACGCACACGCCCCCTCTGTGACACGCAGTGCTGTCACCCGCCTCTTTACGAACTGCTCCGCATACATGTTTGGGGCGGCCTAACACACTTGGACGTAAAATGTTATCCGTCCCGTTGTAAGAATGTGAGCGTATTCCATCCCTCCCTCCCGTGAGAGCTCGGCCAGATTGCGGATCCCTCCCGTGAGAGCTCCCTGTTGCGGATGGCTGAGATTCGAACCTGTGATTTCCTTGTCACCTTGTCAGTGCACCACTTGGGAGCCCCGTGTTGTATAATATTTACTTGATTCTGTAAAAATATCTATTCCAGTCCACAAGAAAGAGTCCGCCAAGTTTGTTGTGATTCAGATCGTTAATAGTGGAGGAGTTGGACCTTTAGAGCCATCAAGGAGAAGGTGACAGAGTTTGACACCAGATCCCTCCGGTGTGAACAGTGTTTTCTCAGTCCGTTCATAAATCTGCTGCTAAAGCATCTGATTAAAAGTTAATTCGGTGTAGATGTAAGTGAGGAATGAAGGGGCGTGTATTCTCAATGCATTAATTCGGAGTTTTGATTGTGTTTATTTCTGAATTTCAGAAGACAGTGATGATGATGAGAAGGTTGTGAGGAAGAAGGGCCGGCAGGTGCGACAGGCTGCTAGTAAAGCAGCCTCCAAACAGAGGGAGATTCTTCTTGGGGACGGAGGCAGTGAAGAAGAGGAGGGGGAGGAAGAGGAAGAGGAAGATGACAGCGACGTTTATACAGGAGGTACCAAAGTGTCCATGCTGATGTAGTGGATACTTTATCATGAGTTGGTGGGACACTAATTAAAGCACTTCTGAATATTTTTTCCTTTGTAGAGGATTCAGGCAGCGATGAAGACTTTATGGTGGAAGATGATGACGATGACAGCGATTATGGGCGGCCCAAGAGGAGGAACTCGAAAGTCAGTAGGAGGAGCAAAGACAAGAAGTCCCCAAAATCCAAAACAAGAACTTCAGGTAGTAGCTACTAGGATGAAATCTGTGTTTATACTAAAGTGCACCACTTTACTAAGCTACACGCACGTGCTGTCAAGGTGTTCATCGATGTATGTTATTTATTTTAGTGACCAGGGGGACAAAAAGGAAGAGAGGAAAGCGTCAGACTAGGGCAAAGAGGGTTGTGTCGAAAAAAGTCATCCCTAAAGACGAGGACGAAGATAACGAGAGCGCCAGGGAGGAGGAGGAGGTGGTTAAGGAGGAGAAGAAGGAGAAGGACGGGCAGGACAAGAAGAAAGGCGAGAAGAAAAAATCACCCCCAGTCGAGAAGGCTGAAGAGAGCGGCGGAGAAGGCGAGGACAACGACGGCGAGGAGAAGGAGGGCCGAGAGAGCGAGAAGGAGAAAGAGGAAAAGGACGATGCCTCTGAGGAGGACGCTCCATCAGGCGAGGACTGATCGTCGTCTTTCTGATGGCAGCGAATTGTTTTACCGGTTTTTGTCTTTTCTTATTGTGGAACAGTGGCGTTTACTTTTCACACTGCTCCAGGTGTTTTGGATGTTTGTTTATTTCTTTCATCCTGTAAATACAATATTTCAGACGAACTCTGTGAAGTATCATCCACACAATTCGCAAACGGTATCGCCGAAGTACCTGCACCACTTTCTCTATATCCGGTGTTCTATCGAAATGTTGAGCGTTGCTTGGTGACCCTCTTTTTTTGTTTTTTTTTTGCTAATTTAATCCATATTTGGTTACGAATGAGAGAAAATGATGAACCTTTTCTCACACCGTTGTATGTTTAATGGCGCTCGCTGATGAACCTTTATAGCAGGTTTCATTTGGTAATGCTCCAGCGTGATTATCTGTCAAAACATGTAATTTGCAGAGTTAAATGTAGAATCTTAAATTCCTGATTGGAAAAGTAGTGAGGTGAATTAATGCTGTTAAATACTACAGTAAGATCTCTGGGTTTTGTGGAGGAACGTTATGCTAGTTCACCACGTACCCAATGCTTATGACCTCACTGTTAAATACTTTTCATAGCTGTATGCAGGTCTGTTTTATTGTTAAGTCAATGTCTAAGACTTATCGTCATCAAGCTGCTCTGTGGATTTATAGCTCGCCGCTAAATTCGCCATATTATTAGTTCATTTCCAAAACGTGATACAAATATGGAATATTGAATCGTCTTTAACCACAGACGACCTTTTTTTCTGCCATCAGGCTTTATCAACAACCTGCTTAACCCGGGCTTACACTGGAGCCACGATGTCTGATTGGAGAGAATCATGTTGAGCGTGTGTGTGTGTGTGTGTGTGTGTGTGTGTGTGGGGTGGGGGGTTATTGAATCGTGATGATCTTGAGGGAACTTGGTGGGATTGTGACAAAATTTGTGAATGTTTACTATGATTTATCACGATTTGACGCCAATTGTAGTAGAGCTTAGCAGAGCGTAACAGACCTTGATGCACCATCGTTGTGCATCTTGATGAACTTGGCAACACGATTCCTTCGAGATTCATCTCTTGGATGCACCCCGCCTCCTTTTTATACCCCAGTTGTTCTCCAGGCGTGGTCATAAATCATGGAGCTTCACGCTTATTTTGAATCGTGGACATCGTAGCCCCGGTGTAAACCCAGATGTAGAAATATAAACCCTGTTTTTACGTTTGTATTTTTTTATATACGGTAAAGACGGGAAATTGGATCTTCTTTTTTTTTTTTTTTTTTTTTCCAAATAAAATCCTATTTTGAAATGAATTTCACAAAAACCTGGAAAAGAGTAGAAGCATATACATCACCTTGTACAAAAAGATAATATTAAAAGATGTTAACATGAAGCTTTTTAAACAGTTTTGCGTTCAACATTTCCGCAGCTTAAACGTAGCCTATAATTGCATTGTAGTTGCGCAGTTCCTGGAGTGGCATTACGTGTGTGTCGTGGGAGTATGTTTAGATGGTTTGATAGGAAAGGTAGCGTGTACAACGATTCAGGTGTATGAATGTCAGAAAGACTGTCCGAAGTGAGTTAGTAACAACCTTATTATTGACTTTGTGATGCTTCATATGTGTATTTTTAAGTATTTTGATGCTTATAGATGCCTTTCAGATAAATTATCTGTGGAGCCAGTCGAGTGGTAAAGCAGAATGTAATTCTGTTCACGCCCTCCTGAGCGTTCTTCTGCTTCTTTTGTCTATTTCCATGACTTCTATCTTTGTTCATTTATGTAGCCTTTCAACCTATGATAATTTATCTAAAATAAAACTAAAATTAAAAAAAAAAAAAAAAAAGAAACAACTTTGTTTTAATTGAGCTGATCTGATTTTTGGAATATTTGTTTTACAAGGAAAAATAAAATGTATCTTGCCTTTAAAGTGTTGTATGGGTTGTTTATGAACCTGTATGAAGTGTATCCAGTCATTGTTTATACTAATAATTGATTGAGGTACATGTAGCTAAACTGGAAGCACTGCTATGTTTTCTATTATAATACAGTAGTGCAGCGCTGTGTCGTGATTGATTTATTTAATTACGTGGCGTCTATATTTAGCCAGGCTCGCAAGCAAGAAGGTCCTGGGTTCAAGTCCTGGACTCAGTTGTTTCTGTGAAGTTTGCATGTTCTTCCTGTGCTTGCGTGGGTTTCCTCCGGACCCTCTGGTTTCTTCCCACAGTTCACAGATATGCACATTACGCTAATTAGCTGTTCCAAATTGCGCCTACATGTGAGTGTGAATGGTTGTGTGTTGCCTTGCAATGGCCTGGTGAGCTGTTCAGGGTGCACCCTGCCTTCACCCAGTGTCAGCTGAGATAGGCTCCAGCCTACCCATGACTGAGTAGGATTAGGCGGTTTGGCAAATAAGTGATGGTGTATTTAGCCAATGAACTTGCGTCATACATAGACATGTTCAGAAACCACTGAAGTGGCGTCCCGCATTCCTCCGTATGGCAGCAGGGAGACGGTTATACTGGCTTGCCGTAGTTCCCATATAGGCAGGTGTGAGCCACTATCGGAGCTTGCAGCAGTGAAACAGTTAAGAAGAGAATCATTGAATGTAGTATAACTTAATATGGTTGGTGTAAATATCCCAAAGATTTCACCTTAAATTTCAAGCTGTGGGTAGTGGAACGCATCAACCCCCTGTAAAATAGTCACGTGTTACATTAAATGCTACTTATAGGAGTCAGATGTTAGCTATAATAGCAAAAGTTATGTTCTATCTTTGATGGAATAGCAAAACGTGAACTGTTGAGATACTTCTCGACTTCTTTGTACATGTGCACTATGATATTTGCTGGTTCTTTACACAACGGTTCAAGCTCAGTCAAATTGGCTGGACAGCGTTGGTATGGTATGGTGTTTTTCTGATGGTAAGTTTTATTGGCTTTCTGCCAGATATACTGTTTGACCATAATGTCTTTTTCCACTTGGCCTCAGAATCTCCAAGGTGACCTGCTGTGGCCCTTCTTAAAAAGTGGCTTTTTTCTTGAAACCCTCCCCTACAAGCTACATTTGTCATATTGTTGTTAAACGTGCACCATGAGCATTATTTGCCAAAATCCTGTAACTGTTTTAAACTTGCCATAAGCCTCTTTGTAGCCTCTCTAATCAGTTTCCTCCTCACTCTACTGTCCAGTTTGGAGGACCAGCCTGGTTCTCTTCTGGATTACGGACTTCACTGTGCTCCTGGGGTTTGATAAGGCCTTTGAATTTTTTATCTACTAACTTGTGTTTGTCCACAACCTAATTTGACAGTGCCTTGCCACCCATAGTTGATTGTTTGCTTTTAGTTACACTTCCAGGCTCAAGGAATAGCTGTTTTTATGCTGAACTAATCAGAATGATTGCAGTTGATCACAAGTGTAATGCAAATAGCAGCTGTGCAGTGGAGAAGGTGATTAGTTACACCTGATCAAGTTTACAAGTAATTTTTAGCATGGGCTGATCCTTTAACGATCTCAGTGATCCTGTCAGTCATTCATTCATTCATTTTCTAAGCCAGAAACAGTTATTATTATCTTTTTCACTTAGTTGTAATAAATTGCATTAGGTGATTGTGTGTGTGTGTCTTCATTTTAGGCTGCAAAGCAACAAGATGTAAATATTTTGAGCCCGTGATTCTTTTGTATACCCACTAATGTAAATGGGTTATTATAGCGAACGTGTTCCAAACGACAGTCACACCTTTGGCTCAGTTTTTATTATAGTTCTGATCAGAAGTTCAGGTAAACTCACTATGTACCTGAATGTCATAGCAATTAATTTTTCATTCTTTCATTCGTTCATTTTCTGAACCGCTTAATCCTAATTAGGGTCACGGCGAGGCTGGTGCCGATCCCCAGCCGACTCAGTACGATTGCAGAGTACACCCTGGACAGCTCGCCAGGTCATCGCAGGCCAGAAACACACTGACAGTAATGCAGCTTACTCTTGAAGAAAAGCAGCAATGGTTCTTTTACATTCCTCTCACCACAGACAGTCAGAGACACGGCTAGCCTTTCATAACCCAGTTAGCTGCACGGAGGCGACAGATATCCCATTGATAGTGGGGCTTGAACCCCCGACCTTGGGATCAGTAATGATCAGTAATGGCCTAATTGGGGGCCACCACCACCCGCATTTAGACTTTCAATTTCTACAAATTGTTCTTATTCTGGGGCGGAATGAATTTACAGCATACAACAGTCTGCAATAACGTTAACACCACCTGACTGGTCTGTTACTAGGCAGCCCCAAACCCAGCAAGCTCTAATGTTCTGACTGCTTCCTATCATATCTAGTATTAACAGTTTCAGCAGTTTGTGCTATAGTAGCTCTGCTGTGGGATCAGACCAGACGTACTAACTAGCCTTCACTCCACACATGTATCACTGACCCTTGGGCAACCATGACACTCTTACCAGTTCACTGACTGAACTTCCTTGGACCACCTTTGGTAGGTACTTACCACTGCACACCAGTAACACAATACAAGAGTTTTTGACAGGAACAGACCAAGTCGTTTAGCCCCACCAGTCATTTTTTTTGTGGTTACACACACACCCTTATTTCAATAACACTTTGACATATCGCCGTCAAATTTTCACGGCATCAACTTGGGACCGAACAGGTTTTTGAAAAGGTCATTGTTGGTCAAGTTCAAGATCAGCAAAATAGCCGCCAATTGTTTATAATGGCTGTGTGGTGGTTGGTGTGATTGTTGTAAAAAAACAAGATCCTGGTGCACAAAATTTGTATTTAATTTGTTTTCTGAAATCAACATAAGGTATATTATACATAGACTGTAAAAAGATATCTGTATAGTTGAGGGTTGGCTGAAAAGTTCATAGTAATCCATCTCACCACCAGGATGAGAGTTTCTATACCAGGGGATCTACGCATTGCAACACTGATAAAAGAAGGGTGTGGACCACAGGGGAGACATGTTTAAAAATAAACCACTTTAGGGTCACATTCGACCAGTGCATCATAGTCGGCCTGCGAACATTGTCTTTTAACTTACCAGGGCCCCAAGTGCAGCAAACTGGGTTATCAAATGCCGGCCGTGTCTCTCACTGTCTATGGTGAGAGGCATGTAAAAGAACCATTGCTGATTTTCGTCAAGAGTAGGCTGCATAGCCGTCAGCGTGTTTCTGCCCTGCGATGGCCTGGCGAGCTGTCTAGGGTGTACTCTGCACCTCGCCCAGAGTCGGCTGAGATGGGCGCCACCCTCCCCGCATCCCTAATTAGGATTAAGCGGTTCAGAAAATGAATGAATGAATGAACTTACCAGGGCCTCTTAAGTTCCTATTAGTGATCATGACTGACTGCAGCCAGTAGCTTCTCTGATAGAAACCAGTGCACAACATTCCTTCTCTTTTCTAGCATGTAACACGTTGGAAAAGAAAGAAGAAAACAGAATTCTGAGCTGTTGGTAAAATAAGTATTACATTTAAAAGACACCAAACCCAGTTGTATAACAAGTGTACCTGTTTGGTTATCTAGCAAATGAACATTGCACAATTAGACTTGGTAAACATTCTCCAATCCATCACTCATCTGCTAGCTACTTCCGAATCCTTTTGTGTAACTCCGACAGGGAATGTGTTATTAAAGTTTAACAGTGACATGTCGCAGCAGTAAGAACTCATCATTGGAGTTCTCAGTTAAATGTGTGTTGCATTAAGGACCTCTGAGCGAGTGTTACTCATGAACAGGAAGTGAGAGCTGATGTACGTTTGTTAATGAGTGTCAATAATAAAAACACTCATCTGTAGGCGATGTTTCTTGTCCCAGGTAATGGATATGGGTGGGTGTTCTGAGACTTACCCCGGCTTTCTATCTGAAAAATCTCCCGAATAATGAAATAATGAATTCAGTTGTATAGGTACGGACAATATATTAGTTATGTTCTCAATGTGAAATACAGAACCACAGCAGCTTTAACACAGCAGCGAAGAAGGAATTTTGTGTGTGTGTGTGTGTGGTAACAGTCTAGAGCTTGGCATGGTGGCACAGTGGGAAGCAACACACTTCCAGAATCTCTGGTTTAATCCTCACTCTAACACTCACTCATTTGCCGAACTGCTTAGTCCTATTAGGGTCGCAGGGAGGCTGGAACCTATCACAGCCGACACTGGGCAAAAGTGGGATACACCCTAGACAGCACGCCAGACCATCCAAGGGGAAACACACACACACACAACCATTCACACTTACACTCATACCCAGGGGCAATTTGGAACAGCCAACTGGATGGATTGGATGTCTTTGGACTGTGGGAGGAAACCGGAGTGCCCAGAGGAAAACCATGCAAGCACGGGGAGAACATGCAAACTCCACAGAGAAATGTCTATGCTGAGCCCGATACTCGAACCCAGGATCTTCTTGCTGTGAGGTGGCCGTGCTAACCACTACCCCACCATTCTGTCCCACGGCGATACAGAGTTCCCCACTTAATTGTGTTTATCATTTTGTTTCATTTACGGAAATAGTAAAGGAAGGAAAATTTGGAGGAAATGACACAATTTCCTCTGGGATAAATAAAGTATTCTGATTTTGATTCTGATTCTGATACTCACTGTCTCTCATTTGCAAAACTGCTTACTCCTATTCGGGTCGCGAGGAGGTTGAGCCTATCTCAGCTGACACTGGGCAAAGGTGGGTCACACCCTGAACAACTCACCAGACCATCACAGGGCAACACACACAAACAGGTACATTTTTACCTAGGGGCACAGCCAGTTAGCCTAATGTGCATGTTACTGAATGGTGGGATTAAACCGAATTACCCGGAGGAAACCCAGGCAAGCATGGGAGGAACATGCAAACTCCATACAGAAACGCCCGAGTCCGCGACTCGACGGAAGACTGAAGCGGACGTGTTACCCACTACGCCACCGTGCCGCCACCATGCCGCCCCCTGTGGGAATACTAAAAATTCAATTTTACAAACTAGATTTATTGCTCGTTAGCATCATTGAATTTTATTTACTGACTGACGAATAAATACTTCAGTTTCTTTAAATCCATGGAGACCACAGGCAGGACATTGTGGCCTCTCAGTCTCACACACTAATTAACTGTGTAAGAGACAGGATAAAGGGACTCAACCATAAAATAGTTTCCACTGAAATCCAATTTCAACATAATGCCACACATGAAAATCATTGACAGTTCAAGAAGAACTCCATCCTTTCAGATATTAACCTGAAATGTATTTCCTTCAGCATGCCAGATGACAGTGTTAGCAGCTCTATAAATATTAAACAACGCCTGCGACTGTCTAGACCAGAGAAAAGACTGTGCGAGCAGGCAATCGTCAAGAATCCTGACATTCAATAATTTATTCGGTCGGAGGACAGCATGTTTATTGAGGAGCGTCTTGTTGCAATTTTCAAACGGAACTGGCAGCACACACTGACATATTGGAGTGTGTTCTTTAGTTTTGGACTCTGTATAGCATTCCTGGGGCCAACTATATTAGATCTAAAATGTCAGACCAAGTCAACGCTACAGGAGATCACTTGGGTTTTCTTCTCGCAGCAGATCTGTCTGCTTATAGGCAGTTCTATTGGTGGCGTGTTCAAGAAAACGTGAGTTTGCTGTTGCATTATGTATTTGCAGTGGAAAAGGAAAAATCTGCCTTCGGAGTGAATGAAGACGCAAATCAAATCCTATATTACTGATTTTATTGGTTCTACGTACTGTATGTGTTCACAGCAAAAACTCTGAAACTCAAATCTACTGTTTATTTACTTGGGGGCGTCACAGTGGCGTAGTGCTTACCTCACAGTAAGAAGGCCCCGAGTTAGAGTCCTGGGCTCGGGCATTTCTGTGTGGTGTTTGCATGTTCTTCCTGTGCTGGCGTGGGTTTCCTCTGGGTACAGGTTCTTCCCTTATTCCAAAGACATGCACATTAGGCTAATTGGCTGTGAGTGAGAGTGTGAATGGTTATGTGTGTATGCTGGTGATGGTCTGGCGAGCTGTTCATGGTGTACATAGCCTTTGCCCAGTGTTGGCTGAGATAGGCTCCAGCCTCCCCATGACCCTAGTAAGATTAAGCTATTTGGCAAATTGTTGACTGAGAGTAAATTTATTTATTTATTTATTTATTTATTTATACTTACGCATGGTCAAATAAAATCCTGGTACAGAGGCAGGCATCCTGTATCGATTCCTTAAGCAAGCCTCACACAGGGGGCGTTCTGATGACAGCGGTGTGGCAATTCACTTGTGAGCCATGGGTGAAGACATGGTGTTAATAGGTTGTAATGAAGTTGTATTGAATGGAGTTTAGAAAGGTTATGAAAGGTGATAACAGGCTGATAAAATAAAAGATGATAACAGCTACATGGCAGCTAGATGGTGATGCACGTGAAATTTCATACATTTTGAAAACCTGGCGGTTAGTAACGGTCAGTACTGGTTGACGGTGAACGTCATGATGGTTTCAAAACGATGTCACTGCAGTGCAACACAGTTTGGAACCTCCCCATGTGAGGCCAGCTTTAGTTTACTATGTTTCGGATGAATGTGGTCTTATTCAATATGGGTCTTCTTACTTAGTGTTGGATTCTTTTCATTGCTGATTTTTTTTAGATAAATGTGTGTTGGCAAAATTAACCATGAAATTTTAGTACACGTGTGGTTATGTGGGAGAACCTGCCAGAATTCACCATAAATCTCAGTCATTCATACATTTGGTAAACCGCTTAATCCTACTAGGGACACGGGGAGACGGGAGCCTATCCCAGCCGACTCTGGGCAAGGACGGGGTACATCCTGAACATCACAGGAGCAACACACACACAACGATGCATACTTACACTCTTATATAGGGGTGATTTGGAACAGCCAATAGGCTTAATATGTGTCTTTGGGCTGTGGGAGGAAACTGGAGTACCTGGAGGAAACCCACGCAAAACAGGGAGAGCATGCAAACGCCACAAAGAAATGCCCTGTCAGAGCCCAGGGCTTAAATCCGAACCTTCTTGCTGTGAGGTGGACTTGTTAACCGCTACACCACCATGCCGCCCCACCATAAAATGAGAAAATTTTTGCCCATGTGACAGGGTTTTCTGGGCATCACACAAATGTTTTAGATCTACATACTGAAAAATCCCTGAAGTGTAGCACCTTTAATTCAACTTAGTGTTATCTCTGCTACTTTTATTTTATTTTCCATTTTTCGAAGAAATATGTTCATGGATTTTGTATACAAGGCCTGGAGCTGATAATCATTCATGTCTAAACATTAACTTTATGGAAATATAATGCAATATGTAAAGACTAATGATTTTTTTATACATTAAGCATTAAATTAATTTGTTTGGTAAATGTGTAGTATTTCTGTATGTAAAGATGTGTATTTCTTACAATCCTAAAGTTTCCTTTCAAGTTTTATTGGGATTAATGAGATTTTATGCCTCAGTTGAAACCTGTTACTTACAATCATCTCCTGGCCAGAAGGAGATAAACAAAACAGATATAATGTACTATGGTTATATGATAAACTAAGTGAGAACCCCCCCCCCCCCCTCTCTGTTTCTCAGGTTGCTCAGTGCCCTCTGTGCCCTCTTGCTGTCGTCTTTCCTCATTTCTCTGATATTTGCTATCATTCCTCTCTGCTACACTGTGCTGCAATTAGCTGTAGCCATGGCTGTGTCAGGACTTGCGATGGGTGTTATTGATACAATCGCAAACATACAGCTGGTGGTTATTTACCAGAAAGATTCTGCAATCTTTCTACAGGTGACAGTATATACCGACATATCTGTTTGAGATCTCTTGATTTTCTTTTATTAAATACATTAAATACATTTAAATTTTCATTACATACATTAGAAATACATGTATACATGTTTCCTCATATATGGTATATATATATATGTGTGTGTGTGTGTGTGTGTGTGTGTGTGTGTGTGTGTGTGTGTGTGTGTGTGTGTCTGTGTGAGTGTGTGTGTGT
>JAQMYF010000003.1:20216964-20231149 GCA_030014195.1 Neosilurus mollespiculum | reverse complement strand
GTTTGTGTGTGTGTGTGTGTGTGTGTGTATGTATATATATATATATATATATATATATATATATATATATATATGAGGAAACTATTTTTTAATATTCATCAGATACACTACAGCAATTTGAATAGATGCTGCTTTAATTCAGTTAATGATGTACAGTACACTGCATCTCATACATTACTATGAATTGTTTTATTCGTGACGGGGAAAACCCTGAAAACAATTATCACAGTGATTTCAATACAAACCAATCTATTTTATTTGTTTGCTGAATTATTCTATGGAAACACCTGTGACATCCGTAGACAATAAATCTTTCGCTTCCCATGTGTTTGTCCTTTTCCTAGGCTTTGCACTTCTTCATCGGGTTCGGTGCTCTGGTGAGCCCCCTTATCGCGGATCCTTTCCTTTCGGAACACTGTTACAGTATGAATGCCACAGAGGGTGAAGAAATACTGCACCACTTCAGATACAGTCTGGCAGGCCTCAGGAGTCCAGTACTCCACAACCACTCGGAGCATTCTGGAGGAGAAATAGAGCTGTCCAATGTGTCGTATGCTTTCTGGATCATGGCGCTGATTAATGTAGGATATTAAGCAATCTTCTGCTACACTTGCTTTAAAAAAGCTTTAGGGAAACTTTTGAGCAACTGACAATATAATCATGATTAGTGATACTTTAGAAATAATATTATGACTCTTACAGGTGATCATTCACTTCCCAAGTATATTAAATAAACGTGAAATACAGTGGTATCTCTTGGAAAATAAAGTAGAATCGGCCACAATGTCTTTCGGAAAACATTTGCTTACTACTATATGCGAGTGTCAATGACCCCTGCACCGAGCATCATGATATTTGTACACATCACCATTTCTTTTATTTTTCTTAAAATGTTATGCCTTCTTCTGTTTCTTGACACTCGATCTCCAACTTTTCCACTTTCTATGAGTCAGTGATGCGCTGCCAAGTTATGCGCAAGATTAACTAATGTGCAAGATTGTTCCTGCAGTCACATGGTCTTATTTCCTGTTATTGTAAACTTGGGGAACTTTTATATTCAGCCATAAAGAACTGAAGATAAAAAACATCAGATATTCACTAGCATATAGGGGCATTTAAAAAACAACCTAAGAGATGGAGAGAGTTTTGAGCCCTTGATTACATGGTTCCCTGTGGATTGTACTGAGAAACTGTGGTGTAACATTCCTTTTTGGCAATTGCAGGTAAGAGAAGTAAATTGCAGACTCTATCTCATGGGAGCCAAAAGCAGATAGTTTAAAATGCATTAAATGAGAGTTAAGACCATGAAATTAACTGGCCTATGAAAGTGGGGTACACCCTAAACACCTCGCCAAACCATCGCAGAGCAACACACACACAACCATTCACACTCACATAGAGGGGCAATTTGGAACAGCCAATTAGCCTTAATGTGAATGTCTTTGGACTGTGGGAGAAAACAAAGTACCCAGAGGAAACCTACGCAAGCACGGGAGAACATACAAACTCCACACAGAAACGTCCAGGGCCAGGAATCGAACCCAGGAACTTCTTCCTGTGAGGTGGACGTGCTAACCACTACGGTACCATACTGCTAGTTCAGACAAGACAAATAAAAATGCCTATGCACAAGTAGGTAGACAGAAGTTGCAGGACAAGACAGCTGAAATAAAATAACAGCAGTAATGATGGGACATTATTATGATGTAGTTGGAGCTTAAAGGTCAGATATTGTGCCCATTTTCAGACCTTTAATGTTAATTTTGGACACCAGTGGAGCACCACAGTATGACTCCTAATTCAATAACCTTCACAGTTCTTCAGGAAGCTGCTCTCTCTCGTCCGCACCCCCCCACCCTGCCGACTTTGACTGTGAGTACTGGATAGCCTGATTGGCTTCCTCCTCCCATTTATGGTCTTTCTGCTCTCTGTACCTACTCTGCTCTGATTGGTCATCTAAAAGCCCCATGCTCAGTGCTCTGGGAGACAGACCAGGATGAGCGGAGATATCGCTGTGTATATGGGGACAGTGGGGGACGGGCAGCTAATTAGAAGGCCTAGTGTTGCCTAAAAAAAAGAGAACCTTGTGTTTAAAGCCAGCCCAAACATCCCAGAGAAAAAAACTTAAACATGTGCTAACCTCATTATTTGACACTCTGGCTTCATCTAACATGATGATTAAACGCTGTAGCAACATTTATGGGTCACAAAAGTGGATAAGCTTAAAATCTCCTCTTTAAGCAAACTGGAGCGAGGCAAGATGCACTAAAATTGGATTTTTTTTAATCAAATCAATTCATTGTAAGTCATCTTACAATAAATCTTTTTTGTTCCAGCTGCCGGTACCCATTGCAGTACTTGTGCTCATGTACTTCGAGAAACTGCTGCCTTGTTGCCCGAATGGCTCTTCAAATCTCCTGGACAAGGATGAGCTGGCCATGGAGAGCAACACAACTGAGCCTTCAGAGACACAAGCGCATGAAGGTGCAACTAAAGAACAGAGCAGATTATCCTTTATGTTTTAAATGGGTTTGAATTTTTTAATTATTTTCTCCATTTCTCCAGACCACGAAGGCATATTCAGCTGCTGCGGGAATTGCAACCTGCGTGAGCTTCCTGCCTCGTTCTTTGGAATCCATATTCTGGGAGGAGCGGTCCTCTTCATGACTGATGGCATTGTGGTGAGCAGCAGTCATTAGTATTTATATAGTGATATATATATATATATATATATATATATATAAATATATATATATACAGTATGTAGGCAGAAGGCTGTGGACACCATCCATCACATAACTTTATTGTCCCATTATTGGGATGTGGAATGTGGATGTGGGTTTTCCCATTTATCCACACGGGTATTATTGTGGTCAGGTATTGATGTCATCCGAGGAAGTCTCAGTGTTTCATTCATTTATTCATTCATTTGCCAATTTGCTTAATCCTATTAGAGTCACCGGGAGGCTGGAGCCCATCTCACCTGGCTTCGGGCTATCCAACGCAGAGCCAACACTCCCACAAAACTATTCACACTCACACTTATACCTAGGGGTAATTTGAAACAGCCAGTTAGCCCATGGGTGGCACAGTGGCGTAGTGGTTAGCATGTCCACCTCACAGCAAGAAGGTCCTGGGTTCCCAGGCTTGGTCATTTCTGTATGAAGTTTGCATGTTCTTCTTCCGGTTTCCTTCCACAGACATGCACATTAGGCTAACTGGCCGTTACAAATTGGCACTTTGTGTGAGTGGTTGTGTGTGTGTTGGCAATTGTCTGGCAAGCTGTGTACCCAGTGTTGGCTGAGACCAACTACAGCCTCCCTGCAAACCTAGCAGGATCAAGTGGTTTGGCAAGTGAATGAATGAGTGAGAGTAAATAAGCCTCTTGTGCATGTCTTGGCTTGTAGGAAACTTATGCAAGCATGGGGAGAACATGTAAACTCCTCAGAGAAACACTCGAGTCTCAAAGCCAAGACCTTCTTGCTCTGAGGCAGACATGCTTATGACTACGCCACTGTGCTGCTCCGTCAATGTTTCTGAAAGTGTTTAGTAGTGGGGAGGGTGGCACGGTGGTGCAGTGGTTAGCACGTCCTGCTCACAGCAAGAAGGAAGAAGGCCTGGGATCGATTCCCAGCTCGGGCGTTTCTGTGTGGAATTTGCATGTTCTCCCCCTGCTTGTGTGGGTTTCCGGGTACTCCGGTTTCCTCTCACAGTCCAAAAACATGCACAATAGGCTAATTGGCTGTTCCATGTCACCCCTAAGTGTGAGTATGAGTGTGAATGGTTGTGTGAGTGTTGGCCCTGCGATGGCCTGGCGAGCTGCCCAGGGTGTACACTGCCTTCGCCCAGAGTCGGCTGACTCTGCCAGCCTCCCCGCGACCCTAAATAGGATTAAGCGGCTTAGAAACTGAAAGAATGTATGTTTAGTGGGGCTGAGGTCAGGGTTCTGTGTAGGCCACTTGAGTTCTTCCACACCAGTGTTGCTATATCATATCTTTATGGCCCTTGCTTTGTGCACAGGGGCATTGTCATACTGGAAAAAGTTTGGGCCTCCTGGTTCCAATTAAGGGAACTTGCAATACTACAGCATATACAGACATTCTATACAGTTGTGCACTTCCAGAAGAACCATATATGGGTGAAATGGCAAGGTGTCCACAAACTTTTGATCATATCATTTGTTACTCGTTATTTGTTTGTACAGCTTTATGAATCATTTGTAATAGACACTGACGCTTGATTATAGGGTGCCTATGCTGGTTTTGCATACACATATGCTGTGTCACCTCCGATGTCACTGAATGCTAAAACAGCTGGCTACTTACCCTGTATCTTTTGGGCTGCTATCACTGCAGGAAGATTGATGTCCATTCCACTGGCGTATCGCTTCAGAACAATGTACCTGCTTATGTGTAGCCTGGTAAGTGCCTTGATATAGTTTCACAATTTTAGCTACTATGTTCACACTTAATACTAAACACTGTATCTGTACGCGTGTTTGTTCCTCAGGTTGGTGTAATAGTAACAGTATCGCTACTGCTGATTTTCTACACAAGTAGCATATTCCTGTTCGTAGGGACATGTGTACTCGGGCTTTTCCTCAGTAGCATCTTTCCATGTATGCTTGCTTATGCTGAGGACATTCTAAACTACCAGGGTAAGTCAGTCATATCCGTATGTAGAATACACTGCACTTTATCACCAGCCGTGATAGCTTGTATTGTTTTCACTTCTGCCTGAATGTGTGGGTTTATTTTTAGTGCGTGTGTGTGTGTGTGTGTGTGTGTGTGTGGCTATGCACACCTTTATCTCAAGAACTGCTACTTGGTTCCAAGGACAGAATTTTTTTTTTTTAAAGGTCACTGTAGGTCAAGTTCAAGGTCAGCAAAATAGCCACCAATTGTTTATAATGGCTAGGTAGCAGCTAGTGCTATTCCTAAATCGGGGCCTCTAGTTTCTTTACTTTTGAAAGCCGGAGTTAATGTGTAAGCTGCAGCTTATTAATCATAAGACTAAACTCCACAGTGTGAATTTAAGACTTAGCTCTAGTTATTAACATAATGTACTGTATTTAGGCAACGTTGGTAGTTTTTGTATCTACTCTTGTTTATTTATTGATATTTTTTGGCTTTTGTGCTGCAAAATGATTCTTACAGTGTCTTGCATAAGCATAACGCATAATCGCGCCCTTTGAACTTTCCCACATTTCATTGTAATTTTACATCCTGGAACTGAAATGTACTAAACTGGGATTATATGTCACAAATCTACACAAAATATTCAGATGAAATGGGGGATGAATTATGGAAAAGCGGTGACTGAATAAGTATTCATATCCATTCAAAAATGTTCTCATTTCTGATTGGTCGAAAGCGACCAGCTAACTCTTGGTATTCTTCTACGAGTTGATTTATCTATCATCAGACAAGTTGAATTATTATTCAACGATTGCACGTGTAGAGTTTGGTTTCTGTGTGGAGTTTGCGTGTTCTCCCTGTGCTTGTGTGGGTTTCCTCCTGGTACACCAGTTTCCTCCCACAGTCCAGAGCAATACACATTGGCCAAATTGGCTGTTACAAATTGCCACTAGGTGGAAGTGTGAATAGTTGTGTGTGTGTTGGCCCTGCAAAGAACTGATGAGTTGTTCAGGGTGTACCCTGTCTTTACCCAGAGTCAGCTGAGATAGGCTCCAGCCTCGCTGTGACCCTAGTAGGAATAAGCAGTTCGATATATTGGGTAAATTAGATGACAAAACTTGGGGAAGAACAGGGTATATGTGTATTCAGAACACTGATCTTTTTAACACATTGCATATTTTGGGTACAAAGTAAGAAACCCACCCACTCTTTATCACGCTGTTTTCCAGGATGTGCCACCTCTATCATAGTGACCTGTGCTGGAATGGGTGAAATGGTTCTCCAGGTTGTGGTTGGATCGGTATGATTGTTTTTCCATCCACTATGTATTCTCCTGCTGAATTTTTAGATTTAGACTAATTATATCTATTCTACCTGCTCTAGATCATTCAGACAAAAGGCAGCTATAGTTTCCTCCTCTGTGGCCTGGTTGCCGGCTGCACTGGATTTGTTCTTTTCTTTGGCCTCTTGCTGTGTCACTACTTGCACAGAAACTACCTCAGAGGTAACATCTACTGACCTCTACAGGAATAAAATGTTTTATTGGTTCAGAAATTTCATTCCCTATATACATATCTCATTTCCTCCTACGAACAGGAACATCTCAAAAGTCAGCTATGGTAGAGCCACCAGAACCAGTGGGTGCTTCGGGTGCAGCTCCACAAAAAGAGGGGGAGAAAGCAGAAGAGATGAGAAATGGCAAAATAAAGGAGAAAACAGAGGAGATGTAGGAACAAAGGCTGTATTTTTGTTTTTTTTTATTGTGAGTTTGTATATCTTGGTAGAAACTAATCCATAAATGTGAAACTACTGGGACCATTCAGTAGTTTTCATTATCTAGTGGTTCAGAGTAAGTACTCCACTGAGTCTGAGTAATATCTGCAAACACAGTGTTATGATCCCGGAGTGTCTCATGGCATGGCATAAAAGTTTAGCAATTCACTAAGCCTGCACCATAATAAAAACATCGCCTTCTTGATTAAAAGCAAACAGGCAAAACTGTTTTCAGGAAATCATATTCTGCAGAGTATTCCAAGACGACCTTGGAAAGAGATGGAATTACCAATTATGGTGACTGTATGGTGTCCCAGCTGATACACAACATTGTGCAACATTACTGTGACGTTGCATAAAGGGCATAAGTTGGTTGGTTGTACAAAACGTGGCGGCATGATGTTGTACCGATTAGCACATCCTTCCCGCGACTGTAGTGGGATTAAGCAGTTTGGCAAATGAGAGAGTGATGAGTGAGTGAACACTGTGACTAAACCATAATGTTTATTGAGAACATGTACATGACTTTTATGCACAATGCTGTTTTGATATTGCCCAAATGTCGCACGCATCCAGGCCCACAATACAGCGCCATCTAGCGTGGGACAAGGACTGTGCACATACGTAGGTACTGGGGTTTCTTTTTCAGTGAATCACGCAGGTACTCAGAAGGAAACCACAGTCCACCTGTGCACAGTCCTAACAAACGTTACTGTAACATCCTCTGATAAAGTTTCTGAGACATTTATTGAAACTGTTACCTGTAATATTTTAACAACGTTGCTGAGATTCTACAAATAACATAATAAATATTTCAGAAATGTTGTTAAAACATATATTGTTAGCTTGGATTGTTATTACGGTCTTAGTGATTTTTGTTCAGTGGATATCTTAAGATGCATATTTGAGTTTTGCTGACTAAACTCAGTCATGATGAACCACTACGCTGTATGTTGCATCAGCCAGCCCACTGGTGTTTCAGAATTATTTATCTTATTTATTTTTCTGAAATGTATTTTGTAAAATGCATGTGAGATATTTCTTGGTAATGAATTTGAATGCATTATGTCTCTTAAAGCTTTATGTGGGCCTATTACACCATTTGTGAAACTGTTGTATTTTTCTTATGTTGGTATGTAGATATAATAAACTCTTTTAAAATGATCTGACTCACATACATGTGATTCAACATTAAAGAGATGCTTCTTCCTTTAACTTCTGTTAACAGATACATACACTTAACAGGTTGATTACTTTACTATAGGTTAATATTGGATTGATAGAACATTCATTCATTCATTCATTCATTCATTCATTTGCTGAACTGCCTAATCCTACCAAAATTGCAGGGAGGCTGAAGCCTATTTTAGTCAACTCTGGGCGAAGGCAGGGTACAGCCTGAAGAGCTCGCCAGTGCATTGCAGGGCCAACACAATATAGAACAGCTGATTAGCCTAATGTACAGGTCTTTGAACTGTGGGAGGAAACTGGAGTACCTAGAGGAAACCCATGTAAACACGGGGAGAACATGCAAACTTCATACAGAACACCCTCGATGAGCCCAACATGAGATTTACTGTAGAGATAAGTTTTCTACTTACTTATGGTAAAACAATGAGTATAATAATTAATCATTTTAAAACGTAAGAAAATATTAGTTACTATAATATTGTAATATAATATGATAATAAAATATTCCAAAAAATAAAATCAATCCAAATGGTGATGGAGGTTCAGTACTTTATCAGTGATTTATGCTTTTAAAAATAGATCCTGTCACGTAGCAGATCCACAGAAATACAGATGAAGATTTTGAGCCTTATTGAGCAAACCAGAGGTAAAATTAGCAAGGAAATAATCTGTGAGGTGACGTGAAAGAAACCTCAGAACAGTTATTCGGCCTCTTCTAGGTGATGCCATATAGATTGATCAAAATCAGTACAGTCCACAGAGGAAGCAATGAAACACTATTATATATGTTAGAAGAATAAAATAAATGGTGAGTAGATAATAATAATAATAATAATAATAATATTAATAATAACAACAACAACATAATCATTAATTTTTTTTCTGGTCTGATAAAACTTTTATAATAAGGTCTTGGCAGAAAGTGATAGGTTTGGCAGAAAACCCATCATTGCTCATCCAACTGAGACGTCCAGTACTGCAACATCCCATCAGCAGGGACAGAAAATCTGGTCAAAGCTGAGGGCAAAATGGATGGAGAGAATTACATGCCGATCCAAGAAAAAAAACTGTTCCAGTCTGCAAGAAACACGAGACTGGGGTGTAGATTCAAGTTCCAACAGCACAACGACCTTAAGCATACCGTCAAGCTTCACTGACAGAATAACAAATATACCTAAGACTTATTGAGAATCTTTGGCAAGAAAATTGCTGATACCCAATGATCTCCATCCAGTCTGACTGGGCTTTAGCAATTTTTATAAAAAAATAATATAGATCCAAATGTGGAAAGCTCATAGAGTCATATCACAGAACAATGCATATATATATATATATATATATATATATATATATATATCACAAACATTTGTGAAACGTCTGTGCAAAGTGCAAGTCTGTATGGCTGATACATGTCACATGCATTTATATTTTTGCTTAGATAATATTAATAATAATTTAAAAAATCTGTATGCACTCACATTTAATAAATAAAGTGAATTAAAGTAATACAATAGACATTCACGTTAGTTGTGGCTAGCTAGCTAGTTGGCATCAGTAAGCTCAATGAGGTTAGCATACTATAAAGATGGCACTGTTTCCGATTCATCCTCGACACAAAAAGCTACAAAAGAAGGAATAAAAACATATTTTTTATGTAAATATATTTTTATCTTTTTATATTTTAAACTAAACATATCTTTCAACAAACACAACTTTATTGGCTTTTTGTGCTGATTAGAAGGTCTTCAAATGGGCATCCATTTTGTCTGGGACAATGGGCAGAGGAGAACATAGGTATCATAAGATAGATTAGCGACCTCACCCTCGGCAGTTGGCTCTGCCATGTCCGAAGTACTGCTCCCCTGAGCTGTAAACTTCCTTTAATTTTCTCAGTATTTATTTAGTTGTTAACCTCTATCTCTATCCCTAGTCTTACAACAGCATAAATACTGAAAACATAAAATGGAGTTTCCAGCTCAGGGCTGCAGTCCGTCCAAAGTCTGTTGCAGGGCATAGCCAATCTATCTTATATGAACTCTATGATAACGAACATTGGCAAGTGCCAGTCATGCAAAAATCATGGCAATTAATCGATGGTAACGATGCAATATCAAGAATTAGTCGATGGTTTCGCACAAATCAAAAATGAGAAAATTTCACTCATTTAACCACTCATTTGCCAAATTGTTAAATTCTATTAGGGTTCCGGGAAGGCTGGAGCCTATCTCAGCTGACACTGCGCGAAGGCTGGGTACACTCTGAACAGATCGCCAGACCATCACAGAGCCAATACACACAACCATTCACCCTCACAGTCACACCTAGGGGCAGTTTGGAACAGCTAATTAGCCTAATGTGCATTTGAACATTTGTACCTGGAGGAATCCCATGCTAACACAGGGAGAACATGCAAACTCCACACAGAAACACTCTCGCTGAGCAACGTACTTAAACCCAGGGCCTTCTTGCTGTGAGGTGGACGTGACCACTAAGCGACCGTGCTACTCTCAGGAAATCTCATGAATGATTAAGAAACATAATTAATCATCTACAAAATGAAGAACTATAAAAGCACATCTAATCGGAAAGCACAGACTCCCTAGGACACCCTGGGACCTGGGACATAAAGCCATGCACCATGTCAATTCAAACAACCTTGAGTAATCATGCTAGAGTCTGTCCACCCACAAAAACCACAGAAAAAAGCTATTAAACAAAATGTTTGACTTAACAAATAGGCTCGAATACTAACAAGAAGAGTATTCCATTATCATGATTGAATATACAGGAACACTTACATCGGAGTATGCATAATGGAAATGCATGGGGATGCCAGATGATTAAGTATAGTAAAGATCTTGCGTCTTTTTTTTTTTTTTTACTTCACTGTGTACAGCTATTGAAAAGTGAGGTGGTTGTAACTCAATTTTAACACTAGATGTCAGGCCTCAGATACCTACAGATGTCTAGACAGCACACTTTCAATAATGGATCTCTACAACACTGTTAGTTATACGTCTAAAACATTCATTCGTTCTTTTATCCATTTATTCTTTTATACATCTTCCGAACCTCTTAATCCTATTATGGTCACAGGGAGGCTGGAGCTTATCTCAGCCAACACTGGGCGAAGGTACACCCTAAACCGCACACCAGTCCATCGCCAGGCCAACACAAAAACATCCATTCACACACACACCTCCTAGGAGCAATTTGAAACAGCCAATTAGCCTGATGTGCATGCATTTTGACTGTAGGAGAAAACTGGAGTACCCAGAGGAAACCCACACAAGCATGGTGAGAACAAGCTAACTCGAATGCCCTTGCCGAGCCTGAAACTCAAACCCAGGACCTTTTTTGCTGTGAGGCGGATGTGCTAACAACTACACCACCATACTGCCTACTTCTAAAACAGTACAGCTCTAATTTTGGTCTGAAATAAATGATGCCTTTACAGGCTTTTATTGCCAACTGCTGTATAAAATCCCAGGACACTTGTTCGACTATGGTAACTGAATCCATTTGGAGAATTAGAGAAGAATATACTATTACACTAAACCTAGACTTAATTCATCTGTTCCGCTATCCGTCAGGGTTGCAGAGAAAATTGAAGCCAATTCCAGCTGACGTTGTGTGAGAGCCAGTGTACACCCTCAACAGCCAGACAATTTATAGTATATCTAACACACAGGCATCCATCCATAGTCACATGTAGCCAATTGACCTAATGTTTTTGGACTAGGGGAGGAAACCAGAGCACCTGGAGAAAACCCACACAGGCACAAGGAGAACATGTCAACGTCACACAGAAAGGTCTGAGTTGGCCATAAGATTCAAGCCCAGAACCTTCTCACTGTGAGGTGATGGTGTTAACTATTACGCTACCGTGTCACCCACCTGTACCACAGTGAAATCTTATTGGTTAATAATAGTATATGTTTGGTTGATATAATATCATGACTCACGCACTCATTTCCTGAACTGCTTAGTCCTCTATTAGGGGTGCAGGGAGGCTGGTGCCTATCTCAGCCAACAGTTGGTGAAGGCATGGAACACCCTGAACAGCAGGCCCGACCATCTCAGGGTCAGCAAACACATACAACTCCTCACACTCCCAATTAGCACAATTATGCTAATATGCATGTATTTGGGCTGTGGGAGGAAAAGTACCCGAAGGAAATCCAATCAAACATGGGGAGAGCATGCACATTCCACACAGAAACGCTCAAGCCTAAGAGTTGAACCCAGGACCTTGCTGTGAGGCGGACATCCTGACCAGTTCACCACCGTGCCGCCCGGGATATCATAATCTCTGAATAACTAGTTGTTATAACAGAGTAATTATCAGTATAAATATTGGTATTCATATCAGTTCCCTTTTCAATAACACCACAGGCATGTAGAAAATATGTGCTCTATTTTAGTACCAGCCAAGAAGACCTTTCTAGTAAATTGAGTATGAAAGCACAATGTCAGTGTGCTTCCAGAATCCTGTATCCCCAAGACTACATCCACCACAAATCAATCTTTTACACTGTGACACACCAAGGCAGCCTATCTATCTCACTGCCTCAAGGCAACCCAAGTCTACATCCTCTGCTTTATCAGAAAGCCAATCTCGCTCCTCTAAACAAGATAAATCAGGCAATGACAGCCGTGAGAATGGGCTTCAGCAGGCTGTGTGCAGGCAGGGAGCTATTCAGTCATTCGAGCTTGCTGGACTTTGCCGTCTCTCCCCTGCTGCTGCATTGGTTATATGACCTCTAAAAGTTGATGAAGCCACAGTGTGTTCTCAGAAAAAAAAATACATTATGTAGGCTTAAAAACCTATGATGGGTTACCTAGAGCAGGGCGCAACAATGTGGTTAGCATGTCAGTAGCAGTTAGCATGTCAGCCTAACAACAAGAAGGTTTGGGTTTGAGTCCTGCGCTCAGCAAGGGTGTTTCCATATGCTTCTGTGGGTTTTCTTCGAGTACTCTGGTTTCCTCCACAATCTGAAGACATGCACATTATGTTTTTAATTGATTGTTCCAGATTGCCCCTGCACGTGAGTGTGAGTGTGACTGGATGAGTGTGTAGATCTAGCAGTGGTCTGGCGAGCTGTTCAGGGTGTACCCCACCTTCGCCGGGTTTTGGCTAAGATAGGTTTCAGCCTTCCCACGACCCTAAAAGGATTAAGATGGGATACATCAAACCTTTTATAATTTATAGCAAACTTGTACAAAGGTTTGACCAGGTTTCAGGCTAGAATTTAAAATTCATCAATTTGCCAAACTGCCTTACCCAACTATGGTCACAGGAGGCCGGATCCTATCTTAGCCGACTCTGGGCGAAGGTGGAATATACTCTGACCAGCTTGCCAGTCACACACTACCATTCACATTCACACTCACACCTAGGGGCAATTTGGAACAGCCAACTTGCGCACGTCTTAGTGCAAGTCTTTGAACTGTGGAAGGAAACTGGAGTTCCAGGAGGAAACCTACACAGGCATAAGGAGAACTTGAAAAATCCATATAGAAATGCCCTCGCGGAGCCCGGGACTCGAACCCAGGAGGACCTTCTTGCTGTGTTCCAGACTTTATTAGTCCATTAATTTTTCATGCTGTCACTGTCGAGTATCACTGGCTTGCATTCACTTCGCAGCTGAAAGGAGTGGATGGAAAAAGAGTGTAATGATTTTCAATATGTCAAAACTTCAATAATTAGCACGACTTAGTCAGTACTCAATCTCAATATCTGTCATTTGCTCAATTATATTTGTGTATAAGTGTGTGTGAACAAAGTGAAAAAAAATTTGTCTTGTTTACTGCTTGTAGATTTTGTAGGAAGGTTTCAAATGGGGGGGGGGGGGGGGTGCAGGGTTTTGGTGAATTAACTGTCCATAAAGATCGGCGGCAGTGACAGATAACCTTTAACACAAGAGTAAGCTTGTGTTTTGATCAACTAGACACAGTGGCTGTCAATTGAAGAGCCAGATTTATATGGGATGCTCTGCTGGTCTTGGATTGTGGCTGAACAGAGCAGGCTGGCAGAGGCGAGATAACAGCTGTAGCCCTACAGAGACGGTGCCCTTGTTTCAGCGATGAGGTTTCTTCACTGTTTTCCTTTCAGGTCTAAATGAAAGCCGAGGCATTGATAATCAGCTTCAAACACTTTGAACTAAATCAGCTTACCAAGAACTGAAGACAATCGGAAGAGCAACATACATATTTGAGAATAGCATCACACCCAGAAGCTTTTAATGTTGTCTTATATCATGATTCTATCAAACTTATTGTTAATGATTAATTATAAACATCTTATTTGATGTGTAAAGTACATTACGAGCAGTGTATCATTTCCTGGACTGGCTGGATGTGTCTTTTCCTTGCTGATAAGTGTTTCATTATATTGCTACCTCACTTCAGGAGTCTCCATCCCCCAGCCAACCCCTTGCTTAAAATAGAGCCCAGACAGCCTGGACCAAAGCTTACTGACAGCTGAGACAAACACACACACACACCGAGAGAGAGAGAGAGAGAGAGAGAGAGAGAGGGAGAGAGAGAGGGAGAGAGAGAGAGAGAGAGAGAGAGAGAGAGAG
>JAQMYF010000003.1:20151616-20171302 GCA_030014195.1 Neosilurus mollespiculum | reverse complement strand
TATATATATATATATATATACACACACACACACACACACACACACACACACACACACACACACACACACACACAGAAAGGCTAAAAACTGTTGGTTAGTATTACTTTTGCCAATAATATAAACTCAGGAACACATCAAAGGAATTTAATATAGATATGATATAGAATATGATCATTCATTCATTCATTTTCTGAACCGCTTAATTCTAATTAGGGTTGCGGGAAGTCTGGTCCCCATCTCAGCCGAGCCTGGGCGAGGGAAGAGTACACCCTGGACAGCTTGCCAAGCTATCGCAGAGAATATTAATTTTATAGCATTTTTAATTTTGCCAAAATGTTGATGATGATGATGATCTCATCTTTTTGAAAATTGTGCGCTAGGTGAAACCAACTACGAGACATTCAGAAGAGCAAATAAAAGCATTCAGCACAACACACATTTTAATACATCACTAATACTACACCACTAATCTGTAAGTGTTCCTTGACTGAAAAACTGCCCTAATGTATTTTGTGTAGTCTGGATACAGGGCGTAGTACTTACCAGTTTAATTCTAGGTGTGACTGAAGTTGGTGTATGAATTACAGGGGAAGACTAAAGATGGGTCCTTGGAGAGCCTCCAGAGCAGCTCCCTGTCCTTCAGCATCTCACAGCTTGTGGAGGAGGGGAGTGCGTGTGTGTGCGCGTGTGTGCGCGTGTGTGCGCGTGTGTGCGCGTGTGTGCGCGTGTGTGCGTGCGTGTGCACGAATAACCGAGGAAAGTGGTGTACATGCTGGTTTGCAAGCATGGTACAGTATGTGGCAAGAGTGGTATGTATGTTTCACTGTCATGTTCTGGTGGGTGGAGCACGTTTTCCAATATATGCTGCGTCCACTAAACACTAAAATAGTGATTTCCTAAATTGGTTTGAGATTTTTGCTCAGCTGTGTGTTATTTATTTATTTTTTTTATTATTATTTTTTTTAAATATATATAGAGTAAACATAGAATGATTACTTTTGGGCAACTGTATATCATTTCACCATGAATTTATAGATAAGACTTGAATTCTGCTATTATAGTGTAGTTTGGTCTGCACAGACACACACACATTTTATTAGAATTTTTAAACAATTAAACTTTTTTTTTAATAATTGAAAGAGAATTATAATATGGCTGGCGGTATGCCCTGCAGATTGAAAACAGGCTGAGTCCTCAGTCAAAGGCAGTACAGACTGAGAGAAGTTGTAGCCAGGGACCAGTGGAAAACACTGCACAGTGGGTCAGTGATCTTATTAAATGTCTGGGCACACACACACACACACACACACACACACACACAGAGGTACATTTAAGCAGCTGCACAACCCGACTGAATACCACAAACTTTTACAGATGGCTTAAATTAGCTAAAAAATTAAGATTAGATAAAATTCTGTGCTGCAGCTTGTTATATTTTTATAAACCATTTCAGTTTGTATGTGTCATTATGAGGTGAAAAGTGGGATTCTTTGTTTGTAAACTGTTTTTTAATAAAAAAAAATTTTTTTTTTACTTCTAGCAGCTCAACAAAACACCGAATGCATCTTATCTGACCCCTGAGTGGTCACCTCTGCCGAAACAAACCATCACAATAAAGAAAGCTAATGTAACTTTGTCTATTGTTTGATGCGTGTCTGTCCTCACACACTGGTGTATATCGTCTTGCAATTTTTTCCCTTTTGTTAACTTTTGTGTAATTCTGTTTTTCTGATGGTTTTTCTTCTCATCCTTATTTACTTTGGTTCCTTTTAAACAACCATTTCCAAACACAGATTCTGGTCTTGTTCTTTTTTCCCTAGATGGTCACTTTGGTGAGGTTTGCTGTCCACTTTAAACCATATCTCTGTCTCCTAACCTTCTTCACCAGCTTGTCCTGTTTTGTTGAACTTGATTCGTGTATTTTCCCCCCATGTATTCTGTTGTAGGAACCAGTGACTGATGTTATGATGGAGATGCTCCCAGACACTGCAGTTCCCCCGACTGGGATCATGTGAGTCCAGCCATTAGAAATGAATTGCAGACTTTATACACTTCCTGGCCAAAAAAGGTTGCACACACTAATATTTTTTTGGGCCGCCGTTATCCTTGATTACATGTAATCACCATGGCATTGTTTCATCCAACTGAAGCAACATTACAACATTTATTTCCATCCAGGTTTGGGTTAATTTTTGACTGATATCTTAAATTGACGATGAGAAAATCGAACCACGCCATAAAGTCTTCTCCGGCACATCCCAAAGACTTTCAGCAGGGTGAAGGTCAGGACTGTGTGATACCAGTTCATGTGTGGAAATTATTCCTCATGCTCCTCTTTCAATATTCGAGCCCCAATTTTTTATCCATGTCATCAGGAAAGAAAAGGTCCTCTGATGTGTACATTCAGTATATTCAGGCTCTCAGCTGACTTCATTTTATTGCCACATTATGTTGCTGAGCCTCGACCTGACCAACTAAAGCAACAATACCATGGCGGTTATGTGCTGTAATCAAGGCTAAACAGTAGAGGATAGTGTTAGTCATATTGTTGTTGTTTTTTTTCCTCTAGTGCATATTTGGGACTGGTATTTTGTCGTGCGTTTGTAATTAGGGGTGAAAGGTTGCATCATTAATAAAATAGATTGGGATAGTTGAGTACTTTTCTCTGAAATCTTTATAGATAACACATTTTTTAGAACATTGCTTTGTGTCTGATTATAATCCTTATAGTATATAATTAATGAAATAATGAAATGAAATTTAACTACATTAAAATTGCAAGACCGAGTAAATATCTCTTAAATTGACGGCTGGAGTAGACAGACACTTCCGTTACTGCTTGGAAACATTCGGCTGTTTCTGACAACGACATTTGAACGTTAACCTCATGAGCGTGGATGAGTGAGATATGCTTTGTGTGCATGATGTAGTGAAAACAGCCGTGCTGGCCTCTAGTAGAATGGTGATCGATCAGATGAGACGCCAGGAAGTGTAAATGCCGATGGGGATAAAAACTCCAAGAGGATTTTACTGAATGTCGGTTATCGATGCATTGCTGTGCTTTGTTTTAAACCAAGGGTGAATAGAGTCGGTGTGATTAGCTGGCCAGACCGTGACAGATCCCCTGAGTTTCACTTGCCGTGGACTGGAGATGTCAAAATGATGGGGACAGACTTTTCAGATGGAATTAATAATTTCTGTGTAGTGATCCATCTTTGTTCGACCCCGGCAATGATATTCAGTGGGCTTTAAAAAAAAATCAAAATTGTGATCGTGCCATTCTGTCCCGTTCTTTCTGGGTGGAATGCGAGGTTTAGATTATTTCAGTCTACGAGGGTTTGTTTTAATTTATTGATCAGTGAAAATGACTCAGATGAATGTTTCTCAAAAGCTGAACTATTTTAGCCGGACCTGGCTTTAGCTACCATGTTACAACTCCTTCACATATGTTGGAGAATATAAGAAAGGAAAATATGTGGGGAAAAATGTCTCTCTAACTCAGAGGTGTCAAACTCATTTTCACTGAGGGCCACATCACTAATTACTTACACAATTAATCACTGGGTAGAGAGCAAGTTTTAGACCTTGACTTCATAATGTATTATAAACTAGCTTTTGTGTACGAATTGCCAAAGTCCTAATATGAACAAAATTACTGACGAACAGATTCCCGGGGACTGGACAGAACAAACTGACAACTAATAAAACAAAATTTAGAATGACTCCATAACTTGTATATACTTCTATAGCGTACATGTGACTTACACTGAATGACTTTTGATATTTTAATGAATGGCTAACGAGCTGTGTGTACACTCTCCATATGGTCCACGAATTCAAATTGCTAAAGTGACATCCAGTCTCGTACCTTAATATCAGTAACAAAAAATCCAGTCTCATACCTTTCCATATTCACTGTATGGATGAAAGTTTATGGACACTTGACCATAACACCCATGTGTTTCTTGATGGTTGGACTCCAGGTTTTATTCCTCTTTACTGTTATAATGAATTTCTCTCTTCTGGAAAGGCTGTGGGGATTTGTGATCATTCATCCACAAGAGCATTATTGAGGTCAGGCACTGATGTCAGGCGGGGACACCTGGGATACTTGGCATTCTAGTTCATCCCAAACGTTTTCAGTGGGGTTGAGGTCAGCACTCTGTGTAAGCGACTCACGTTCTCCCATCCAACCTTGGCAAGCCATGTCTTCATGGATCTCCCTGTGTGCTCAGGGGGACGGTCATGATAGAACAGGTTTGAGCCTCTTGGTTCTAGTGAAGGGAAATTTGTAGTTCAACAGCAAATTGCACAACTGTGTGCTTTCAACTTTGTGGCACCAAATTTGGGAAAAAGCTACATATGGGACTGTGGGAGGAAACCAAAGTACCCGGAGGTAACCCGGAGAACTCCACACACAAATGCCTTTACTCAACCTGCTTGCTGTGATGTGGACGTGTTAACCACTACGCCACTGTGCTGCTCTTATCATAAATGAAAGAAATACAAATATTTTTATTACAATTATTTTTATTTATTTATTTGTAATTGTTAGGTGCAGAAAGATAATTTAACAAATTATTAATTCATTTATTTTCACTCTGTACAGCTCATCAGTCCATTGCAGGGCCAAAGGACACACAACCATTCATACTCACACTCATACCTAGGGGTAATGTGGAACAGCCAGTTAGCCTAATGTGCATGCCTTTGGACTGTGGGAGGAAACCGGAGTACTCGGAGGAAACCCACAAAAGCATAGAGACAACACGCACACTCCACACAGAAACACCCTCCCGGATTCTAAGACTCGAATTCAGGACCTTCTTGCTGTTTGTTGGACCTAACCACCACACCACCATGCCTCCCTAATAAAAGAAATTACTTAATATATAACAAAAAAAAATTTACAGGAAACTCAGGATGTATTGTTTTGAGTATTTTTGACCTCTTTTGGACATTATAACAGAGGGGGGTACTTGATGCTATTGATTTTTACATATTTTCCTGCAGTTTCTGTTGCACTGTGTTCCATATAGTCTGTAGCTGTTCCTTAAGAACCGTCTGTCTTTGAAGGAAATCTTTGTGATCAATTTGTGAATCAATTAAATCCCATATTTGTTTCAAGTGGATTGAAATAAACCCTTCACAATTTATATGAATGTTTGGGATTGTTGTCTGCCTAATATTTATGAATCCACGGCCAAAAACTATTTCCATTTCTCTCATTTGTGACAGGTGATCTAATCTAGTTGTTAAGCACTAAGTCATAGCTGGTTCTCCTGTACTTCGTTTACCATAAGTGGGAGTTCCCAAATAGAAGCTCGTTTTCTAACTCATTTTTGCTACAAGTATGCTGCACTCTGTAAAATGAACAGCCTTCTTGCCTGTGTATGGTGAAAACATCGGGATGCAGGGTGTCGGATTGTGGAATGAGGCGAGCTATTTATGGCTTTCGGCCTATATAACCAGTGGCAAGGTGAACACCAGATAAAATTCCTTGTATACTTGTTTTCATCTCTGTACTGCTTACTGCTCAGTACGAGTACTACTCTCACTTGTGTGGAGTGTGTCTGCAGGTGTTCATTTAGCGATGGAATGCATACATGAGTCTTTAACAAAAATTCTCACGGGTAGCCAAGGAGCATGCCGTGCAAACTTTGCTCAGGTTGTAGCCGAAAAATCAGCTCCTCAGCCCAACACCCACAGATTAATGTCTATGGATTTATAGCAGTTTTAAATGTGTGTAACTTGCGTAAACTGCATGCATTCAGTTAAAAAGCAAGATGCATGAATTTAGTGTTTGGGTGCGAGAATAGAGGTGTTGCACTGGAGTCTGTAATTGAGTCTGCCGACATGTGACTCTGTGTTGTTTGTTTATAGATTTGTACATATGGTTACATATTGATTTGTGGCGTTTGTCATGTTTAGTTTGTCCAAATGCTGTTGCTTGGCACCGAGATTAAATTTCTCCTGGTAGCCTCTCTTTTCCTACTTTTCTCCATCTCTTCCCTTCCAACTTGAACCAACAATTAAGCCAAATAAAAAGTAAGTGGGTAACAATCACAGCAGATACAGATAATACAGTACAGTGCCTCTGTAAGTGATTCCTCCATCAACTGTGAGACCACCAGAATCTTAAAAATACCATTGAAACAAATTGATAGAAATGAAGCTGAAATATTTCTGCCACGGCAAATGTGCAGCCAGTGTCTGCACAGGAGGCAAAGTCTGAACTTTGATCTGCTTTAGTAGAAAACCATTTCCGGTAGAAATGAATTGGTCAAATACAGGTACATTTTGCAGATTCTCTTTATTACCATATGCAGAGAATAAATAGTTTCAGCTGGAGACCTTTAATACAGCTGTATTAAGTGAAATGAAAGGAAAGCCTATCAAACTCTACTGATGCACATGAACGTGTGTATATTTTCATTATCAGGTGGTTTTTACTTACATTTTCAAAGTTGCAATTCGCTCAAATCCGTTTGATAGTTTGCAATTGCCAGTTTAAAAAGGCTGCCAATTCACTTTCGCAAGTGCGAGAAACCCGAGAATAGGACGTGAATTCGGATATACAGATATTAAACTAACAAATCATATATACACTGTGAACTTCTGAATATAAGTAAGCTAGGCACAAATACAAATCATATGCAGTTTTGTTCACAAACAAGTCATCCCCAATATCAATATCAGGACGGAATAGTATACCGCTCCACTGGTTCATATGCAAATTAGTTTCATATTGCTGAAAACGTGATAATCATGTGACTTTTTTGCTACTTTTTGCAGTACAAGAGCAGTACATACTATAGACTCCTACTTAGAAAATCCATCCTATCGTTATTCGTAGTGTACATGTTCACTGACAAAGAAGTGGCTTTTATTTAACGTGTATTGTTGGCTAGATGACAATGATAAAATAAAGTTTGCAATATGGCTAGGAAGCTAAAAAGATGTTTCAAGTTTGTATACAGGAAACAATGGAACATCATTACCGGCAATGAAATTCTTGGACTCGGAGCCCCCTCAATATTGCACATAAGAAACAAATATTACACGTAATGTGACTTTTCCTATTATACCTTTTAAGGTTTTAATGCCTTTCTTTTTATTAGTTTGTCTTGATGTAATAAACAGACAGAGCTTGAAGGAGGAGCTGAAACTCCCAGTTCCTGAACTCAGAAAAGCTGTCAGTTATGTGTGTCCACACGGTCTTACTTTATAGAAGAATAAAGTAAAAATAATGTATTAAAAACAAATTTCTCGAGGGAAAATGTGCTCATGTCAGCATAGAGATAACTGAGTTAGACACTGTAATTGGGAAAAACAAATGCAGAAAAGTGCAGAAAACTCCAGCTTACCTCAGAGTTGTAATGCAGACGACTTCAATAAGTTCTTTATCGTCAAAATTTGTAAAATTCGTCGTTTATCAGATGCGCACAACTCACACAAACCGATGCAGTTTGTCATTCGACTGTATTCATTTGGAGCCCCGTCACCACAGAAGAGATCAGAAAAACCATAGTGACTGCGATTATCAACCAGTCGTTGTGTACTTGTGTGGTACTTGACCTCTTCAAACATTCTGTGGTATCTCCACTTCTGAAGAAGCAAGGTCTGGATGTGGAAGCCTTGGCTAATTGTCACCCAGTGTCCAATTTGACTTACTTATCAAAATGTCTGCAATGAGCAGTCGCTAATCAACTCCAGTCCTTTTTATCAGAAAACAACCTTCTCGGCAAGGTGTATAATGACATTCCCTTGGCCTTTGATAGCGGCACTAAGGTGGCATTGGTTATGTTTGACCTCAGTGCCGCTTTTGACACTACTGACCATGAGATATTACTGCAAAGGCTGGAGTGTCGATATGGGATCACTGGTGTTGCACACAAATGGTTTTGTTCTTATTTACAGGACAGAACCCAGAGTGTATCCCTGCAAGCTTGTTTAGGGTGTACCACAGGGGTCGGTCTTAGGACTGGTGTTCATCAGCTTGTACATGGGCCCCACTGGAAACCTTATTTCCAGCCATAATGTTACATGTATCTGCCACGCGGATAACACACAGCTGTATCTTGAGATGAACCTGAAGTTTCATGTGAACAGTTAAAATGTATCAGCGATATTCGCTGCTGGATGCATAGTAACAAATTGAACTTAAACTATGGAAAAACCGAAGTTCTTCATTTCTCATCCAGGTACCATACATGCACACCCTTGACTGGCATCACCATTGGCAATGTGGTGATTGAACTCGCACCATATGCGAAAACACTTGGAGTGACTCTAGATTTACATCTTAATATGGAAAAACATGTACAAACATTATCATGCTCAGCGATGCCTAGCCTGTGTTACATTGGGCATTTTGGCAAATACCTTAACAGGAAGTCATGTGAAAGACTCGTGCATGTATTTGTCGTCTCGAGGATTGATTAGTGCGATAGCCTGTTATGTGGTCTACCTGCAGTGAAAGTGAACTATGCACAACGTCTCCAAAACACAGCAACAAGAATTGTGACCAGAACTCGAAAGTTTGACCACATCACAGGAATCTTGAAGACTCTTCACTGGTTACCCGTAGAGAAACGAGTGGAGTACAAAATAGCACTCATTACCTTCGAGGCCTTATATGGTGTGGTGCCGGCTTACATTTCATCGACGCTAAATCGGGTCAAACGCTCTAGAACACTGCGTTCTTCAAATCAGCTTCACCTTAAAGTTCCTTGTGTCAGGACAAAAACATTAGGCGACAGAGCGTTCTCTGTTTGTGCGCCACGTATAGGGAACAGTCTTCCTCTGTCTATCACTGGCTGTGACGAAATTAACCAGCAGCGTTGCTAATACTTGGTCTAATTACACAGAATGATTAGCATATGATGACGTATAGAAGCTGCTGCTTCATCAGACAGTTAGAGTAAAATCTACTTCTAATGTTAGCTATAAAAGACACAAATTGAGAGCAAGTGTCAAATTAAAGTGCACAATAAGTTTATTTTATTCCCATAACACTTGTGTAATACAGAGCAGTCGTGAGTGAATTCTTGGGCTGTGTTCCGAAATGCACACTATTATGTGTGTATGTATTAAGTAGAATATCCCTATACAGTTGGTACATGCTGAACAGCTTGCCAGACCATCACAGAGCAACACACACAAAAACCATTCACGCATACAGCTAGGGTCAATTTGGAATCGCCAGTTAGCCTAATGTGCATGCTTTTGGACTGTGGGAGGAAACCCACACCGGCATGGGGAGAGCAAGCAAAACTCCACACAGAAACGCCCTCGCCGAGCCCGGGAATTGAACTCAGGACCTTCTTGCTGTGTTAACCATTACGCCCCATGCCACCCGTTATTAATACTGTATCTTTAAAGCTATTTCATACTATTTACCAAGCCAATCTTGAAGTCTATCCATTTATGTGCATCATGACGTTAATGAAGTGCACATCACAACCCCTGCTCTAAAATCTATTTCAAAAGAACAAATTAAAGGAACATTTGTAATAGTTTTCCACCACAGAGGGCTAGACTACATCAGTTTAATCACATTACACTTTATATCCTCTGGCTTTAATCATTACTGATATTACTCACCATCAGATAATGATTTTTTCTCCATTTATTTTTTTTACTTTTTAGGGTCACCAAGAGACGGCCCATAAAGGGGGCAGCGGGTCGTCCTGTACAATTCAAATACCCAGAAACGCCATTGAGCCCTGCCACACTGGAGAGACTGGAGGTCCAGCAGCGTCTGGTTCCTTTCTGGGTGCAGATTATAGTCATTGTTTTGATGACTGCTCTCCTATACTTCATTTACATATCAGTCGAAGAGCCGCTGGAGAATCCTTTCAGAGCATCGCTGAATGAAGCTGAACAGTGATGACCTCGCTCTTGTCCCAAACCATCAGGATACACACACCTGAGACGGGGTTTATTACACAACTGAACTTTCTTTCATGGAATTTCATAGTAATGTCATAGTTGCAGAAATCGGTTCACTTGAAGTAAGTTCATTACGTTGATGTGTATGGTTTTGTCTGTTTGTGTATTTACTTGTGTCGGATTTCACCTCGTTCAAAGTTATCAGTCTACTCACTCAAACAGGATCGATAAAATAAACTGGTGAAGTCTTTTATGGCGAGACACAGGGACCCATGTTTTACCCACAGGAGTACTGTATAATTTGTTTTTATTCTATTGTCATGTTGAATAAATAAACGGTTGAATATCTGAGTACTGGTACAACACCCCCCACCCACCACCACCACCCAGACTCAATAATTTATTGAGGATTTTAACTAGCATTTATTATAGGGTTTTTTCTGTTAGCAGGATTATGCAAGAAATACTGATCAAATTATTATCGAACTTAGTGGACGAATGGGGCCTGGGCCAGGAAAAACACATTTTTTTTGGAGGTGATCCAAAGATGGGATTATGTTGAAAAAGGAAATTCAGAAAAATCCTGATCTTTAACATCTTTAATTTTTGTTCATCCGATGCCCACTAGGGGAAGACATTTCATTATAACTATGCAAATTTCTAATAATCCATTTGTGCCTGGCAGAGAAACCTTTCACACTCTGTAAGTGCCCCTCTACTTTTGGGTGGGACATATTTCAGCATTGTGCTGCTGGAAGTTAAAGCTAGCACTTTCATTTTCAGATAAAATAATTTGAAGACTCTTTAATATTTTTGACCCAGTATAAAGTGAGGGCAGCCGTGGCCTAATGGTTAGAGAAGTGGCTTTAGGACAAAAAGGTTGCTGGTTTGATTCCTGAACCAGCAGGAAAAATGTGTGGCGGTGGGGGGAGTGAGCTGCACCTTCCCTTCTTCCAGCCGAGCAAGTCACCTAACCCCCAACTGCTCTCTGGGCACCCCAGCGTGTGGCAGCCCACTGCTCAGAGTGTGTGTGCTCACTTTGGATGGGTTGAATGCAGGGGCGATAATTTCCCTTGTGGGATTAATTCAGTATATCAAAAAAAAGAGAAATATGCCATTTCTTGTAATACTCGCTGCCCTGATAAGTCAAATGCACACGTACCACAAAGTATAAATGCGAATACTCAAAATTACTTCAAATGACCATCCAAACAACTATCTGTCAAAAAAATATCTATAGTTAGCTAAATCCTTAAAGTTCAGTTCTTTTGTGTTCCGGGGAAAATTTGCCAAATTTACTTTTTAAAATCCTTTCGGGCTCTTGGCTCTCTCTTTGTTTTTCAAAGACATCCACAATATTTACTCATGTTTTATTTTCTCTGCATATGGACTATTTTACAAAAGTGCTGCAGCTTGATAAGTTGTGCAAAATTAACATGATATAGCTTCCAGTTTGTTTCCACTGCTGCAGTACACTGTGCCTGGCAGTGTGTTGTATATCTGTAATGTTAAAATAGTAAAACAAAACAAATTATTAATATTATTACTATAAATAAATAAATAAACATTTTCTGTTGCACTAGTAATGTCAAAGAAGCATTACCTGGTTGTAGCAGTGTTATCTGAGAGTAATTTTGGCAGTATTTTTAACTTCAGCTTTCTTAATCCCTGATTAAAATAGTGATTTGGTTTTGTAAATAAAACCAAATGCCATTTAGACTCTGTAGGGGGCGTCCACGAGTTCTGTGTGCTTCACTGTAGCATCAGTGTTGCCAGGTCCACGCTGTTTAAACGTTAAATTCAAGTGTACATTTAGTACATTTTGTAAAATAAAAAAAACAAACAAAAAACAAAACCGGTGGTAAATTGGTGCAGTAAATACACAATACACGCATATGACGTTAACATAGATTAAGTTTCCTTTAATGGAGAATTTGTCCAAAGTTAAACTGGTGTTTCATTATTATTCTATTTAATAAAATAAACGGTGCAACCGACGGTTAATTAGGAACAGATATTTCGCCTGATGTGCATGTATTTGGACTGTGTGAGGAAACCCACGCAAGCAGGAGAACATGAAAACCCCATACACAAACTAATCCCTTGTGTTTGGGGAGTTTTGTGAGACATATCTGGCAACTCCATTTTCAGCCGTTAGCACTGTTAGCACACTCTCTAAAAAAATGACAGGTCACAGCACTCTGCCCACTATAACGAGATGTTTAAAGGTGGTGGCATTAAGTCTGTTGTTTACGCTACTTGTTTTGTTTTTCGTGGCTACAGTAAGAACTTTCACGTTCGAGATAAATGCAGGACTTGAACTTGCACAGTGGGAGAAAACACCCCGCATATCAGCGGATATCAGCACCGAACAGAGGGAAGCCCTGCTCACCAGGTTCAAAGGTGATTTATACAACACAAAGTCTTCTAATGGTTAATCATCTGCCTGTGATTGACTCTTGAGTAAGTCTGTAATTTTATAAATATGCAGTGCTGCTCTGTCCACGTGTTACTGTCTCTTATTCTCCAAGTTCAAAATCCGGGTACTCGTCACGTGACTGACCTCACGCCAGCTGGCGCCATATTTGAAAGGTCAAAGAGTGTTTGTGTGTTGCAAACCTGTATTGACCATTTCACAGGTGTGTTGTGGTCTGATCTAGTTTAAAGAAGTTACATTCATTGCAGCATGTCCGCCTGACAGCAAGAAGTCCCTGGGTTCGAGTCCCAGGCCTTGGGAGATTCTGGGAGGTGTTTGCATGTCCTCCTTGTGCTTGCAGAGGTTTCCTCCGGGTTACTCTGGTTTCCTTCCACGGTCCAAAAACATCCACATTAGGCTAAGTGACTGTTCCAGTTTTCCTCTTGGTATGAGTATGAGTGTGGGTGTGAATGGAGTCACCAGGCTAGTCATGTCGGTGTGACGTCACACCAACTACTAATTAAACTGGCGGTACATTTAAAGTAAGAAATCAACTAACCAAAAAAACAGATTTCTGCTGAACAAGCAACCAAAACTGTATAAACTGAGAATAAAACTTTATAACTGTGTGTTGGGCACTATGTTCTGTTAATGTGCGCAAAAAGGTTTTGCACATTATCTGCACATAATCCTCATTAGGTCCTGATCATGATGTTGACATGAGGTCACACACACGCCCACAAATATTTTGCTCGGCTGATAGATTTATGTACGGTTGTACTGGATGGTGGAGAAAGATCATGACTCCTTGTGATCTGAGAATAAGTTCAGTCATTCATCACCCACACCTGGGGGTAAACAGGAACATCCCATTAGCATAAAGGTGGGCTCACATGATGCCGATGTTGGTCCTGATCTTTACCAGTGTTCCCAGTCTTTGAATATTTCAGTATGCTCAAAATATTTCAAACAGCAGTAAAGACACATACAAATCGGTGTAACATCAGTATCATTAGAGCCTAACCTTTATGGACTGTGGGAGGAAACCGGAATACCTGGAGGAAACCCACACAAGCACGGGGAAAACATGCAAACTCCAAGGGCTGTTTCATGGTCAGGGTTGTCTTTTTAAAATTATACAAGGGACCCCTTTAACTAGGCACTTGCATACTTTATGACTGTCTCTTGTTTATTGTTGTATAGAGGAAGAGTAGTCCCAGCTACACCAGTGAAATCTTTTCTTAATTCCAATAAATAGTGATATCAGAGGAAATTATTTCTCAAATTTTGACCAAGTACAGAATTCAATTCTCTCCACTGTAATAAAAATAGTAGCTGTTACCTGAAAAATTCTGAATTGCTCTCCTGATTACTAACTTTTACTTTTGGAGGGGTATTTTCATACAATCTAGAGAGATTCTTTCTTTGTCAGAATCCTTTGTCCGTCAGAAATGTCTTTTCTGGAAAGACGGAAGTGCTTTTTTCAGTTATTAATTGCTTTTTCTAGAGCAGGATGGTACTGTATAGCTTGCTGAAAAATATAACTGGGATTGGATGTGAAATACTTTCTGTACAGAGTTCCACATCAGCTCGATAAGCATTTCCTTCGAAAAGTGGCTTCTCCGGAAAACCACAATGATTGTCCCTGATGCCGTTGTTACTGCAGTTAATAATATATACAAATAATGTTGCATGAAACCTGCTCAGATAATGTGTTTAGTGAGCTTTTATTCTTAATTCTTTACAAGTGGTGCTGGCAGGTCATGTGTCAAAAAATGTCCTCTCCGGAAAGCATTTGCAGACATACAGTTAAACAGAAATATTTAGCATAATCCGTGCATTTTTTTTTTTTTTTTTTACAAGCCTTGATATTTTGTTAATAGCATTGTTTATGGAAGATATGCTGTAAAAACTTTTGTTTGTCTTCTATCTAAATTTTAATTCCATTAAAACTTAAAAGTTTCTCTTTTTGGTAATATAATATATATTAATATCAGTCGATGACAAGATAATTTAAATACAAATATGAACATATATACATATTTTATATACCTTATTCTGATCTCATCCAGTGTAATTTAGACACCAATAAACCTGTAGCTCTGATACTTCACACAAAATATTCTGGTCTCACAAGGTGTTGACTGGTAACAAGAAACCACAAAAACTAGGAGTTTTATTTTTGAGCTACTGTGAACCCAAAAAGTATACCCCGATTGTGAAACAGCCCCCATACAGAAATCCCCTTACCTGAGACATGAACCCAGGACCTTCTTGCTGTGTGGCGGACGTGCGAACCACTATGCCATGATGCCTCGCTCTGAGGATTAGTGATCATGGATTTGTTTATTGTTAACATGTTGCCGTTCTCTCCTATTGTGCATTTTTTGGGATTCAAATGGGAGTTCAATTGGAACAATCGATAGTTAAGACCGCCCACCACAGAGTCCCTAGTGGTTGTACTGAAGTTATCTTTTTCCTCTGCCTGTGTCCGATCTGAAGATTTAAGCAGGATAATTCAAAACATAAGTTGCGTATCACCACAAAACTTTCAGAATGCCTCAGTATACTTAAAAGACAGATAGTGTTTGATTCCTGGCTTCATCCGAAATCAATAAAATGTTCTTTCTGTTGATTGTATCCAGCTATGTATTTGTAGAGCATAGCAGAGTACAGGCAGAGACCCAGTACACGGCTTTTGCGGCATTCATACATTCATCCGTTCAGGTAGGGAAGCATATTTTCATGACCTTGCTGTGGTGAAATTGATTATAAAAATGTTGTCACTATATTTCCGGTACGAACATGAGTAGCCATTTTGGAGGTGGACGCTCGAGGTGGTCAACCATAGAGCTCTACTAATAAACTAGAGAGTGTACCCCCATTGGCTAAACCACCTGGAAACATGCCAGAGGAGCTGCCATAATACTTAAACTTTATGAAATAGATTGTATAATAGATTGGCCCTGCTGGCGGAAGTGTCTGGGCCCTGTGATCTATTTATTATTATTTTTTGGGGCAGTCTTGGTGTCATTGGGAATGATTGTGTGTGTGTTGGCCCTGTGATGGGCTGGTGTACTGTTCAGGGTGTACCACACCTTCACCCAGAGTTGGCTGAGATAGGCTCCAAACTCCCCGTGCCCTTAGTAGGATAAATTGGTTCAGGAAATGAATGCATAAATTACACAAAAACGAAATAATCATGATGTGGAGAACTGGCATCCTGTTCAGAGTGTTCTCAGGAGAGGTTGCAGGGGATGAATGGAAGATGCCTGATGTGTCTGTAAATTCAATTCATGGCTTAAAATACTGATGACAGGATGCATAACTATCAACCTGGAGATCGCAGGTTCGGATCCAGGTTCATCTGTGACTGGGAGTCCATGGGAACTAATTGGCTGAGCTCCCACGGGAGGGATGGCATGCATTCACCTCCCTGTCACTCACAGCAATCACCTGCCAGTCATGGGCGTCTGTGTATTCATTCATATAAAGGAGCAGATAGCGCTTTCCCTCAGGTAACCCCCAGCAGCAGTTTGTTCACATGCAGGTGGCAGCATTGCATGTCATGGAGGGGGCATGTGCATGCTAACATCCCTCCCTGATTGAGGGTGATTGTATGGGATAGAGACGCAATACTTATAGGATGGTAGTTGGATACAGCTAAATTAGGGGAGAAAAATGGGTGGGATTAATTGGTTTTGATTAAGTACTATGCAGGTTGACACATTCTGTTTTATTTTTTTTCCCAGAGGCCATTCGTATTCCCACTGTGTCTTTCTCAGAGACTCACCAGAACACAAGTGCTCTACAAGAGTTTGGTCATCTTCTAAGAAGAGGTGTGACATTCTTATGATCTGGCCACGACGAATCACTAAACATCAACAATCATTTCATTGTTTTTTTTTGTAATTCTACTTCCATGGGATCGCTAATCTATTTGTCTCTTTCAGTCTTTCCTACAATCTTCTCATCCAGTCTGGTTAAGCATGAGGTGGTGGGGAACTACAGTCACCTGTTCACCGTGTCAGGCACCGATCCCAAGCTGGTGCCATACATGCTGCTGGCACATATTGACGTAGTGCCGGCCAATGAGACTGATGGGTGGGAGGTGCCACCCTTCTCAGCCAAAGAAATGAATGGATTCATTTATGGACGAGGGACCATCGACAATAAACAGTCTGTCATGGTATGGGGTGTCTCTTAGACATTAAAGATTAAAACAATGTTACGTTTGTCTCTGAAGATGATTGTGTCTGTTGTGAAGGGGATTCTTCAGGCGCTGGAGTACTTGTTGGAGCGAGGATATGTTCCACGGCGAGGGTTCTTTGTTGGCCTGGGTCACGATGAGGAGGTGTGACACTCACATTAGGGAGCATCATTTTCACCACTTTAACAAAAACTTTTGAAAAACTTTTTGTCCCTAAGTTAGTTTTGTTACAATACTCGAGAACAGTTTCCAGTAAAAATTTCGGCATAATTTGGGGGACCACCAAAAAATCCACAAATTCTTAAAATATATCCTGACTCGATCTATATCTTCTAAAAGTCTCAGCTTCTTGTTGGGCCGTCTTTCTTTTAATTTTATGAGATAGCACTTTGTCATGACTACCAAATGTTGCCTTGTGATCTGTTTTCATTGATTTAAAAAATTCTCTGTCCTCTGAATTTTTTGTCATACTCTCAGCATTTGCAGGCCACATTTGGAAGGTTTTATTTCTCCTGTGAAGGCTGTCCTTTTCTATGGCCCTTTGCGATTGCTCTCATCTTTCTGTTGTTCTCCCATAACTTTACTATCCTCTCACAACCCTTTTGCTCACATATCAATGGGATATTTGCCTTGTCATAGAAAGGGAGTACTGTATCTTTGAGTAGACAATCTTTGCTATCTCCCAGTTTGTTCTGTTGATTGGAAAACCTTCCTCTTTGTGACAGACCAAACAACGCAACTGCTGCTGACATGGTGGTAAGCGTAGCCCTGTAAATTCTGCATCAGATGTAGCTATGACACCACCCAGTCCAAATATGTGAGACGTCTGATATGTCTGCCTTTTTGAACCCCTCCGCCTTGCTTTTGCAAGCCTTCACCACAGCTCGCTGATAGTGGGGCTTGAACCCCCCGCCCTTTAGATTAGTAAGCCAGCACGCTACCACCCGGACACCACTGTCCCTGCTAATCAGAACAAAAAGGAGTTATTCAATCGATATGTCAGCATTTTTAGGCAAGAGACAGAGGACTTTGGAAATATTGGGGAAAATAATGCACCCTAACTCAAATACATTGACAGTCATGTTCCCATCCCTCCTAAACTGAGAATGTATCTTTGATCTACGTCATCATGCTTGATCTGTACTGTTTAACTGAATATAATAGAATAAAATATTAATGTAAATGCATTATTGACATATATTTTCTGTGTTTTACGTGAAACACAATGACTTAAATTTTGACCTGATGGCATTTAAGTGTTTTGTCCTTACAGATCAGTGGCTACGCTGGAGCAGCGAACATAGTCAGAGTGCTGAAGAGTCGTGGTGTGAAGCTCCAGTTTCTTGTAGATGAAGGTCTTGCAGTTCTGGATGGGATTATAAGTGGTCTGAATGGACCAGCTGCACTGTAAGACCCTTTACACTTTATGCTCTCACATACATTCAGCTCCAGAATTTTTGGCACCCTTAGTAAAGATGGGTTTAAAGGTTACTAATAAATGTCTGACAAAAAGGTCTAGGTTTAAGCTTTGTGCAAGACAAGGTTTCCTTCGGCTGCTCTCATAGTCTAAAGACATACACATTAGGCTAGTTGGATATTCTCTGTTGCCTGCAGGTGGGAGTTTGAGGTGTTGTATGTGCTGGCCCTGTGATGGCCTGTTCAGGGTGTACCCTGCCTTTCACCTGGAGTCGGCTGGGATGGGCTCCAGCCTCCCCGTAAGCTTGATAGAGGGAAAAGCGGTTTGGAAAATAAAATAAAAGTGAATGAATGAAAAAAAAAAAAACCTTTAGTTGTAGTACTTTAACCCCCCAATAAAGAATAAAAAAACAAGAGAAATACAAGTGTCCATAGAATCAATCATCTAAGTAATCATGTTGCTATTATATCTCTCACTTTTGGCTGTTATAAGTTGCATTGAGTATTTACTGTTGGGAAATTTTTTTTTTGTGTCTGTTGCTAAAAAACTTTATTTCGCTCATATTTTCAAGACAAGATTAGGCTAAGGTTCCATATGCGTGATATAGGGAATCTGGTATTCGCGATATGCCTAATTTGTGCTTGCAGATTCCATGTATATGGATTCCCAGTCCGTGAATTCCCTCATAGTTGTGCCGTTCTTGAAAAATGGACACTGCTTATGGGAGAATATCTTCTAGAAGGGCGAACAATTGCAATTACAATGGCATTATGAGAACAGGGAAAGAGAAAGCATCGTTGCTGGGTTCTTCCTACCTCCCAAAAGCGGGATGAGTTCAATCAGTTGATGAGCAAACTGGAAGTAAATGAAGAAAAATATCAGCAAAGCTTTTGTTTTTTGAAAGAACAGTTTAACAGAGTCTTAGAGCTGGTCTATGTCAATTTTACAATGCACTGTAGATCACAATCTGTAATATCACCCAGACAGCGTTCAGCGCTTTGCTTAAGGTAAATCATTAGCATTATAGCCTTAACAAATAAACAGCCTAATAATGTGTGGTCTTTAATACGGTATGTATCAACTACATACTAAGTGTTGGCATGGTTTATGTAATGATACATGAGAGACACTGTAAAGTTCAAAGTTCAGTGTTGGGTCTTATTTGCCTTATTTTAAGTTTTGGTTGTTTGCATGGGTCGTCTCGCTGACATCATGCACGAGAGAATGCCCACAACATATATCATGGGTATCCCGGGTCTGGTTTTCAATGTGGATCTGGCAGAAGTTGCTACATGCTTTTGCTGCAGCTGGAATAAGCATGCCGCATACGAGTATATGGAATCCACCCCACTTCGAGAAACCATTTAGATTTTTACACGCATTCCGCAAGCAGTATTCCGTATACGCATCCCGTGCATATGGAATCTCAGCTTATATCAATTAGCTTAAGTAAAAAAACTTTAAAAAAAATCTCTGCTAAGGGTGCCAATAGTTGTTGTGCTGAACTATTTGAAATTACTCTCAGTGTACTTTTTAGACTTGTTCTTTTTCCATTTTTTTTTTCTCATTCGTATATTGATGTAGGATAGGTATCAGTGAAAAAGGGCAGGCCACAGTGAAGTTGAGTGTCAGTATGAAGCCAGGTCATTCATCCATGCCTCCCAAACAGAGCAGCATTGGCATCCTGGCAGCTGCAATCACAAGGTGAACTGAAACCATGTAACCTTAAACGTGTTAGTATCATATATA
>JAQMYF010000003.1:20125483-20141541 GCA_030014195.1 Neosilurus mollespiculum | reverse complement strand
CTTTACATACCATATTATTTATCGTCACTACATCTATACTTTATATTTTATATTTTTATATTTATATTTCACTTTTATCTATTGGTGTCCTTCAAATAGATATTGATATTTTTTTTTTCTTCTTCTTCTTGAACATTGATAGTTTTTATTCTTCTTCAAATTTTAGGACAGTCGTAACAAGAATTTCACTAGATATTGTACTGTGTATGATTTTCTATGTGACAAATAAATTTGAATTTGAATTTAGTTTCTCCAAGGTCTCTTCCAACTATCTCCTAACAGTTGTTGTAGTCACGGGCTGCTTCTTCACAACAGGAACATAGCAGGGGGTGAGGTGAAATAAATTGTGGTCTGATCTACCCAGTGGGGGGATGGCGGAGGAACTGTATGCATCCTTAGTGTTTGCATACAGTAGGTCTAAAGTTCTCTCCTCTCTGGTGGGACAGTACTCTAGTGGGATGTGTACTGCACAAAAGTTGATAGTGCAGTGTTCATTGTGACATGGTTGAAGTAATCTGAGATCACAATAATGCACTCGAGTGCTGAGTATTGCTGAGTATTAACTTGAGCACCCGGCTATGGTAGCATGAACAGTGTCTGTGGGGTTTACAGAAGGAGGAACGTAAACAGCGATTAAGATAACATGGTAAAATTCCCTAGGCAAATAATATGGTCAGAGTCCATCAGCACACAGTTCAATGTCCAGTCCACAACTCCGCTCTTTGATGGTTATGTGGGTGGGGTTACACCACCGGTTATTGACAAGAATGGCAAGCCCCCTCCTTTTCGCTTATAGCTCATGGTGCGGTCTCTATCGGCCCAGACAGTTTGAAAGCCCACGGTGGATGCATTGTCATCGGGAATATCCTGGTGCATCCATGTCTTCACAAAGCACATGAAACTACACTTCCGTTACGCCCTCTGACTCACTTTCCCATTATAATAGACGGGAGACACAGCTTATACCTTCTCCTCTCTGTAAGCCTCCACTGTCTCGCTGCCTCCCTCCTTCTTCTCTTCTGCCCTTCAGCTCTGCATCCACAGTGTTTTTTCCTCCAGGTTTCAGCTGGTAAGCCTGTGGGTCTGGCTGCTAATCCAGCCGGCATCAGGGCAATCAGTTGATCCCTGAAGTAAACTTTCTTATGTGAAAAAGAACACGACAGTAATTGTTATTTACTTGTCATCTTATGTTATGTCTAAATTAATGACAGCAGAGGCTACTGGTAGTTGACAACTTGAACAATTTTATACACACACACATATATATATATATATATATATATATATATATATATATATATAGCGCACTGTGAAGGTCTGGGGAGCTATTCAGGGTGCACCCCGCCGTCCCTCTAGTATTGGCTGGGATAGGCTCCAGCCTTCCCGCATGCCTCGTAGGATTAAGCGGTTTAGCAAATGAGTGAAATGAAAGTATATTAATCCCACAAGGGACATTAAGCTCTGCATTTCACCCATCTGAAGTGAGCATACACATCAGGAGCAGTCCGCAGCCACATTGCAGTACCCAGAGAGCAGGAGGGAGTTGGGTGCTTTGCTCAAGGACACTTCAGGCGTGAAGTTGGGAGGAAGGGAAAGGTGCTGCTTACTCCCTCTGCCGCCACACATTTTTTCCTGCCGGTTCGGGAATCAAATCAGTGACCTTTTGGTCCAAAACCTGCTTTAACCATTAGGCCATGGCTTCTCCATGTGCACATTTACTTCTCTGTTTTGTTATAAGGTGCTTTAAGTAAACAGCCACTCTTATTAGTTGTGTTACATCAATGATACACTGCATGTTGTGCATATCCTTACTCATACATACCTTTTTAAAATGTCTCCAGACCCTTATGCCTTCACAACTTAGCTGGTTAAAGTTCAGGAAGTAATGCCAACTATAAGATCATATATTTCTTTGTTTCACACCAATGTTTAGATTCCATGGCATCAACGAAAGGATTTCTTCCAAAAACTACGAGGAGCTTGTGCTGTACTACTTTCAACTCATCCAGAACTGTGACATCAGAAACCTACCACCATCGCACACCAGCCAACATGATCTCTGATCTATTCTGGTAAAGTCTGTTTCAGACTCCTCTGATGTAGTCGTTAATATTTTAGGATTGCATAATCAGAGCATCCATGGACAAGGCAATTAGCAAGTTAATCAAAAGCAGACAATCTGAGGGATTATTTCAAATGCAGTGCGATTTACACAAATAATAATATTACCATCCCAATCCAAAGTACCTTAAGTGGGGACTGAATTGTGTGACATCTTACTACTCTGCAGACATGAAGTGTTCATGAAAATAAATGGCATGGTGGTGTAGTGGTTAGCTTATCCACCTCACAGCAAGAAGGTTCTGGATTTGATCCCCGGGCTTGGGCGTTTCTGTGTGGAGTTTGTATGTTCTCCTCGTGCTTGCATCGGTTTCCTCCAAGTACTCCAGTTTCCTTCCACAGTCCAGACATGCACATTAGGCTAATTGCACCTCCAACTTGGTACAACAAATGAATGAGTGAGAGTTTGGGATGATAAGAAACAACAAGAGCTGTGCTGCTTAATATTATAATGTTTACATACTGATTCCAACAGCTCATCCACCTTTCCAATTAAATCACTGATTTATATTATTTAAGGCCAAATAATGACACAGAAACAAGTACTATACATTTTGTGTATTTCATATAAGTTGTGCTGCTGAAAATTCTACTAATAAAGGATGTTATAAAAAGCTTACACTGTATGGCCAAAAGTTTGTGGACATCTGATTGTCATGCTTGTTGATTCTCCCATTTCAGATTTATTCTCCCTTTTTTTACATAATGACACCCTCTCTTCTGGCTAGACCTTTTATCATTTTTGAATTTTGGCTGAAGAGATTTACCAATTCAGTCACAAGAGTATTACTGAAGTCAGGCACTGATGTTGGGTGAGGGGGCCTGGGGTGCAATCAGCATTCTACTACATCCCAAAGATGTTCAGTGGGGTTCAACTCATGGCTTCTTCTGGTTTAATTTTGGGAAACCATGTCTTCATGGATCTCACTTTGTGAACAGGGGCATTGTAATGTTTGGGCTTTGTAGTATCAGAGAAGGCATAACAAAGATATCTTATACAAATGAGTGCTGCCAACTTTGTGGCAACAGGTTGGGTCAGGTGTCCATATACTTTTGCCTGAATTCACAACCTGAATCTAAGCACGTGTGAAATAAAACAACCTTATACTTACTGTGGTAGGATTCCACCACTATGGTTTCATACTTTATAAGTCAACTTTTTAGACTGCAGCACTATATAGTGATTATGATACTGTTGATGTAATTGATTTGTGTGATGATGAATGTCATGTTTTTGTTTTTAACATCCTCTTTGTAGGGGTTTGTTCATAATGTTGTGAATGCGGTTTTGAAGAGTCAGAACTACTGAGGAAAATGTAATCAAGATTTTGCTGTGTACTTCTATATTTGCTATGCACTTCTATATATTATATACTGCACTGATTTAGCTTCTTATTCAGTAGTACGTGATCCTTTTTCAAATGTAATTACTGTGTTCTGTAAGTGGCAAAACTTTAGCCAGCATTTAAGAAGTTTGGGATTGTAAAAGATTACTTGCATCATTACAAAATTCCACCTGATACATTAAATTATAAAAGCGTTTGAGTTTGATCATAGGAATAAAATTGTGGTTTATTTTCTGTATTTTAGAAAAGTATATTGTTAATTCTGGAATAAAAAGACTGACAAAGAGGACCATGGATGTTAATGTAATATGTTTTTTCAAGCCCATACTAAAGACAAAATGATTATTAAAAAAAAATATATATATATATAGAATATTTTAACAGATAGAGAAAAAATGCTCACACAAGTATCAAGCCAAGTTGCTAGACAAGCAGTGCTGTTTTGTTACTGTGTAGAAAATGTAATTTAAATATTGGTAGTAACAGTTTTATGGCCAGTTACAGCATCGGCAGCTCTCGTCATAGATGGTGCCAGCAGGGCAAGGTTGTACAAATGTTTTCCCAGCAACACACTTGAGGAAAGATTTATTTTCAAGAGGATGTGGGTAGTCACCATCTTTCATGGCTGAACAATATTCATGTGGACCTTTATCAGTAGGAACTTGAGCAGCAGGAACTTGAGCAGTAGGAACTTGAGCAGTAGGAACTTGAGCAGCAGGAACTTGAGCTGTGGGAACTTGAGGAACTTTATCACTAGGAGCTTCACCAGGAGGAGCAGATAAGAAATTTTACAAATAAAAAATTATCAATAACAGTAAATATATTAAATTAAATAATTGATTGTAATTGATTTTAATACCAATGTTCAGGAGTTTCTTGAGCTCGCTGATGAGAGGGTATTTTCCCAGTCCACAGAACTGTCCAGTAAAATCATCTAAATCGAGAGCCCACACAAAAGCCCCTCCAAAGTTATTCTCTTTGAGGTAGGTCACCTAACACAGAAACGAACCAATAAGGTCTCCTTAGGATCTGTATAGATTTTAGGCAGCTGCTTTTTGACCACTAAATGCTCTTCTTCCCATTTTAACATTTCCCCCCTGGTACTCAGCACTGTCTGAATAAGGTCAATGCTCAGATCACACTTTTTGTATAATATCTTATATGGAATGTGCTTACACTACAATGCCCTTGTGGAATCATTAGTTGAACGTAGCGGTATACACATATTACAATTCCAAAAAAAAAGAGTTTTACACCAAAATAATTTCATCTTACTCATAAAATCCTGTCTTCACTCTTCATTTCTTACCTTTGTGTCAAAGCTATCCTTGGTGTCAAAACCAACCCACTGACCATCTTTTGTAGCATAGGGTACTTTTTGCTCCTGGATCCATTGTATGCTGGTTCCTTGGAGGAAGCTGCAGATCTGATGAAAGAATCTTGCTCAAGTCCCATATAGGACAAAACAGTAACATTTGTGTGGCTCAATTACAGTAAGCTGTGTACAAACCTCATAATAAGACCAGAAACCAGCCTCTCTGGTGTAGGTGCCAGCAGGAGCAGGGCCACTTGATGGAGCTCCCACGCCACTTGTTGTTGATGACAGTTGAAATGTTCTGCCATACGTGGCAAAACCCATCCTCAGCTTCTCCACTGGAGCACCCTGGTTCTTCCAGTATGTCATAGAAAAATTCTACGAAACCAGAAACAAAATGTTGTACCGCATCGCTGATTGCCAAGCTCAAGTATAAGTGAAGTTGTATAAAGTTTTTCTTTACAGTATTAAGGTATATTTGTTCTCCTGTTTCCTGAGACCATTGATACAGAGGACTGTTGTGTCCAGTGAAACTTTCCCATGTCCCATGAAAGTCATAAGTCATCACACTAATGAAGTCCAGATACCTGCATAATTAATAAAGTAACCAGTTTACTGATACAGTAAATCTTCGTTTAAAAAAATCCTTTTCCCCTTATTATGAAGTTATAAATCCCATTTAAAACTATTAACAGCATTTTATGTTTTTTTTTTTTTTTTAACTTTTGTGATGTGGAAAGGAGTATTAAAATAATTACTATCAAGCTTACATTTCCAAGCTGTTCTACTGACAGGTAATTTGCCTTTTCATGCTTTAATTTCAAGATATATATTTATACTGAATTCAGTTTTTCCTAACATAGCCTACTTGGCAATTTCAGCAATTTCATATCCATTATCTATATTTGATTTCCCAGCAGCCACTGCAGCTGTAAGCATTAGTCGGGGGAGTCCTGTAGTGCTGCTTTCATCCTCATAGGCCTGTTGAATCTCCTGTATGGCAAAAACACATTTATTAAAAGTTTAAAACTCCATTAAAGCATTTGTAGAGAATGATAAAAAGACTTATTAGGTAATTAATCCAGGCAATTGTACACAAATGTCATGTAGAGTAAAATGGGGGAAGACTCCCCGTTAAGGGAAATGTACACTGGTGCTTGAAAGTTTAAATATACAATTTTCTATATTTTTTGCATAAATAGGATTTAAAACATCAGTGAATTTTCACAGAAGTCCTTGAAGTAGATAATGAGAACCCAGTTAAACAAATGAGACAGCAATATTACATATCTCTGAGTTCAAACATGTGTGAACCTTTGATTGCAGACTTCCTTGTGCAGCAATAACTGTACTTAAATATTTGTGACTGTTGATCATGAACTTGGAGAGATTGTAATCCATTTGTCAATACAGAGCTAATTTAACTTCAGGATGTTGGTGAGCTTCCTCATAAGAACTTCTCACACAACATCGGATTAAGTTCAGGACTTTGACTTGGCCATTCCAAAACATTACATTTATTCTTCTTTAACTATTCTTTTGTAGAACGACTTATTTCTTTATGGTCAGTGTCTTGCTGCTACACTCACTTTCTCATGAGAATCAGTTCACAGGTACAACTCAGAATGCATTGTTCCATCCATAATGGAACTCATTGTTCCCTCTCTGACCTGGCCCAGATGCAGCAAAACAGGCCAAAACCATGATACAACCACCATGTGTCACAGATGGAATGGGGTTCTTATGCTGGAATGCAGCATTTTTCTTCTCCAAACATAAGCATTGCACTCATCATTTCTATCAGACTGTGATAAAATAAAACGCAGCTTAAAAATATGAAAAGCAAAACAAAAACTTGGTAGTGTGGAAGCAGGACACATGATTGTTGAATTATGATTGTGATTGATAAACTTGTAATAATGTACTGTTGTATTGTGATTTGTCAAAGTGTATTAAATTGTAGTTGAACTGTTAAATGATGATTTATGAGATTATTTATGTGTAATAACGGGCATGTGAGGAAAGCAGAAAAGCCCAAGAGTGTGAGGTCCCGCCGAAGGCTTTAGTCATGTCTGTTCTGTTTGATCTGCTCTCTCCTCTCCTGTGTGTTTCTCTGATTACAGGCTCCGCCCTGATTGGCTAACCTGTTCCTCTTCCCCACTGGAGGATAAAAGGGGGCCGCTTACCTTGTCCCGATCGCCAGATCGTCTTGGACCTTCATTGAATGAGCGTTTGCGTATCACAGAGAGAACCTGGTCCGTCATTGAATGAGCGTCACGTATTCACAGAGAGAACTTGTGCCGTTCATAGTGAGAAGACGTATTTCAGTGCACGCACCGCGATCCTGCGTTATTCCCCATAGTGTTCATGTACCACGTTTTCCGTGTTTCTAATAAAGGATCCTTGTTTGCACTTGATCCTGATCTTCTCGTCTCTGTCCTGCATTTGGGTCTATCTGTTCATAGAATCGCCGTAACACAGAGCCCAAGATCTGCCACTTAAAGTCAACACCACCTGGTGTAAACAATATCTCAGACACTGTCTTCTCTGAAATGCCTAGAAATAATGGTGGTGAACGCTTAACACTAGAAACTGACTGTATTTAAACCTGGCCTTGAGTGGATTTGTGGGTCTTTAAATGCTCATTTGAAGATCACACCTGCTGAGATGAACTGCTAGTTATTTTCACTCTGACTAAATAACTTATTCCTGAACTTTTTTGAACTGCCAAACAATTTGCTGTTTTGTCTATTTTGATTTGAATAAAACTGCTCTTAATTTTGAATCCACGTTTCCTGGTGAATTGATCTGTGTCTGCCACGACAGTAGATAGGGTTAGTGAATGAGCTTACACACAAAAGCCTGACTGACCAATTTAAATTTTTTAATGGAATTTTTCTTCTACTGTAATTCGTAAACAGACAAACAAACAAAAAACAAATTGAGCTTGTAGCCGGGTGTAATTGAACTTGTATTCCAGTATTAGACTTTAAAATGTATGCTGCTGTTATTTGACATTTACTTTATTATTATTTATTTTTTGTTAAAAAAATATAACATTTATAATATATATATATTATATATAAATTAATAATAAAAATAATTCTGTTGAAATGTATAAATTTTTTAAGTCACACATTTAAGGTAACAATGTTATTAAAATATTACAACGTATAAAGTTACTGAATAAAATAAATTATTTATATATTATTTATATATATGTGATAGTTATGTCAATTTAAGAATGCTTAATTTTCCTACTAGATAACCTTTAACCTATATATGGGGAAACTTGAGGTATTTTTGGATAATAGGAGTTTTACAAAATATAATTGAAAGTAATCTTTTTTTACATTTCTTTAGTCTGAAGATTTCGGTGAGGAGTGATGAGATGTAATGAATAAGAGATGGCCCTCCTTAACTTATATTTCTTTGCTCTATATTTTTGCTCCAAAACACAGTGTGCCATCACATCATTCTGAAATCCCTGAAACTTTTAAATATCTGCATTGACTGTATGGCATGTGTTGAACTGACCTGACAGAGCTGAGTGAATCTTTGCTTGTCCTCTGGAGGACTGCCACGAGCCCCAGGATACTCCCAGTCCAGATCCAGTCCATCAAATCCATACTTTCTGAGAAAGCTGATGGAGGACTGGATGAATGTATTTCTGTTTGCTTGTGTGGACACCATGATAGAGAATCTGGATACAAAGAATGCAGTTCTGTCTCTGCCTTTTTTCGTTTTGCAGAGAATAAACAAAGTATTTCTCAGCAGAACAGTGAAAAAATTAATCAAACACTTACTGAGTTGAACCAAAATTCCATCCTCCAACAGCCAAAAGTGTTTTCAAACTTGGATTACTGTTGAAAGAATCAATATCTAGAATTAGCAGGTCAGTTATAAACCAGAGTATTAAATAATTTATCCAACAGAAGAAAATCTTACCTTTGCTTCAGATTATTGAACGATTGGTAGAGAGTCTCATCATTCCACTCGTAGGTGGCCAGCTGATTTGTATAGTCAATTTTGGCAAAAGCGTAGATCAGATGTGTGCACAGGAAAGGATCAATGTTGGAAGGCACATACTTCCCAGTATCAGGTCTGTACTGGGACCAGTTGGTGAAGTAGCATATAAGCTGATAGGCTGTACCTAAATATTATGACAAAACACTTTAGTAAATTAATTGGATACTTAGAAATTAGGAAATGATGCATAAGAAAATAAAACTCACCAAGGTGGATAAATAACAGGCAAAGACCTGTACGGAAAAGCAAATACAAAGTGCACTGTTCAAAACACACAGCATACAGATGTTAGATAACATGTCAATAGCCAAATGTTAATGAATAAATAAAAGACCAGTACCTGTGAGGAGGAGGAGTTTTTTCATTGTGGTTGCAGTTGTACACTGGCCAACTTTCCAGTGGAAGCAAAACAAGAACTATGTCAGTTTATACTGTAGCACTGGGCCTGAACATGTGAGCAGTAACCAATCAGCCGTGTCTTATTTGCATAATGTGAAGCGAACCGATTAACTGGCATTACTGTATGGCTGTTAATTAATTTTTAAGGATTGCTTTGTTTTTTTGTTTGTTTCTTTTTAGCTTTAAATTGCAATGCACTTTTTAATTCAATACATTATAGTTTGTTGATTTTTAACAGTGAACAAAGCTTCAGAAAATCTCTGATAAGGATCTTGTGACAGTGACTACCAGTGATTCAACTCTAGACTGTTGTCATGTGCCCTTTGTTTGGGTGTTTTATTATTTGCAAATGGTGACTTGCACTTTTCAGGCTTTTAGTGCTACCAAAATTTCATGTGGCAAAAAAGTGTATATTATTAATAATTAAAAACAGACTAATAGGCGTTCTATCAATAGTACTTGTTATTTGATGACCTTGTGCAGACAACAGCTGTGTTCTCCTGCAGTACAAAATCAATTCTTTCTTTTTTTTTTAGAGGCAAGGCATAAAAAGAAGTGAAGAAAGAAGTGGTTCACTAAAAAAAAGGAAGTGGATTGTTAAATGTCATGTAAATCTGTGTTAGTTAGTATTTTTCTATAATCTATTCTTTTCCCCTTTGACAGGAGAAATAACAGTACACTAAAAGTGCAGCAGTTTATAATTTGTTTGCATTTAATGTTAAAGCATTCAGTATTAAACACTGTCTTCTATTTTCATGCGTGTGCATTTCTATAACCCAGCATTATTTATTAGCTGATTTATTTATTTGTTTGTTTGTTTGTTTGTTTGTTTGTTTGTTTATTTTCATTTAAATTTTTTTAAATCGTTTAAAAATGATGTCAGTTTTCATCTTATATCATGACAGTTTTACACTGCCCAGCACAAAAATTTTGTTGGACTTCTTCTAGCCTTGATAAAAGCATTCTATTGCTTCAGTTGGTCCGGTCGAGGCTCAGCAAAGTTAGTGGCAATAAAATGAAGTCCGCTGATGATCTGAATGTACTGAATGAGCAGGTTATCCTGTCAATATACTTTTTATTCCATGATGATACGGATATAAAATTGGGGCTCAAAGAGTGATTCGGGGAGAATGAGGAATCATTTTCACACATGAACTGGCACCACAGAGTCCTGACCTTAGCTGTTGAGAGTCTTTGGGATGTGCCGGAGAAGACTTTATGGAGTGGTTTGATTTTTTTTTTCCAGTCAGCAAGATGAACCCCAGTAAACCTGGATGGGAATAAAGGTTGTGATGTTGCTTAAATCTGTCAAATCAATGGCATGGTAATTATACACCAATGGCTAAAGGTGGGCCAAGAAAATTTTAGAGTGCTTAATTTTTATTTTATTTATTTTTTTGGCCGGGCAGTGTATTATTTCTCAAAAGAATTTATATTTATACTTAATATGCAGGGCCGTAGCCTTTGGGGTCGGGGGATCTTCCAACCCTCCCCACAGCATGTGAAAGTCTCCATTTCTACACCAACTCTTCTGTTCAAGATGGATCGGCAACCATGAAAAATCAGACTATAATAAAAATGACTAGACTTATGCAGATCATCTCCTTTCTATCAATAGGTTATAAACATCAACATGTTCACATATCACAGTGATGACTTTAGACACTTTGACAGCACACTTATTTGCTAGTGCTCGTGGTTACCAGTTAGTTAATGCTGTGGCCTGTAAAAGAAGAAGCACGGAGCAAACAAGAAGTTAATTTCGGCAAAAAAATGTAAGAGTGAATATGCAGGTGTGGCTTATGAGGGCTGAATGTGTGTTTTGTGAAGTGATTAGAGCTATGATATAAAGCGTGGTGTCTCTCTTGATGAAATGAGTCCAAGAAAGAGCACTTCAGTGCTAAAACTCTATTCATTTCAATGGAGAGGAAACCAACTAGAAAACGAGTAAAAAAATCTGTCAGAAAACTGTTCAGGCACTGGACAGATTGGTTGAAGGTGGTTTAAGGTCAATATCTATACAACTGTGGGAGAATCATGGGTAAAAAACACGCTCTGGCAGATAATTAACAATTATTTGCAGAAAGTAAGGTGGATCTCGCTGGATAGTCCCTGAGAAGGAATATTTCATCAAGTGCTGAGCAAGCTATCAGCTATATCTGACAAGATTGAGAAAAATAACTTATATTTACATGCATTGGATTGTGAGAAAATCATCTCATTTAAAACAACTTATTTAATATCAAGAAATCATTGATATCAAATACTTTCCTTCCAGATTTCTTTTTTGATTTTTGTGGAATAACACCAGAATGAATGGAAAAGCTGGCCAGCTAGGGTTTGTGTTTGTGCCCACTTGCTGTTTTTTCTCCTGTAATTACATGACTACTAATAATATATGAGCTGATATCCTAGAATTAGATTAGCCGATCAGAATGCACAGTTGCTCATATCCAGTGAGAATATTATAATAATAAGCAATTATTGAATGAGGTAAAGTATGATATGGAGAATTATTTGACTGAGAAGGCTGAAGCGGAAAACAACCTCCGAGATCTGAATAAATAAAGGACTGTCTACAGTACTTTATTTATTCACATCTCGGTGGTTGTTTTTCTGCTTCAGCCTTCTCAATCAAATAATCAGGGTTGTATATGTTGACCCAGTACCATAACTTAAAAACTAGAGCCAATCAACAATTTTAAACATCATTTTTATTCTCTGAGTCCCAAAATTAGGAAAGCTTGACTATATTTATTTCAGAGGCATTTTAGACCAGTTATCAACTTATCCATCGCTGACAGTGCATAATGTGAACTGTCAGTGATGGATATACAACATATACAACCCTGATTTAGAACTCATGAAGGATGGGTGAGTTATAGTCACAAAATAATTCATCTTTCACTGAATCTAGGAATAAATTCACTGATTTGTCAGTGTTTTCTTCCTCAGATCTTGAGGGACACATACATTTTTTGTTCAGATGAAGACATGCCTTGTACTTGTGTGAACAGTGCAAATAACTTCTGCTATGTTTGTAGTGATGTTTGCATCACAAAAGCGCAGTAGACAGGATGGGGTGCAAAATTTACAAAGGTTTGTGTGTTACAAACAAACCAACAGCGACTTAAGTATTGTTAAACTGACTATAGACAAAAATTAAACTGTCAGCTGTAAAACTGATGATTTTCAAGTCATTTAAACTGAGAATGATTTTGCAGAAGGACAAGCAAAACTTAGATCATATCACTTTTGTAAATTTTGCTCCCCCACCCTGTAACTGCTCGGGTTAAGAAAGCCTACCACCTTTACTTTGGGTGCAAAATGGGGATTACGACAAGAACTGGGCCCCACACATATTGTGCAACAATTGTGCAACAGATCTTCACCAGTGGTTGAACAGGAAAAGGATATTGTGTCCTTTTTCTGTGCTAATGATTTGGAGAAAGCCAACTAATCATATCAACAATTGTAACTTCTGCATGGTACCTGCATTTGGGAAAAATTTGACAAAGATGAAAAAATAGACTGTATAGTTCCATTTAATAAATCCAAGAGACAGGCCAAGAAGCACCAAGTAAACACTGAATAAGACCTGATCTCGGTACTTGTATATCTATTAGTACATTTTGTTCCAAAAGTAATTCATATATAACCCTTCTGTGTTACAAAAAGAGAACAGGTGAAATGTTATTATATAAACAATCAGAAAACACTATGATTCGAAACTATGAAAAAACTATGTTTATGTTTTATCATGAAAACTCTAGTATAGATATCAACTAGAGATATCAACACAATATAATTATGGAGATGTAAAATGTAAAAAACTTAAATATCTTAGAAACGGTAGCCAGTCTGCCATTGGTACTGTCATATTTGAATTCAGCATGCTACAATCCATAATTAACTGCACAGTTTACAGTAGTGTGCAGTGAAGATTATACACCACCACTTTTGTCTAAAAGGGCTCCTAAAAATATATATATAATTTTTTTTGGTGGAAATGTATTGAACAGTGCTATTGTAGACAATGAGAAAAAAAATAAATTTCGACAAGTATATAGTATGGATACTAAACAAAAACACTGAAAGTACCAGTTTTTCTGGTAAATTGAAAGGTGTCGAAAATTTTATTTTTTTTACTTTTGCATAGCATGAATGAACTTCAAACCATATGGAATGGTTTAGCGAGTGAAGAAATAAAAAAATACAGTGATGCAGTGATGTTTATACACTTAACAAAATGAAGATAAATCAGAAACCAAGTACTATTCAAGTATTTTTGTAGAGAAATTAAAAAAAATAACTATTCAAGTATTAAGTGAGGAAATAAAAAAATATGGGAACACTAAGCCTGAAAGGTTAAATGCTGTAATCAAAGTAAAGGGTGACCACACTAAATATTGACTTTTTTTCTTCCTCAAAAAAGAGACTGTTATTTTTGTTATTACTATATATTGTTGTTTGTTTACTTATTCTCAACAACATGATCCAAAATTACATGAAATAAATACTTGAATAGTACTTGGTTTCTGATTTATCTTCATTTTAAGTGAATAATGCTTGAATAATTACAGACACTCACAGGTTGTGACGGGCACTCAAGCAGGTAGCATTGTTATTATCATCACACTTAAAAATGGACAAACACACCATAAAAATATTATTTTAGTTTGTGTTTTCTTGTGTTTCTTTGTAGTTCACACAAAGATTTTGAATTATTTTGCAAACACACCTTTAGAGATTAGATTTTTTTCTGTATTTGTGTAGTATGTAGGCTAAACTCTGAATGAGAATGCTAAAATCACTCCTGTTAGCTCCACAGCACATATGGAGCGCCACTCTGTTAGTTCATCTCAAAGTTCACAGCTTACCTCAACAGTCTATGTAACGGTTAAAATATGCAAATATAAACTGTAGAAATGTCCTTTTAGTTTGCTTTTTATTAGTTTCCTACATAGTATTACCAAAAAGGAAAAGTGTTTAAAGAGACACCGTTACACAGCCCTTTGGCTCTGCACCCTCCTATGCTGGGAGCAACCCGCATACGTCATAATTAAAATTTATATTAAAAAATATTATAAACAGTTGTGTCTGTGTTGGCCCTGTGATGGCCCGGCGAGCTGTTCAGGGCATACCATGCCTTTGCCCAGAGTTGGCTGAGATGGGCTCCAGCCTCCCTGTTCCCATAATTAGGATTAAGAGGCTTAGAAAATGAACGAATGAAGGAAATGTTATAAACCATTTAAATCTTGTGTTCAGTGTTCTATTTTGTTTGTTTGTTTATTTTTTTTTTCTTCAAGCTTGGTAGGTATCGCTAAAATGATGAGGAATATTCAATGACATCCACCTATCCTTTAGTGCACAATTATTAATCATCCCCCAGATGGTGAACCAATCATATCACACTATTTCCTTGTAGTAAATACTCACAATAGATACCTTTTCAAGCAAACACAGTAATTAAAGAGGTGAACTGGGCTGTGTTCACCTCTTTACAACACTGAGCAGCTCTTTATTAAATTCTATTTTTAATAAACAGGTAACATTAATGTAATCTGTGCCACAACAGTAGACAGAGTCATTTAGTTTCCACTCACCTCCGAGTGAAAAACAACCTGTTGCTCTCCATAGACTTGTATTGAGATATAATCTTCTAATATTACTTAAGTTTAAGCTTAATGCACCTAATGACCGCTTTATTGTTGGGTGTAGTATCAAGAAGACAGAGAACTTCCATGTAATCATATCTTATAACGTCAGTATAATGGCTTTTTCTGGATGATAAATATGGATAGGTTTTTGCAGATATGAGGATTATAGATGTGGTATGCCAGAGCACAAAATATAAAATATGGGCTGTTTAATTTTTTATTTTTATATCTAGTGCAAACAATTGTGTGTTGTATACATGATTCATTAAAACCCATAGAAGCTCAGATTTTATTGGAGTTGTATGGCACAGAATATGTTCTGCTTTCAGTACAGTAAAGCTAGATAGACATTTGTTGGACAAATGCTTGAAAAATTTAATTTCTAGGGAAGCTCAGCTGTTTTTTGCAGTCAGTCGGGAGTAGACGGGACATGACGCTAGGCTGCTGTATGATGATTGGAGAAACTGTCAGAGGGTGGACCTCTTTTTGATTGACTGCCACAGAATAGCATTTCAAATTCAGTCCCACGTGGAAGTGAAGTCGTGAGACTAGTCCGTGAGAGGTAGTCTGTTTTTGCAAGTGATATAGCCTACTCTTTTTATTTGTACATATTCTACTGTAAATAAAAACATACATATTGTGTTCTTCAGTCTGGTCCTTGTTTTAACCTAGCATTGTTTGTTTGTTTAGTAAAGTTCACTAGCTGTGCATAAGGGCAGACAATGCAAGACTAAACAGCAGGGCAGATCAATGCCCAAGATTGATTTGGTTCAAAAGTCAGGAAAAATAATGTCTTTTCAACTCTTCTGGTATGACGAGGTGAACTGGTTGACTGGAATTGCTGTGATGAAGAGAATGTACCGCTGGCCTTCAAATGAAACCATTTCAGGGAGTTTGATCAAAACATCATGGATGGAGCCATGTAAACTTTGTGTTTATCATTAATAGTTTCTCCACCATGTGCTACAGAATGTTTTGCTTGGCGATCAAATACCTATTTCACTTGATCACATGTAATTTGATTTATTCAATTCAATTCAGTTTTATTTGTATAGCACTTTTTACAATTGACATTGTCACAAAGCAGCTTAACATAGTAAAATTAAATTAGGGAGCAATATAAACCTGTTTCCACAACCCCTACACATCCTTATAACCTTTTTACAGGGTAGTGGTTTTTTGTGTTTT
>JAQMYF010000003.1:20105245-20116824 GCA_030014195.1 Neosilurus mollespiculum | reverse complement strand
AAGGAAAAACTCCCTCAGTTGACACAAGGAAGAAACCTTGAGAGGAACCAGGCTCAAGAGGGAAACCCATCCTCATTCTACTAGGTAGAAGAAACTGACTGGCCTGCTCAGTGCTCAACTTCACTAATGGTCTTGTGGCTGAATGGGGAAATCAGTAGCCATGCTCTAAAAGCGAGTAGACACCAAGAATGGAAGTCTGAATCTGGAATAGGATGTTTAACAGGAATAATGGGAATATAATAGAAATAATGTGGGAATAATATTTGGGTTTTATGGTCAGGTGTCGACATAATTTTGGCCATATAGCAAAATATTTATAGTAAAATATTTATTGATATTTTGAACATTTTTCCAAGATTTATCATGTATATATCATTATGAAATCATGATTAAACAAATGCTTAAGCCTATTTCGTGGATCTTTTTTTTTTCTCTTAAACTAATTTATTTTAAATGAAATTTTTTTATGTACATTAGTTTGTCTTTTTCTAATGTCAGGTAATTTAGCTTCATTCATACACTGATTATTAGAAACGTGCACCAAGAGATAAACAGTTTTAAAATTAGATGAATGAGAAAAAAGGCAAAAAAAATAAAAAAAAATAATAATAAAATAAATAAAAAACTGTTATAGGAAATAGAAAGCACATAGTTTTAATTCTATATGTTTGTTTCTTTTTTCAAAGGGGCTAAATAACAGCTGAACTGCATGGTGGCATAGTGCTTAGCACAAACAAGAAGGCTCTGGGTTCGAGTCAGACATTTGTGCGTTTCTGTGTGGTGTTTGCATGATCTTTCTGTGCTTGTGTGGGTTTCATCTTAGTACTCTGGTTTCCTCCCAAAGTCCAAAGACACGCACATTAGGTTAACTGGCTTTTCCAAATTGCCCCTAGGTGTGAGTGTGAATGTTTTTTTGTGTGTTGCCCTGCAATGGTCTGGTGAGCTGTTTAGGGTGTACTCCACCTTTGCCCAGTGTTGGCTGAGATAAGCTCCAGCTTCCTTGTGACCTTAACAGCAGTAAGCAAATGAGTGAGCGTGAGTGAGTAGATAACAGTTGTGTGGTCATTTTATCAGTCTAACATAGCTTACTTGGCAATCTCAGCAATTTCATATCCACTATCAATAACTGATTTTGTAGCACACACTGCTGCTGTCACCATAAGCCGAGGACGCCCTGTAGCATTGCTTTCATCTTCATAGGCCTGCCGAAGCTCCTACAGGGCAAAATCACATATGTATTAACATTTTATCATACCGCCATGAGGGAAAAAGTTACAAGGACTCAGTGGGACCATTTCACCATATGACCATGTGAATTCTGAGATCACATTAACAAAATATTCTCTTCATTTTAAAATATGAATAAACAAAAGGGTTTTTTAGTTGGAAAAAATAAAGTAAATGTTTAATAACTTAAATATTTAATATTCAAGGTTATGCTCAATTTCCAGGTCGCTATTCAAATGTAAGCAATTTGTGATATTGTCCATGTTAACTACTTTATACCAAAGGTTGGCTAGTTTTCATGCTCTTCTCTTTTAATTATTCATTCATTTATTTGCCGAACTGCTTAATCCTACTAGGGTTGTGGAGAGTCAATCTCAGTCAACCCTGAGCGAAGGTGGGGTATATTCTGAACAGCTCACCAGTCAGTTGCCATGTCAACACATGCACAACCATTCACACGCACACCTGGGTGCAATTTGGAATGGCCAATTCGCCTAAAGTGCATGTCTTTGGACTGTGGTAGGAAACCGGAGTACCCGGAGGAAACCCACACAAACACAGGAAAGAACATGCATACTTCACACAGAAATGCCTGAGCCTGGCACTCGTACCCAAGACCTTCTTGCTGTGAGGTGGACGTGCAACCACTATTCCATTGTGATACCCAGTAGTCACCAATCAATTAGGCTTAATATAGCCCTGATCTGGGGTATTATGAGACACATTTTATTATTGGATATTTTAAACACAACAGGCATACATCCATTCTTATACATCCATTCTGATAAGAGTATTTCCCTCATCATCATCATCATCATCATCATCATCATCTTCTTATTCTTCTTGGTCCAGGGTCGGGTCATGGGGTTGTAGCCTAAGCAGTGAGGTCCAGATGTCTCTCTCCCCAGCCCCTTCCTCCAGCTCTTCTGGGGGGAAACTGAGGCGTTCCCAGACCAGCAGCAAGACATAGTCCCTCCAGCGTGTACTGGGTCGACCCCAGGCCATTTTCCCAGTTGGACATCCCTGAAACACCACACCAGGGATTTGTTCAGGAGGCATTCTAACCAGCTGGGTTTGAGGGTTCTGGCCACAGCTATGGGCTGCCGCCTCCATAATGGAGGCACGGAACATGGCCCATTTGGATTCTATGTCCCCTGCTTCCTTTGGGATGTGGTTGTAGTTTTGCTGGAGGTGGGAGTTTATGGCCCTTCTGGCAGGAGATGCCACCAAAAGTTCCCAGGAGACCCTAACTACACGCTTGGGTCTCCCAGATCTGGAGGGCAGCTCACCATCCCACCTATTAATATATATAATATAATATATCTTATTTTATTTTGCCCCATTTGTTGCCACCAAATTATTGCGTTTTCAGATTTCTAGTTAAACACCTTAATTTATTTATTTTTAATTGCATAACACTTAGTCTATGATGGCAATATCCAGATAAACATATGATGTACTGACTTGACAGAGCTGAGTGAATCTTTGCTTGTCCTCTGGAGGACTGCCGTGGGCTCCAGGATACTCCCAGTCCAGATCCAGTCCATCAAATCCATACTTTCTGAGAAAGCTGATGGAGGACTGGATAAATGTAGTTCTGTTTGCTTGTGCGGACACCATGATAGAGAATCTGGATACAAAGAATGCAATTCTGTCCTATTTACTTTTACATAAATTAGAAATTTAACTGTAGAACCACAGAAATGCACTTACTGCGTTCTACTACATTCTCCTCCTCCAACAGACAAAAGTGTTTTCAAACTTGGATTACTGTTAAATAAATAAATATCTAGGATTAGAGAAACAGTTTTAAACCAGTGTATAAAATAATTTACCCGAAAGAAGTCAATGCTACCTTTGCTTCAGATTATTAAACGAGTGGTAGAGAGTTTCATCGTTCCACTGGTAGGTGTCCAGCTGATTTGCAGAGTTAATGATAGAGAATGAGTAGATCAGATGTGTGCATAGAAAGGGATCAATGTTGGAAGGCACATACTTCACAGGATCGGGTCTGTACTGAGACCAGTTGGTGAAGTAACATATAAGCTGATAGGCTGAACCTAAATATTATGATAAAACACTTTAATAGAGTAATTGGATGTATAAAAACAAGGAATTATTATTAATTAATGTTAAAATTAGGCATACAGAAAAGCTCACCATGATGAATAAATAACAGGCAAAGACCTGTAAAGAAAAGCAAATACAAAGTGCAGTGTCCAAACATGCAGCATACAGTTATCAGGTAACATGTCAATAGCCAAATGTTAATGAATGAATATCAAGATAAATAACATTTATACCAGTGAGTAGAATAATTCTCGTCATTGTGGCGTCTACCTTTTCAGTGGAAGCAATAATAAGTATATTGATTTTTTTGTCTTGTTGGACCTGAACATATCTGCAGCAACCAATCAGCAGTGTCCTATTTACATAACTTGTTTGCATTACGGGAACTGATAAAATTTCTGGCTGATGTTACTTTGAGGCATTCAGTAAAAGGCCAAGGATCTCTTTGGCTTTTTCTAAATATTTTTATTTCTCAAAAAATTATATTAATTGTGATGTTTCTGCCTATACCTGTTTTCTAACTTACCTATCGGGGGCAATACCATGATCATGAAGGTGGTTTGGCCAGAGCAGAGCTCAGCCATTGCACTTGGGCTGTGCTGACCTGTGCGAATTCCCTATTTTGCTATTCTTAGGATGTTTACGGTCCCCAACAATGCTGACATCTGAGCAGTACCAGTGATGTCAGAAATCCCAAGATGCTCTTGCCATCTTTCAAACGTTCGGACACAGTAAGTACCCAAATTCAAATTCAAATTTATTTGTCACGTACAAAATCATACGCAATACAATATGTAGTGAAATGCTCGTTATGACTGTCCTAAAAATTGAAGAATAAAAACTATCAATATCAAGAAGAAAAGAAATAACAATAACTATAACTATTTAAAGGACTTTATAGTTAAAGTCAATATAAATATAAATATAAAAATGTAAAAATAGAAAATAAAATAGAAAATATATAGAATAGAAATAAAATAATAATATATAAAATAAAATTAAAATAAAATATGGCATACAGAAATATATATAAAATGAAATATAAATGCAGAACAAATTAAATATGATGAAATATAAATGCAGTGGCAAGAGTGCACCCTGAACAGTTCGCCAGGCCATCGCAGGACTTTGCATTTTTAAATCTATTTTGAGTTACTCCACACACTTTATTCCACACTTTTCCCTGTACGTGCATGTGTGTGTGTGTGTGTGTGTGTGTGTGTGTGTGTATGTGTATGTGTGTGCGTGTGCGCAGTTTAGTGACTTGGAAATAAAAGCCGGAGGGTTTAATAAATCATACATATGTATGTGTAGGCATATGGTTTTTCTCTTCTCACAAACTGTGATGAAACTGAGCTCATTGCAGCTCCTGTTGCCAGCTCATTGCAACTCCATGTCATCATTTCAGTATAAATTTCACTGTTGTACGAATGGTGATACAGACTGACATTGAAACAGGATGTGATATGAACTCTTTTAATGCTGTTTTTCACTCATGCCAATGTCTCAGACATCTGTAGCTTTACAAAGCAAAAGTAGTGGTAGCTTGTACCTTTTTTGTTAAAGAGTACAGGTATTGTTCATTGTGCGTACGTAATACATTTAAGCAATACAGACACATACTTTCACATGAATGACCATTAAAAGCAAAAAACAGGGTGATTTTTATCCGGTTGATTATAAGCGGTGTGCTGGACTGTGGGGGTTAGCAGTCGTTTTTTCCACGAAAGTGACAACACGTTGGGCGGGGTTGACATCTCTTGTGGAGACAGTGAGACGTTACATTCTAGTGACTCGGAGGACAAGAATGCTGCCAGAGAAGAGCATGACGGTAAATCTGAAGTGGCTAACGTTTTGTCAACTCAGCTTTCAGGTCATCAGTTGGATTAGGAGCAAAAAGAAATTTGTTTGTGCAGCTCGGCACTGGCCGATAATGTGTTATGCTACACGGGTCAGTGACGTAGCCCAGCCAATCCAACGAGTTCACATCACTACCAGGCTGCAACAGCCAATCAGAAAGGCAACATGTTTCTGAGCATGCCTGGAGTCATAACATGTGCGCACACTTTCAAAACAGGCATGGACTGATGTTGCCGGAAGGAACCGCTCATGTTATGATTGTTTTAAATAGCTAGTAACACTAATTCACCACAGGTACACTTTAAATGATTAGGTAGGGCAGTGGTGGCTTAGTGGCTTAATGGGTTACTGATCCGAAGGTCAGCGGTTCAATCCCCACTATCACCACTGTGAGCAAGCCCTTCAGCAAGGCCCTTAACCCTCAATTGCTCAGTTGTATAAAAATCATAATTGTAAGTCGCTCTGGATAAGAGTGTCTGCCAAATGCTGTAAATGTCAATGTCAAATGATATTCTGTCATATGCACACATGCTGTAAAGTGACCCCAAAAAAGTAGGACTGGTTTAAATAAGGGTTCATGTCCCTCTCTAAAATCCATGAATACCTGGGTAAACTATTATTCTTTTTTTATACAATATCAGAAACACATTGGAACAACATCAGTACATTCAGAGTGACATCAGTATGAATGGCTATAACATCGGAATCACACTGGATAACAATCGGAGAACATCAGTACATGTCGGAACTAAATCAGCTGAAACAATTGGACTAACATCAGGATAACAATGGAGTATGATTGGCACAAATCTGGATCATGATCAGTATCGTGTAAGTGCACCTTTAGCATTGATGAATGCTGAAGGGAAATAAAATCTACAGGTTGTTTAGAATTTAAGTAGTATAGTTTAAGGTGGTGTTTCAAATGGTGGGTGAAAGCATCAGTAGATTCAGGGTTTAGATTCATACTTTAGACTTAAATATTGACACATGTTGAGACCATCATGTCACAGATCTTGCCTTTAATATTGCGCAGGCTCAGTGGTTAATGCTCTGTGTTACTAATCCAAAGGATGGGGAATCAAGCCCCATTGCACTGCCTCTGTTGGGCCCTTGAGCAAGGCCCTTAACCCTCAGTTGTTTAAAAAAAGAGAAGTGTAAGTCGATCTAGTTAACAGTGCCTGACAAATGCTGTAAATGTAAATGTAGAGGAAATAATATGGTTATTCTTACTCTAGATTGATATATTTTCCTTATCATCAGCCTTCCTGGTTCAACTTTGGGATGGGGCCAAATGTGATGTGGGACAAGGAGAAACTAAAATTGTTTAAAAATGCATTCTGCTAATTATGGAATAAAACAATTGAAAATGAGCACAGTGACTTGCATAAATGTTCATGTAATATGTTTTGCAAGCCCATACTAAAGCAAATAAAATCAGAATGTAAATTCAAGAGTACAGCAAAAATGCTCGCACAAGTACCAAACCAGGTATATGAGCCATGTACAGACCATCCTATGCCATTTTTTTAATCTGTAGAAAATGTATTGTAAATCACGTCTTCATCACTTTCAATAACATCATATAGCAATTTTATAGCCAGTTGCAGCATTCGCAGCCAGGGCAGGGCTTGATAAATGTTTTCCCAGAAGCACACACGATGGAAACATTGCTGTAATAAGGATTTGGGTAGATACCATCTTTTCGGGCTGCACAATACTGATCTGGATCTGTAACAGCAGGAGGAGCAGTAGAGTAGCAAATATGAAATTAGACCAAGAGGAATTCATTTTTATCAGTAACAGTAATATTAAACATGGAAAATTGTAATTGATTTAAACACCATTGTTTAAGTATTTCTTGAGCTCAGTGATGAGAGGGTATTTCCCCAGTCCACAGAATTGTCCAGTAAAATCGTCCATATCGAGAGACCACACAAAGGCCCCTCCGATGTTATTATCCTTGAGGTAGGTCACCTAACACAGAAATTAATTGATGAGGTTTCCATATGATCTACGTAGAAATTAGGTAGCTACATTTGCACTACTTAATGCTCTTCCTCCCATTTTGGCACCCCCAAATGCTCTACAGTTTTACACTAAATATTGGGAATTTCATCTTACTCTAAAAATTCTTTATTCACTCTTCATTTTTTACCTTTGTTTTAAAACTCTCTTTGCTGTCAAAACCAACCCACTGACCACCTTTTGTAGCATAGGGTACTTTTTGCTCCTGGATCCACTGTATGCTGGTTCCTTGGAGGAAGCTGCAGATCTGATGGAAATAAACCTTTAGTGCTTGCTCATCAAGTCCCATATAGGACAAAACAGTGACGTTTGTGTGGCTCAAATACAAGTAGGTGTGTACAAACCTCATAATAAGACCAGGAACCAGCCTCTCTGGTGTAGGTGCCAGCAGGAGCAGGGCCACTTGATGGAGCTCCCACGCCACTTGCTGATGATGACAGTTGGAACGTTTTGCCATACGTAGCAAAGCCCATCCTCAACTTCTCCACTGGAACACCTTGATTCTTCCAGTATGTCATAGAATAATTCTGCAAAATAAGAATAAAAAAATAATGCAGCAGTGTTGTGCATCTTTGTTTGCCAAGCCCAGGTATAAATGAAGTTGTAGAACAGCATTGTACAGCATTAGTTCTGATTTCATTTCCTGTTTTCTGAGACCGCTAATACAGAGGACTGTGGTGTCCAGTGATTTGTTCCCAAGACCCATGATAGTCATAAGTCATCACGTTAATAAAGTCCAGGTACCTGTAGAATTAATAGAGATAATTGATAAATAATGAATAAAAAAGGTACACTTTTATTTCTGCAAATAAATAACTTTTTGTTTAAGGCGAGGTGGATATTGCAAAATAATCTCTGAATATCCACCAAGGTTGTGTTTTAGTAAATACTCCATGAGTACATAAGAAGAGCAAACTCTTTGTTTGTTAATTTTAAATTCATTGAACCATTCTCCAAAGTATTCAGGGAAGGTGAATATTTAGACTGAATATGTAGAAACAGAATAAAATATTAAAAATTTTGATGGTTGATTTTGCGGGTAATTCTATAACAACCCATAAGGATTAAGGACTTTCATTTTAATGAAGGTAACCTACTGTGAAATCTGAGGAATTTCATATCCACCATCAATAACTGATTTCAATGCAGCTACTGCAGCTGTGACCAGAAGGCGGTCGTGCCCTGTTGTATTACTTTCATACTCATAGGCTTCTCGAAGTTCCTACAAGGCAAAAACACACATTAACACCGCACCATTAGGTGATCGTGGGATGGTAAACCTCAGCTGAAGTTGCATTTTTGGCAACTCTACATAGTTGTCATGAAGCTAGGGTACTAGAGTAAAGAAAAGAATCATCCCTTTTTAAAACATTCACATTTTGTTGCTTTGCAGTCTGAAAAATAAATAAATAAATAGATAAATTCCAGCTGTGTTTATTCAATTTCCTCCATTTACAACAGGCAAGTGAAAGATATAATAGTGACAGTTCAGGGGAAAAAATTACTGAGATGATTAAAGAATCACCCCATTGTGACAGTGCTCTGTGCCCTTTTGCCCTTGATTTTGATTTGTATGAATTTGCTGAGATTCTTCTTTACCAACTTTGCACATCTAGACTGTAGAATGTGTGCCCTTTCTGCTTTACAGAACTGTCCATGCTCAGTCATGTTGCATGGTGAATGTTGATCTGCAGTCTTCATTTTTTCATATTTCATATCTTCAGATTTTCTTTAGGTGCTACAGGTTATTCAAATTTTTTAAATTTCCTGACCTTTTCATAGTGCCTTGCCACCCATAGTTGAATGTTTGCGGTTTTTAATGGAATAGCTGTTTTTATGCTGAACTAATCAAAATAATTACAGTTAATTACAGGTGGAAGCCAATTAGCTCAGTGTGCAATGGAGAAATGGATTAGTTACACGTGACTGAGTTTACCATTATTTTTTAGGAGAGGGTGATCCTTTAACTAGTGATTCTTCTTTTTCTTTTGTTGCTCACTTATACCTTTCACTTGGCTGTTAGAAATTGCATCGAATAAATATAACTGCAAAAATATTCTTTTTGTGTGTGTCTACATCTCAACCTGATGATCTGAATATTTTGAAAGGATTTGATTCTGTTCTATACCCACTGAATATTAGGTAAACACCCATCAGTGTTAAATAAAAAGTTCACACATAAAAACCCTGACTGACCTGTTCTGTCATATTTCTACTGAAATGCTGTGAACTACTAACTAGGGTTTTATATAAGAAACAATTAAAAAGAAAAAACTTTTCTGAATATATATATATATATATATATATATATATATATATATCCCGCAGTAATTTCCGTTGTGGGACTAATACAGTATATCAGAATCAAATCATTTAAAAGAAATGCATGGAACAAATTTTTGATGTTTGTTATTTAAACATTTCGATGAATTCGGTTCTGTAAAGTAGTATTTCTGTATTAGACTTCTGTTGCATAAATCTAAGAAATATTTGTTTTCATTTCTTTTCTTTTCTTCGCATAGTGGTTCGAAATGATATATTTGGGAAGGGTTTTTTAATTTAAAGTGTTAATACAAATATTCACAAGCTTTTGTGAACAAACGCTAGAAACTTTTGCTTCTTTTGTTCTTTATATCTACATGCAGTGTAGATACTCAAGGGAGCTGCTTTTTTTTTTTTTTTTTTTTTTGGTTTGCACTTTTGTTTATATTCTAACTAACTGGTGAGGGACAGTATAACTGCACAAACAAAGTTACTCCATGGCCCAGGAATGTAGTGATTCCAAGCAATTTGTCTATTGAAACAGTCAGACACTTTATTCAGATTATTTTCCTAATAGACATAATTTGTGCTAAATTTATAATTTTATGGTGTATATTATGTTTTATTATATGGCAACGGCAGTACTCACAATCTGATCTGTAGACACGCAGGTAATAAATCGGACAAAATGTCCTAAGAATAAAGAGTTTCCGAAGTCCAGCAAAGTACTTGCTGCTTGTTGGAAAGTTCCTTTCTTGTCACGGGAAGAAAAACAAGCCAAAGCCCATGCCGACATTAATGAAGATGCCTTGTTCAGAAGTGGGCGGTTTGGAGATAGCACCCCAGCCAGAATGAAAAAAGTAACCGTGGAGTGAAATTAAAAAAGCTGAGATTTCTCTGTACTGACCATACGCTTGGTTAATAAATAGTTTATGTTTTTATTATGGGGTATCTTTTAGTTTAGTATTAGATGTTTTTCTTATAAAAAACTAAGTTAATATATCAGAAGTTAAAGTACGACAAAAACAAACAAACAAACAAACAAACAAACAAACAAATAATTTGAAAAATCCTCTTTTTATGCTTCCTGTCACAGCTTTGCTTCCATTTTAATGACAAAATAATGCTAACAAATATCTGTACACTTGATATTGGGATTATTTTAAAAGATTTAAAAAGTTCTTCCTGGATGTACTATTAAGGTACAGTACCAGTTATGTATCGAATTACTGGTGTGTCCAAACTTTTGAGAAGTTCTAATGCATATAAGAAGGGTAGTCTATCTCTCTCTCTCTCTATATATATATATATATATAAGTGAACTGTTATTTAATTATGCCTAGTGCTGCTATTCATTTATTCATTCATTTTCTGAACCACTTAATCCTAATTAGGGTAACAGGGAGGCAGGCGCCCACCTCAACTGACTCTGATCTCGCCAGGCTATCGCAGGGCAGAAACATGTTGATGGCACCCCAATGGCCTACTCTTTACTGACGACAACAAAGATCATTTTACATGCCTCTTACCACAGATAGTGAGAGACATGGCCGGCATTTGATAACCCAGTTAGCTCGGGGAGGGGGGGAAGTCCATCAAAGTACTTGCTGGGGATAATATCTAAAATAAAGATGAAATATACTCACTTTACAAAGCAGGGTGAATCGGCCCTTGTCCTCTGGAGGACTGCCACGAGTTCCAGGATTCTCCCAATCTATATTCAGGCCATCAAATCCATACTTTCTGAGAAAGCTGATGGATGACCGGATGAATGTACTTCTATTTTGTTGGGTGGACACCATGGCAGAGAATCTAGATACAGAGAACGCAGTTCTGTTCTTTTTGTTTTGAAAAATATTTTATTACAGAACTATGTGAAAAAAAAAAATGAAAACAAACAAACACAAAAACACTTACTGATTTGTACCAAAGTTCCATCCTCCAACAGCCAAAAGTGTCTTCAGGCTTGGATTACTGTTAAGTCACAGTGTATTTTGAGATGCATTCGAAATAATCTTTAAACCTTATGAAATGAAGATTTCATAAGGTTTAATATTACAGTTTTTCTCAGTCGCTTTGGTGCAATTCTCAGATCAGAATGTAAATTCTCATAACTATTAGTTCAACCTCCA
>JAQMYF010000003.1:20089240-20105145 GCA_030014195.1 Neosilurus mollespiculum | reverse complement strand
ATTTTCAAGCCAACAGTGCTTCCAGCCGCTGCTTTCCGCCAGATTTAAAAGAAGAACAACAATGGATGTAACAAACACCAGCGGAGAAACCAATGTGGTAAAAATTGATTTGCAATGCAAAGTCAGAAGTGACAACCTATATATTAAGCTCACAAAACTGGCATATAAGTCACTAATATTACTGAACTTTATGAGAGTCAAGTGCGACATAACATGAAAGACATAAAACATAAAAGTAATATCACTGTTTAAAGAAAACAAGTGCTCAATAAATTAGTAAAAATCAACTTTATATGTTATGTTTTGGTTTATTCAACTAAGGTAGGCATGGGGAAAAATGGGAGTGGTACAGGAGTGGGAGTCATTCCTAATGGGAGTGGGATGGGAGTGGGAGTCATTTTACCAGGAGTGGGATGGGACAGGAATTTTTTAACTCTGGCCTGGGATTGGAATGGGACAGAATTTTTTTCTGTGGGAGTGGGATGGGACAGGAGTGAAAATCCACTCCCGTGTCACCCTCTACTTCCCATCACCCAGAAGAATGATGGTGAAGGAAGTATCATGCTGTAGGGATATGGGAAACTGGTCAGAATTGAGGGAATGATGGATGGTGCTAAATATAGGGAAATTCTTTAGGAACAGAAATTCTTGAAGCATCATGCTAAGCTGACGGACATTCTATCTCAGTTTCACATGCACGTTTCCATAGCAACCAAGGGAAACAAAGAGACAACGGATACACCAACAGACAGGTGGCATATAGAGTGATGCCCCAACCCCACTTGGGATTCTCTGACTATATCTCCTTCCTGCTGATTTCTACTCATTTTCCTGTGCATAAACACAATAAGCCTACACAAAATACCATCACTCTGTGGCCCTGCATAACTGTTCACATTCTTTAGGACTGCTTTAAGTGAACAGACCTTTAAAGAGGCTATGACCAAAGAGGACAGGGTGGACGTGGGGGATTACGTGTCATCTGTTTGCAGTTACATCACCAAATGTATTAATGGTGTCACTGTCTCCAAGAAGATCATCATCTGCCCCAATCAGGAACCTTGGCTGAAAGGAGCAGTGCAGGTCCTTTGGAGGTATGGGAGATCAGGGGACCCACGGGCAGTGAAAGCAGTGAGGATGACTATGATTGTAAAATACAGAATCTTTTTTCTAGCAGTAACTGGAAGGGCATAAAAATCATCACTGACTACAGCAGGGAAGATGCTGAGTACCCACAGGACCCATATCTCCTAGATTCTATTAACACATTCTATGCCCACTTTGATGCCTCCAACTTCTCCACCATTTCCAGGCTCACTATTCCACCAGTTGAGCTGCTTATCAGTGTGTCTGCTAAGGATATGAGGAGAACACTGCAGCGCATCACCCCCAGGAAGCAGGAGGCCCAGAGAATATTCTGGCAATGGTTCTGAAGAACTGTGCTCATGAAATCATAGGAGTATGGAGAGACATTTTTAATGCCTTTCTCACCCATGCTGTGGTACAGGTGTGTCTTAAGACATCCACCACCATCATCCCCGCGGGCAAAGTTCCAGCAGTAAAAAGCAAGAATAAGTATTGTCCAGTGACTCTCACCCCAATGATCATAAAATACTTTGGGTGTCTGGTCATGGCCTACATAAAGCACAGCGTGGACACAAATGTGAACCCACACAAGTAAGACTACAGGAAAAACCACTCTGCATCAGATGCAGTATCATCTCTCATACAATCTGTTCTCACCCACCTAGAGAGTGGGAACTCTTAGCTCAGGCTGCTTTTTCTGGAGTTCAGCTCTGCCTTTAATAGAGTCATTGAGCAGATCTAATTAATTTACTAGAGTCTGCAGGGACTAAAACCTTCCCTCTGCAACTGGGTCCTTGACTTTCTTACATATTGGCCACAGGCTGTCAAAATCCACTGCATGATTTTCTCCCCCAAAAGTGTGTCCTGAGCCCCCTGCTGTACACATTACTCAGATATGACCACGCAGCTAAACACCTGGGTATATGTATTTTGAAATTTGCAGATGACAGAGCAGTGGTGGGACTGATATTCCATAATGATGAGTTGTCGTACCAACAAGAGGTGAAAGATCTGGTGGAATGGTGCCGGAAGACTAACCTCTGCATCAGTGTAGGAAAGATAAAGGAGTTGGTCATGGACATTAGGAGAAGAAGCCACACTCCCTCTGCCCTTTTCATTAGAGGAGCACCTGTGGAAATGGTTCGCAGCTTCAAAATCCTCGAAATCCACATTTCCAGTGACTTGACATGGACCATTAACAACATCAGCATCATAAAGAAGGCCCGCCAATGCCTTTATTTCCTTAGAAGGCTGAGGCAAACTGTCCTCAACACCCCAGTGCTGGCAGCATTCTACAGGTGTGTGGTGGAGAGTACACTTACCTTCTTCATCACCGCCTTGTATGGGAACTGCTTGGTTACTGATAGGAAAGCACTGCAGAGTGTGGTAAAAGCTGCCCAGAAGATCACTCAAAACAGCCTCCCTTCCACTGAGGACATTTACATCAGGAGGTGCAGAAGCAGGCCAATAAACTGTTTGACCCTCTCCCCCCAAGCAGGAGGCTACAGAGCATTAAGGCCAAAACAACTAGGTTCAAACAAAGCTTCTACCCAGCTGCTGTAACACTGGTGAACTCCATACCTCACTGATGCACTTTACACTGCTCTGTTTATGCTGCTTTGGTTTAACATGCTGCTCTTGTTTACCATGCTACTCTGTTTTAATCTTTCTTTTTAATCACTGCTTTTAATGCACTAAATAAGGGTTATTTATTATATGTTTATTTATAGTGTGTGTTGGCAAACTGAGCCTACTGCTCAGAGTGTGTGTGCTCACTTTAGATGGGTTAAATGCAGAGGCTGAATTTCCCTTGTGGGATTAATTAAAAAAAAAAAAAAAAAAAAAAGTTTACTTCAGACTATAATTTCATGAGTGAAAAAATGGGCTAGAAGTATCTAACTAGTATTTCTTAGCGTACTTACTATATAGTTTTTTGTATTGTCACAGTACACATAAAGTATATTTAAAAGTTTAATATTATAAACTGGGTCAATTTAGTCAGAAATTAGTATCAGTATTTAGCTTGGGATTCCTGCTTTAATTTTAAAGTGCATAATTTCCACAGTAAACAAATAATAAAGGTGCTTTTTAAAAATCTCTGTCAATGTAAGCAAACACTTGCCCTTGCTGCATGCACTCACTGAAGCTTCCTTTTACATGGATGCACATTGCAAGTTTGCTCAACTTACATGCTGCAGAGTCATCAAATTAATCTAATTTACTTGGTAAATGCTTCACAATCAGTAAAAAGTACAGAGAAATGGTGGAATCCTGCTACAGTGGCCCAAATATCAGGCATATGTGGAGTGGGCTAAAGACCATCACTGACTACCAGGGAAAGATCTTTAACATGGGGGAGGTGACTGCTTCTCTACCTGAGGAGCTGAACACCTTCTATGCCCACTTTGAGAACCACAGCACGCCAGAGTTTCTGTCAGAGGAGGACAGCTGTGCTTTTTCAGATCCCTCAGGCAGATGAGTGTTAATACTTTAACAAAGTAAACACCCAGAAAGCTCCTGGACTGGACAACATCCCAGGTCGTGTTCTCAAAGCATGCGCTCAGGAACTGGAGGATGTCTTCATGGACATGTTTAACTTTTTCCTGCTCTTGTCTGTAGTTCCCACATGCTTCAAAATGACCACCATCGTCCCTGTCCCAAAAAAAACCTAATGTGTGCTGACTATTGCCCAGTAGCACTCAACTCCATCGTCATGAAGTGCTTTCTTCATTGCCTGCTACACCCATTTCAGTTCGCCAACCAGTCAAACAGATCCACAGATTATGCAATAGCGCTGGCTGTGCACACTGCCCTTTCACACTTGGACCACTAGAACACTTATGTGATGTTTATCGACTACACCTCTGCCTTCAACACCATAATCCCATCCAGGCTTGTCATGAAGCTTGAGTGTGTCCTTATGCAACTGGATCCTGGACTTCCTGATGGGCAGAGCACAGGTGGTGCGGATCGGCAGTGTGACGTCCTCCACACTGACACTCAGCACAGGTGCCCCCAGGATTGTTTACTCAGCCCCCTGCTCTATACCCTGCTCACCCACGACTGTACGGCCACATACAGCTCCAATAACGTCATCAAATTTGAAGACGACACCACCATCATCGGCTACATTTCAGATGGAGATGAGTCTGCTTACAGAGCAGAGGTGAAAGCCCTGCCATCATGGAGCCAGGACAACAACCTGCTGCTTAACATCAGCAAGACCAGGGAGCTCATCATAAACTACAGGAGACTGCAGGTGTGATCACAAAAATAGCGAGACAATGGCCCTTGTTTCTTTAGCGGCTGCGGAGGTTTGGCATGGACTCCAGAATACTCACCAACATTTACCAATGGACCATCGAGAGTATTCTGTCAGGTTGCATCACCTGGTATGGCAATTTTAATGCTCTGGACTGCAAAGCTCTACAGAGGGTGGTCAGTTTAGCATAACACATCACCAAGACTGAACTGCCAGCCATCAACGACCTCTACACACAGCGCTGTAGGAGGAAGGCCCAGCGGATCCTCTCTGATCCCAGCCACCCCAGCCACACACTCTTCATGCTCCTGCCATTGGGCAGACAGTACAGGAGCATCCGGACTCGCACCAGCAGATACAGGGACAGTTTCTACCCGCAAGCCATCAGGCTACTAAACTGCTGAAATACCGGACAATCTGCACACAACAATTTGCATGCTCATTGTACACACTATACATGCACATACCACTACCTCTGAACTACAACCACTCTGCACTAAAACCACTTTAGTATTTCTTTAAGTATTCTGTATTTATCCTTCTGTATATATATTTTCAACTTCCTTTAGTTTTTATATTTTTATTTCTTTATTACATAGTTCTTTCTTTATGTGCAATATTTGTTTCTTATGTGCAATATTGAGGGGGCTCTAAGTCCCAGAATTTCATTGTCTGTAGTGATGTTCGATTGTTACCTGTATATGACAATAAAACTTGAAATTTGATGATGACAAAAAAAAGGGTGTGTTTAGACTCTGGAGGAGAGTTTGATTTAATTTTTAATCTGATCCAATCGAATGCATTTCAAATTGGTGACCAAATGATGAACCTGCACTTGAGCTTCACTTATGGCTGTATGAAACAGGCTATTATAAGAATGTTTAAAAAAATATATATTCAGGTAACTTTGTGTAAATTAAGATTTAAAACAGTTAAATATTTGTTTTAAATTTCAAGTTGTTGTGCTGTAGTTTGGGGTTACTCAGAAAATTTTCCATTTTCATGAAAATGAGTTGAAAATAAATATGAAATATAGTAGGATATCGACAAGGTAAAAAAAAAAATTACTTTAAATGATATGCGATACTTTCTCATGTGCACCAGATAGTTTCGTGATACTTTCTCATGCATACAAGAAACCAATATTTTAAGTTTGTTCTTCTGTGTCCCCTTACGGGCTCTGTAATCCTGCACATCAGCAGAAGTAGAACTTACAAACTGTGTCTTTGGAATTTCCACCTTATCTCTGTCTTAACTAAAAAGTTCTTACACCCACGCATCTATAGTAGAAAGAAATTTGTGAGATTGTACAAGACAAGATCAAAAGAGGTAATAGAATTTTTTTAAGTACAATAGATAAAACCACATTAGTTGTGAAAGCTGCATTAAAGTAGTGGGTGAAACTTGCTGCACAATAGCTTTGTGAAAAAAGAATTTCCTTCAAAACTATATTCAGTATTGAATGTTATAGAACATGATCGTAAAGAACATAATGCTGTTATAGAAACCACGTGCCCTGTGACGCAACTCCTGGTAATGAATCAGTGGCAGCAGCTGCTTGTTGGTGTTTTAACTTAATCCCCTTTTTTTCATATGTCAGGGATTACATTTTCCTTTTTTTCATTTTGCAGCAGTTCTTAGTATTTTATACATACATTTTTCTTCAAAAGTATTTTTTTCAACCTCAAGGCAGCAAACGGAGAGAATCAACATCGCTTTGTTGATAACAACAAATATTTACTATTTTTAATTATATTATAATTAATCTAATTTGGGTATGAATATTGTTGACTCTGTTGAAAATCTGTCTTGATTTTAGTGTTCGTGACGTAGTGTAGTGAACAACACACATGTAAGTGGGTTATTTCACAGTGGTTTTCCTGACACTCTGTGACTGTATACAGTTCAACAGAGCAACAGCCTGGGGGATGAAACTGTCCCTGTGCTGGGTGGTCCTGGCATACAGTGCTCTGTAACAGTTTCCATAGGGAAGAAGTTCAAACAGTTAATGACCAGGATGTGAGGGGTCTGCAAAAATTCTCCCTGTCCTTTTTCTGACCCTGCACCAGTACAAGCCCTGGATGGAGGGCATGTCGGCCCCACTGATCCTCTCTGCAGACCTGATTGCCCACTGCAGTCTGATCCTGTCTTGTTTAGTGGCTGATCCAAACCAAACAGTGATGGATGTGTAGAAGACAGGCTGTATGATGGAGGTGTGCTGTGATCAGCAGCTCCTGTTGCTGGTTAAATTCCCTGAGTTGCTGCAGAAAATACAACCTCTGCTGGGCATTCTTCCTAAGAGACATAAAGGTGTCTATGGTAGACACTGTGTTGTTGAGGATGGTAAGGGGTGGGAGTGTTGGGGGGCTTCTTCTGAAGTCCACTGACATCTTCACAGTCTTGCAGCTCCGGTGGTTCTGACTACAGCAGGGCAACAGCTCCCGTCTGTAATTGGATTCACTGCCATCCTGGATCAGATCAATAACAGTGGTGTCATCCACAAACTTCAGGAGTTTCACTGAAGGTATGTTGTATATTCATTCTGCACCAGAAAAAGAACAAAAAAATAAGTCTGTTGGGATTTTTACACCCGAGCCTACTGTCTCATTACAGCCAGAGCTTATCTTGTTTTCTATACACGCTAGTTCATCACAGGTTACCTTCCCAGTATTTTACTGGTACCTATACATATTTCTGGGTGGATAGAAGCACACTCAGGGTTAAGACCTTGCCCAGGGGTCATAGGACAGTGAGGGTCTAATGGAGATAAAAAAAATAAATAAATAAACAGAAGAAAGAAAAAGAACAGTTTAAAAAAACATTTATTCATATAGAAAATTATTATTAAGAACATATTGTTGAGAAATACACTTGTAGGGACATGACTGAGGCTAATACAGCTGACTGGCAAGCAGCACAAATTCCATGCAAATTACAGACAAATTCATGTACATACACCCTAAGGGAACTACATATATTGTATATCACTTCATTCATGACCCTGTGGAGTTGAGTTCATAAATTTCCATATATTTATCATGGACACTAATGTCATGAGAGTATCAGGCTTAAAATTATTCCATTTACTGTTCTGTTTAAAGGGCAGAATGATTACAACCTACATCTTTCATTCGTTTATTCATTCACCGAACCACTTAATCCTACTAGGGTCGTGGAGAGACTGACTCTGGGCTAAGATGGGGTACACTCTGAACAGCACATCAATCCTTCACATGGCCAACACACACAACTATTCACACTCACACCTAGGGGCAATTAGCCAAATGTGCATGTCGCGGGGAGGCATGTTAGGGTCGCGGGGAGGCTGGCGCCCATCGCAGCCGACTCTGGGCGAGGGCAGAGTACACCCTGGACAGCTCGCCAGGCTATCGCAGGGCAGAAACACGCTGATGGCTATGCAGCCTACTCTTGACAAAAATCAGCAATAGTTCTTTTACACGCATCTCACCATAGACAGTGAGAGACATGGCCAGCATTTGATAACCCAGTTAGCTGCACTGGGGGGACAGGAGTGACAACCTGTTGATAGTGGGGCTTGAACCCCCAACCTTGGGATCAGTAATCCAGCACCCTACCACCAGGCCACCACTGCCCCGTGCCTTGACTAAATGTTCCAAATGTTCCAACAAGCTATCCACATACTTCTTTAGAATTCTTATTGGATATTTCTCTACATTTTGTGGCCGAATTCAAAAAGATCTGTTGATTTTGAGGCTCAGAACTAACTCTTAAGCAACCACATATTTACAACAGGGTTGAGGCTATTACAAAGCTACATTTTAGCCTGCTTTAAACATTCCACAACCAGCTTTGATGTGTTTAGGTATCATTGTCCTCTTTGAGCACCCAATTGTATACACCAAATTGTGTTCTAATTGTCCTGTTGGAACTCCTAATCTGAAATTTATTATTCCATCTACTATATTTAGTGCAATGTTGTTTTTTTAACCAGAGGTTTCTTTCTTGGTTGGCAGCCTCAAAGCCCATGGCAATGTAATACTCCCTTAACTATAGAGAGTGAAAATGGTGCACCAGCAGCTTCCATTTTATGGCAGACCTGTGCCTTGTTGGTTCCTGGCTTGGTTCTGACCATCCAACCAGCTTTTGATATTCTGAGTAACAGTTTGAATCTTTTTCAAAACCTTGGCAGCATGGCACCTCCCAACAACTTGTACTTGTGTGCAATTGTTTGAAAGGATGATTCTGGAATTACTGGAATTTGCATTTGTTTTGAAGTAGTTTCAGGAGACATTCCTGACTTGTGTAAATCTATTATCCTCTTTCTCAGATCTGCACTGAACTTGGACTTTTTCACTATACTGTGTTTCGGTCAATCTAATGACTGCTATTAAAAAACCCTGTTTATGTTGCCATTATGGTCAATAAAATAATTGAAATACAATAATTGCTATGGCATTCATATCTATGTTGTGTGTATGTTTCACCAAAGTGAGAAACCTGGCATTGTATTGAAAGCCTAGGCATTATACAGCACATACTCCCTAAATGAAAATGAATGGTTATAATATATAGATTTAATAAATAATATATAGATTTGTTTGTCTGACTGCTGATTTAAGTGTGTGTGTGTGTGTGTGTGTGTGTGTGTGTGTGGTGTTGGGAGTCAATTAAATTTCAAATTTATATGTCATTTACAAAATCATACACAGTACAATATGTAGTGAAATGCTTGTTATGACTGTCTTAAAATTTGAAGAATAAACTATTAATATCATGAAGAAAAAGAACAATAACAATAACTATAAGTATTTGAAGGACATTATAGTTATGAATTTGTAAGATTGTGGTGTGATAAGTGCTTTGAGATAGAAGGGTGCAGGTCCATTTTTGGCTTTGGAGTCTAGCATTAGTGTTCTGAATCTAATGCGAGCAGCTACTGGAAGCCAAAGAAGAGAGTTTAGCAGTGGCGTGTTATGGAAGAATTTGGGAAGGTTGAAAATTAGCCATTCTGGATCAGTTGCAGGAAGGGGGCAGAGCTGTCAACTGAGTTGGATCCACTGGCAAGGAAGACTGCCGGGCAGACCTGCTACACCCAAACGTGCAGTGAAGGTAAACTAGGAACATCTGGCAGAGACTCCAGTTCATGAGATCTTCAATTCAGACCTCTGGGAGAGCTTCTCTCATGCCCTGGGGGGAGTTGGGGACATGGAAACTGATTGGCATTTCAGGTTCAGTTGTCCACGAGGTCTCATGAGGCAGCTAATAGGTGTCAAACAGTTGAAAGGGCTGCACCTTTGATGGTTGCAGAAGCAAAATCTCAGGCATGGGAGGAGCTAGGAGAGGCCATTGAGAAAGACTTTCAACTGGCCAAAGAAATTCTGGCAAGCCATTCACCAGCTCAAAAATGGAAAACAGGGCCTGTTCCAGGCTGTGCTGGTCTGGATGAAGAATTGCTGACCTGAATTAGAAACATAATCAACCAGTTGAAAGAGCACTTTGAGGATCTCCTCAATCCAGAACTGAGCAGAACTGAGTGTTTCAGGTGCTCCTTTTTACGTACCACATTCAGAATGTATAACAACAGTGGAAGACAAAGTCTGTCACAGCACTGACAACCACAACCACACAGCACCTGACAATCCAATATTTATTCCACTTGGCACTTTAAACTCCACTCGACACTTTATCCATGTGTATGTTTTAAAAAGGGGAACCGGAGAGTGTGTTCCAACTATTGGAGATCACACTGCTCATCCTTCCCAAGAAAGTTTACTCCAGGGTGTGATGGTGCTCTGACCGATCATTGAACCACTGAGTAATGAGGAGTAGAGTGGTTTTCATCAGGGGTGTGGAACAATGAACGAGCTCTTAACCTTTGCAGAGTTCCTGAGGGGATTTTGGAAATCTAAATCTGTTGTGTGTTGAGAAGGCCTACGACCACATTCCTCAGTGGATTCTGTGGGGGGTGCCAAAGGAGTATGGGGTACCAGGGTCACTGTTGCGAGCCATCAGGTGGCTGTATAACCAAATGAGAGCTGTGTTCGCATCCTCAGCACAAAGTCCAGTGTGTGTTAGACTCCGCCAGGGCTGGCTCTTTTCACTGATCCTGTTTGTTGTTTTCATGGACAGGAATTTAAAGTGTAGTTGTGGAGAAGTGGGTGTTCGGTTCGGGAACCTTAGTATTGCATCTCTGCTTTTACGAACGATGTGGTCCTGTTGGTGTGTTCAGATTGTGACCTTCAGCATGCACTGGAGCAGTTTGCAGCCGAGTGTGAAGCAGCTGGGATGAAAATCAGCTCCTCCAAATCTGAGAACATGGTTCCCAGCTGAGTGTACTTCCCAACAGGGAAAATGTAGCTTGCTTACTCTGAGTCTGGACTGAGTCATTGCCTCAAGTGGAGAGATCAAGTCTCTCAGGATCTTGTTCACGACTGATGGTAGAATGGAGCAGGAGATGGATAGACAAATTGGTGCTGTGTCAGCATTTATAAGGGAGCTGCACAGGTCCATTATGGTAAAAAGGGAGCCTAGCCTTAAAGCAAATTTACCAGTGCATCTATATTCCAACCCTCACCTTTGGCGAGTATCTGGGCTCAGCCTTAGAGATAGGGTGAGGAGATCAAACATCCGGGGGAGCTCAGGATAGAGCCGCTGCTCCTCTGCATCAAAAGGAGTCAGTTGAGTTGGTCCGGGTATCTGATTAGAATGCCTCCTGGTCGCGTCCAACTGGGAGGAGGCCCCGGGGTAGACCCAGAACCTTCTGGATGGACTGTATTTCTGTCTGGCCCCGGGATGTTTTGGGACTTTAGGTACTGTTACATTTTTTTCTTCTGGCTACACATATCAGTGCAAACAATACATTATCACTGCAGTCAATCAAACAGTTCACAACTTCAGAATCAGGAAAGAGCATGTTTTACCTCTCACACTTTTCTCCAGCAAAGCACTTCACATAAAGTGTACTTTGTTCTTTGAGGGATGAATAAATCAAGGAATGAGTAAGGCGTCTTTATTTACATTTCCAACGTTTGGCAGACACTCTTATCCAGAGTGACTTACACTTTTCTTTTATACAACTGAGCAATTGAGGATTAAATGACTTGCTCAAGGGCCTAACAGTGGCAGCTTGGTGGTACTGGGGCTCGAATCCCCAACCTTTGGTTTAGCAATCCAGAGCCTTAACCACTGAGCCACCACTGCCCCATCTTTATCCCATTGTGTGTAAGAGGGCTTTCGTAGCTCTGTTCCTTTCAATGTGTGATAAGAGGAAGCAGCGAGTATCTATTTACTGACTGGCAGTGCCGTCATTACATCAGCATTGGTTTTATCTGTTGTATTCCAGTTTTCTCGTTTTCAGTATATTTTATATTATTGGTGTTTCTTTGCCTTGTGCTCATTTTGCTTAGTTGCTACATGTAGCTTAGCTGGCTATATTATATGTTTACTTAAGTTGCCAGTCCTCATCTAGCATATGTATCCTCTCTCCACTGCATTCATGAATGGTAGCTTTCGGCTTCTTTCTATTCCCTGGAAGCTGCTAAAGAATACAACGCACAGTGAAGCTAGCTAATGGATAAGTTACAGGGTGGTATGTACTGGTCTATACACACTTTATTGGCCATGCTTCAACCAAACAGACTGCAATTTCTATCTTTGTCATGCAATTATACTGAATAATTCATTTAAGTCGTCTGCAGGATTGGTGGAGGTCGTAAAAGGAGTGGGGCAGAGAGGTTGTCATTGAACTAGCACAATGATGCAAGTCTCTGAGTGTGATTGTGTGTAGCATGCTCTATTAAAGTCTCAGTGTAAGACAAGAGACAAGTAAAACAGGTGAAAGCATAGACTGAACCTCACTTTCATTTATACAGTGTTTTGTGAAAGTATGTCAACAGGACACAATACATATATTGTTCATTTTTATTTGTATTTTTTAAGATCATTTAATAACTTGACATAAGGATATTACAGCATTGATAGAATTTCAGTATTGATGGTAGTTAGAGGTGGAACAGAACAAAGCATCCTTCATTTTGAATTATATGGCCAAAGAAGAGTACAGAAAGATATTCTGTGCATGCAACATAAACATAATAAAAATGTTTACAATGTTACAATGTCTGGGTCTGCATTATTCAACTGTGACTGCAGATTTAGACAGTGTTTAGTAATCATAATGTGACTAGTACTTCAGTTATATTTGCATGCTACACAAGTACCATTTGCATGTGTTTAACATGCAGGGGAGTACACAGTTAGACCCATGAGTATTTGTACACTTGGTATTTTGTAAAATTGTCTCTGTTCACCATTACAATAGATTTAAATTTAAGCAATTAAGATGAAGTCAATCAAGTGTAGAATTTCTGCTTTAATCCAAGGAGCATGAACTGCATGAACTGTTGAGGAATTACAGCCATTTTTTGATACAGAGTCCTTCCATTTGCAGACGCTAAAAAACTTTCAGAAAACTAACCAATTTATAAACATAAAGATTGTTTAAATACATAGTATTTAATAAAAATATTTAAAAATATTTAATAGTTTTAATAAAAAAAAAAAGAAAATCCTTTACAGTTAATGACTGCCTGATAAAACTAAAAAAAATAAATATATGCTGAGTTCTCTCCCTTGCAATGCTTTGACAGGCCTTACTGTAGCCACCTTCTTTTAATGCTTGTTTTGAGGTCTTTATGCCTTTGGTTTTGTCTTCAGTATATTAAAACATGCTCAGTTGATTTATAAAGATTCCATTTATTTGCCTTCAGAGGCTATTCTGTTGTTTTCACAGTATGTTTTGTCTCATTATACATTTTTATTGTGAAGTGCCTTCCTGACAGTTTTGAATCATTTGAGTGAATCTGAAGAAAAAGTAAACATTTCAGTATTCATCTTGTTTTTCTTTTTCTTTTCTTTTTTTCTTTTTTTTAAGTTTCTTTTTATCAGCAGTCACATTGTTGGTAAACACTAGTGACCCATTTCCACCAGCAGCCATACTTGCCCATGCCCACCATTACTGACAGATGATGTGGTACGCTTCAGCTCATGAGCCATTTTTTTCTTTCCTCACACTTTTCTTGTACCATAATTTTGGTAAAAGATACTTTTGGTTTAATCTGTCCAAGCAGTCTTGTTCCAGAACCTGGAAAACTTACTAGCAATGTCTAAGCTGCTCTTTCTGTTTTTGAGTCTTACCAGTGGTTTGCGTCTTGAGCTTCTCTTGATTGTAGACTTTGACAGTCATAAACCTTGAAGTTTTTGACTTGTCTGGAATTTGTGAATGGGTTTTTCTTTAGTTGTCTTTTGTGGTCTTCCGAGATCATTGATGTTGCTACTGCCACTTTATTCCTTCTGTTTAAGAATGTAATAAATAGATCATTTAGCCACTTTGCTATCTCTCTGGTAGGTTTATTTTTATTTTTTCAGTGGCCTTCAATGGCTTTCTTCACTTGTATTAATACCTCTTTGGACCTCATATTAAGAGTTTTAGTGAGCAGCTACCAAATGCAAATTCAACACTTGTAATCAACTCCAGAACTTTTATTTTTTTGATTTGTTATAAAATAGTGAGACTGACCTCACTTGGCCATGACACTTGTCTGTAATTCCTAAAAAGTTAATGCAGAACTTTTGTTAAACCCCCTAGATTAAATCTCAAGGTCGACACTTGAATCACATGTTGATTGCTTTATATCAAATTGTTTGTGGTGGTGTACAGAAGGAAAAAAATGGAACAAAAATTGTAGCATTGTACAAATACTTATGGATATACTACCTCATAAAGATAAAAATGCATTGTCATATTCTGATCAGCTAAATTATTAATATCTGTATCATGATCTAGAGGTCCACTGCTTTTATTTTATCAACAATATAAACAGACACACGAATATCCTTCATGCTATGCTGTGCTGTCACTGGCTTCTTCTCATGCACAAACATAAGAAATCTGATTGATGTACCAAAATGTACACTCGGCTTGAGTCACCGAAATAATTACTAAAATAGCATGGTTCTTTTAAACATACACTCAAAAAATGGTGTTCACTGAGGTTTGATAGTTATGTGCCCTTCACTTACTAATAGAGTTCTAGTTAGAACCACTATTAATACAGAAAACAGGAACAGGAAAGAAACAGTCTCCTTAAAGGTACCTTCAGAGGGACACTTCAAAAACCCTGATACTAAAGGAGATATGTATCTGCTGTAAAAGTATCGTTTGTGGTTGTTTTTTGACATACACATTATAACGGCAATATTTCAATACCCTGTGACATCATTCTCAACTAATTATTGATTTGCCTTGATAATAACATTATAATATCTCAACTGCACAAAAATCAAATGTCACAATAACATTATAACCAGAGTAGCACAAACTATAATTTTATAGTGCAAAACCAACACATGCACAACAATTTTCGTTATAGGTATGAGTAATACAGGTCTAAAGTTATAGGTCTAGAAGTGTCAAGGCCAAATAAGGACGCAACACTTTATGAAAATAAACATAACTAGTAAAATGATGTTTATTAACTATACTTTATTACTAAAATCCCTACTAGTGCTGTACAACAAATTTACTTTTTCTTTATTGGTGTTTGTGTTTTATTTCTGCTTAGCATGTCTGCGTCACAGCAAAAAAGGTCCTGAGTTCGAGTCCAGCTCTTAGGTGTTTCTGTGTGGAGTTTGCATGTTCTCCCTGTGCATGCATGGGTTTCCTCGAACAGTCCAAAGACATGCTCACTAGGCTAACTGGCTGTTCCTAATTGCCTGCAGGTGAGATTGTGACTAGTTGTGTGTGTGTTGGCTCTGCAATGGTCTGGTGAGCTGTTCAGGGTGCAACCCATGATGGCTGGGATAGGCTACAGCCTCACGTAATCTCTAATAGGTTTAGGGATGAGTGTTTTATTTTTAATTTGGAAGGATTTAATCACATTTATGATGATCACATTTGACAGGCCCCTTGATGATGGTACATTAAAAAAACTGTAACTCTCAGTGTAAGAACTATTTTAGGCATAGACCAAAGACAGTGAAGACTTTTTCCACATATTATATTATATTAAATGTGCAAACAGTAATCATTGTAATATTCTAAGGAAAATGTATTTAATAAATACACACATCATTGTTGTCTATTAAAAACCCACCGCTCACATCCATACTTTCGACTAGTAGTGTAATGCTTCTACTGCAATTCTGGCTGAATTGCTGCATGATGTGGTACATGAGTTCTGTTTGGCCGTTTTGGTCACCCATCCATGCTCGGCATTGTTTGAGGTAAAATTAGGGTTTCATTTGAGCCAGTGAGTGTCACGTCTTTTGTAGTCTCTCACAGTGTTTATGAGTTGGTTTATGCAAAAGAGTCTCTGTCTCTCTTACTCATGCCTGTATATTCACCAATGAAAGAGCCATCTTCATTGAACTCGATCTCATCACCTTCGGCATATTCCATTAGGCTGTCATCACTGTTTGTCTTCCTCTGCATTTGTCCCTGACTCCGACCCTGGCGGTTTTCCTCCTCTCTGGTTATAACAAAAAATAAATATAATTTTAAAAATTTATATATATA
>JAQMYF010000003.1:20073936-20088416 GCA_030014195.1 Neosilurus mollespiculum | reverse complement strand
AAAACATGCACAGTAGGCTAATTGGCTGTTCCAAATTGCCCCTAGGTGTGAGTGTGAATGGTTGTATGGGTGTTGGCCCTGCGATAGCCTGGTGAGCTGTCCTGGGTGTACCTCGCCCAGAGTTGGCTGAGATAGGCGCCAGCCTCCCCGTGACCCTAATTAGGATTAAGCAGCTTAGAAAATGAATGAATGAATGCATATATAAATAAATAAAACCCCATATAGACATATGGAAAACACAAGTTTGGAACATTTATGTAAAGATTTTGGGAAATACATACCGCCTGGAGTAGGGTAGGGTGGGTGCACGTGTTATCCTACAGTAAACAACACGGAGTGCAAAAAAAACCTTTTTGTAATAGTGAAGTCATCATATATAACTGAGTTTATACAAATATATACAATATTTTTTTGTTGGTTAATATGTAATATTACGTTAAAAACCAAAACATATTTAGATGATTATGTGTGACATACAACATACCTTTCAAGAGACCTTCAAGGGCCCGATGTGAAAAATAACAAAGAATGACGAAGGATTGGAGGCAGTTGAGGAATGAAAGGAGGAATTTACAGGAAAGAGAGAGACAGTTATTATGGTGCATATTCTTTACATAATATGGTATGACAGGGTTAAATTATGACATGACATAGGTACAAGACTGCACTGCTTTCATAAATTTATATTGTTTGCTGCAACAGATTTTCTAAGGTCTTATTAAACTTATTTACCTGTACTCAAAAGACCCCTCTTCTTTCTCATCCACAGAATCAAGTGTAAAATCCCGCTTGTCTCTCACTTTAAGAAAAAAAATACAAGTATTGAATTTTGGTTGGTGGCACAGTGGCATAGTGATTAGCATGTTTGGCTAACAGCAAGAAGGGCTCATGTTTGAGACCCAGGCTTGGCTGTCTCTGTGATGAGTTTGCATGTTTTCCCAATGCTTGTGTGAGTTTCCTCCGGGTACACCAGTTTCCTCCCTCAGTCCAGCACATTAGGCTAATTGGCTGTACCAAATTTTAAGTGTGAATGGATGTGTGTTGGCCATGTGATAGTCGTGCCCCAGTAGGATTAAGCGAGTGAATTTTAGTTATTTTACTCATGCATGTTTGATTTCTTTCTGTAGTGGTGCATTTATTTATCTTAATAAATATTTACTTAATAAATATGTGTAAAGGTATGCATATAATATTTTAGGGTTTAACAGAGAAATTTGTAAGTTTGGGTGATGATGTGTCTACAGAGAGTGGACATAAATTAATAGACACCCAAAATTTCATAATGAATATTTGCTGGTCGGAGAAGAGGCTTGCGTCTTGCTGCTCGGCCATGATAGCCCATTTGATGAAGATAGTGAGTAACAGTTTTTGAGCTGGTTTGGATGTCATCTGCAATGTCTGCGGCTTTCAAATTCAAATTGTCGGCTCTTTATCCCTGGCTGATGCCGCCTTCTGACTGACCCAGAATTCGATCTCTCTGAAAATGGGACAATTTAATGACTTAAATTTAATGAACACTAGTCAGACTGCTGTATAAAGGTGCACAAAGTTGTGCTAAAGTTATGCAAGCATGCCTCGCACTCCAGCAGCTCAAGAATTGGCAGATTTTCAGAGAGGTCCAATTGTGGGTCAGTCACAGGGTGGCATCAGCCTGCGAGAAATAGCCAACAATTTGAATATTCCTCTGTCAACGGTAAAAAGTACAACAGTGAAGGTCGACCTGGACCATCAGAAAGATGCCTTCACTCTGTGAAGAGAGCAGTGGAGAAAAATCCCCGTTGGAAGAAATCCAAACCAGCTCAAAAACTGTTACTCGCTATCTTCCTCAAATGGGCTATTATGGCCGAGCAGCAAGACGCAAGCCTCTTCTTCAACCAGCAAATATTCATTTTGAAATTTTGGGTGTCTATTTACTTATGTCTGGTCTCTGTATTTTAACTAAGCAGTTTAATTCTGTGAAACAGTAAAACTGTAAGATGGTGTGATGGGTGTGATGATTATACCTGGGTACTTCCCTCCACGTGTTTTTTTAATGAAAAATACTGTGAGCATGATGAGAACCAAAAGTGCAATGGCACACATCAACCCGATGAACCATCCTTGCGTGACTATGTCCACTTGTTCCCGTGTATATTCTGCTCAAACACAAACAGACACAGACTCTGTATGAGCATTTATAGTATTCAGGTTTTTAAGGTAGAATATGTGAGTTGAGTTCTTGTTCTGAGAAAGTGACTATTCCCAGTAATCCCATGACCTAATCATGTACATGTCAATCACCTCCCTTTCAGATGATGGTAAATAAACATTCACCAGATTCTCAGTCAATACATTTTCATTCACCTGACTTCTTATAGGCGCCAGCCTCCCCGCGACCCTAATTAGGAATAAGCGGTTCAGAAAATGAATGAATGAATGAATGAATGACTTCTTATACACACGTCTGTTGCTAGTTTTAAATTAAGAGACATTTCAAAAGTAAATATACACCATAATTTTTTAAAGATTTATACATAATGTTAAAGGGATCTCCATGGAAAGCAACAAAATATAGAATTAATGTATTTTAAATTAAGAGCTACAAATCACCAAGTGTGAATTTATTGAACTTTTAAAGGTTATAGTGCAGTGGCGGGACAGTGATTAAGGCTCTGGGTTGCTAAGCAGAAGGTTGGGGGTTCAAGTCCTGTTGCCACTGTTGGGCACTTGAGCTCGTATAAAGGAGAAAAAAATAAAGTCACTCTGGATAAGGGCGTCTGCCTAACGTCATAAATGTTAATGTAATTGAACAGGCCTTACTCTAACCTGCTAGCACCCTGCTAATCAGCTTTACAGTATGTTATGGTAAGAATTCACATAAATTTCGATATGCTATAGTTCTTAAAGTCCACGGATAGAATAAAATAAGTATTCCACTTCCTCTGATTGTGTACGAGTAATAGCCTGCTCAGTTTATGCCATGCGAGTTATCAGCTCACATACGATCAGGTCTTGGAATAACTAGTAAATATATACACCTTGAGCTATGAACTCTCTTGAAAAGTCTCCTAATGCATGCAATGACTTTGTGGATTCATGTGTAAGCACTGAATGAATATAATCACACACTGCACTACACTACTTGACCTTGACACCAATGTCTTACACAATGAAAAAATAACCTGCTTGTTATTTCTTCTATGCATCCATTATCCCTTCATCCTGTATAATTCACCTGGTAAAATCTTAAGCCATGAAGAAGTACATGTGTATGAGTATGAGCCAGGGGTATATTACATCTTTCACATCACCTGCATAATTGTTCCTTAAAACAAACAAACAAAAAAGCAGGGAGGTATTGTCTACACACTATAAAGAATTAATATCCTTTGCTCTCAGTTGCAGAAAGTTTAATGAAACTGTTTTAACTTAGATATCTGGACACTATGAATATTTGGTATCAGTCTATACTTCACAGGAATGGTGGAATCTGTTTTCTTGTTTATACTTTTTATTCTGCTCCTTGGATTTGCCTACTAATTACTACCACAGCTCGATCAGTACCCTTTCTTGCAAATGTTTGATTTCATGCATGATTAATAAACATGTATCATTGTACTACAGTTATAATCACGGATGAAAACCTCTGTTGGATGAAACTGCATGTGTTTTTACCGTCTGTTGTGAAATGGGGTGAATCCTCGGTGAATGCTTCTCCCACTCCCACCTGTGTCTGTGCAGCCAGACTGAACTTGTAACGAGTATAGCGGTCAAAGCGGCGCAGTGAGAACTGTGTGGTGTTGGGGGGAATTTCCTCCACCAGCATCCGCTCTCCTGCTGACACATTCACTGCACAGAAAGTAAAACAAGGGCTGATCTGGAGTATAGACAGTGGATCACGTTTTATTACTCACTCACTCACTCAATCACTCATTAGCTAAACCACTTAATCCTACTGAGATCATGGGGAGGGCGGTTAAGGTGCTACCTTACTGATCCAAAGATCCGGGGTTCGAGCCCCACTATCACCCAGTTGTCACTGCTGTCCCCCCAGTGCAGCTAGCTGAGTCATCAAAGGCCTGCCATGTCTCTCACTGTCTGTGGTGAGAGGCATCTAAAAGAACCATCGTCGTCGTACAAAAAGAGTAGGCCATTGCATTGCAGTCAGCATGTCTCTGCCCTGTGATTGCATGGCGAGCTGCCCAAGGAGTGTACTCTTCCCTCGCCCAGAGTCGGCTGAGATGGGCGCCGGGCTCCCCAGGCTAGAGCCTATCTCAGCTGACACTGGGCGAAGGTGGGGTACACCCTGAACCATTGCAGGGCCAACACACACAACCATTCACACTCACATCCACACCAAGGGTAATTTGGAACAGCCAGTTAGCATAATATGCATGTCTTTGGTCTGTAAGAAGAAACCAGACCGAAACCCACACAAACATGGGGAAAACATGCAACTCCACACAGAAACACTCAAGCCAGGGACTCGAACCCAGGACCTTCTTACTGTTAGGCAGATGTGCTAACCACTATGCCACTGTGCCACCCAACATTTTATTAGCTATTCCTTTTTAGTGTTAATTATGCAGAGATATGCTTACATGTCTGGTATTTGAGGATGTACCCAGTCAGGATTCCATTGGGTTCTGCAGGTTCCTCCCAGTCCAGGTAAATAGTGTCATAATGTCTATGCATGATCCTGAAGGATCTGGGTACTGATGGCACTGCAGATGAGAGAGAACTGTTTGTGTGAGGAAATTATGCAAAACAAATCATTACCATGCTGCAATTTTTCCTGGAGCAACAGTTATCTAGGGTTCATAGAAAGAGATACATGTCACTGCCATTTCATTTCGCCCATCCTAAATTCCACTGGTGGTGAAAATTACCTGGATAATATTTCAATAAGGAAATCCAGCATCTACACAGAATCACCCGAGTCAACGAACAGGTTTAAACCCAGAACTCACTTGTTATAAGGTGACAGTACTAAACAATAAACTACTGTACTGCAAAATTATTATTATAATTACTTCATTTAATATAATAATAATTATTATTATTTTTAAATATATTAAAATAATAATAATAATTAGGAACATTTTTAGGAAAAGTGAGGAACAAAAATGGGAAATTAAGTATAATATTGTGTATTGCTTGAACCCAATTTGGAAGATGTCAGTACCTCCCTCGAGGGTTTGGAACTCAATTGTGTTGCTTGGTGGACCCTCATAGCGGTTATTGGCCACTACTATGTACATCTTGTAGTTGCTGTAAGGGATGAGCCCAGTTAGAGTGCCATAAAGTCGAGGCCCATTTGCTTTAAAGCTCTTAGATTTGATCCGTGTGGTGATACTGTGATGGGGAAGACGGCTGCTCTCTCGCCAATAATACACCTGAGTAACACCAACAACATAAAAAGAATTGCAAAACACAATTATCATAGTTATGTTCATGTTGAGCAGGTGAAATTCCATTAATAATCTCATTGATTAAGGGTGTAGAGCTCACATCGAAAAAAGCTTTACAATTTACAAGTGTTAGTGGTTGGAACATCGAAGTACTGTGTGTGGTCAATCAGAATTAAACACAAAAAATCATGTTGCATTTAAAAATAATATAAAGGTTCTTATTAAAACATATAATTTAATCATATGCTTCAGTATGTTATTGCAAAACTCATAATTGACCAGCAAAAAAATGCCACTTGCATCGGTATTCAGCGCCGTTAGAACACACTTCTCTGAGAAGGAAACAGTGATTTATTTGTTTGCAGAACTGGTTAATCTTACTAGGGTCACAGGGATCTTAGCTGACACTGGGTGAAGGCGAGGTACACCTTGAAAGGCTCACCAGACCATTGCAGGGAAACTCACACAACCATTCACACTTACATTCACACCTAGAGGCAATCTGGAACAGCCAAATAGCTTAATATGCATGTCCTTGGACTGTGGGAAGAAACCAAAGTAGCCAGAGGAACCCACACACCCTGAGAATTTGACCGAGCCTGAAGCAGTTCTGTTTCTCCAGATTACTGTGCAGGAATTCATTCATCCATTTTCTGAACCGCTTAATCTTCATTAGGGTCGCGGGGAGGCTGGCGCCCATCTCAGCCAACTCTGGGCGAGGGCAGAGTACACCCTGGGCAGCTCGGCAGGCCATCGCAAGGCAGAAACACACTGATGGTTATGCAGCCTACTCTTCACGAAAATCAGCAATGGTTCTTTTACATTCCTCTCACCACAGACAGTGAGAGACATGGCCGGTCTTTTGATAACCCAGTTAGCTGCACGAGGGGTTGTGCAGGGATGACTTTTTTTTCTTGCCACTGTACTGTGAAGGTACAGTGGCAAGACTACTCCTACTACTCCTGAAGGGAAACTGCTCTTTGCTCTTTGGATGATTTTCATCCTTAGCACCTGGGTACTTGTCAAAAACTGAAGGGAGACAGAAGAGAAAGGTTGATCCCCAAGAACGGGTGAAAATCTCTTTCAAACACCACTCTTTCCACGAACATTTTGTCAACACGACACGGAATCTTTTTGCCTTGGTGGGACACTACAACTTGCTGAAATCATTTACTGTTCAAATAAAGCATATACAACAACTGTCAAGGCTGAACAGGACGCAATACTGCTTTCTTACATGAACATAAGTAAGGTACATCGACCAAGCGTGAAGGATGACAATCACAAGAAAAACAGGTGCACTTCAGTCAACTTTTTCATCGTGAATGAAGCCAAGGAAAGAGAACTTGTCTGCAAAGAGACTTTTATGAGTATTTTTGGTAAGTATGCCTTTATAAATAGAGTTTACTCTTTCCTTTTTCAGATGTTTTATCTCTGAGAGAAGCAAGATTTAGTTCTTCAACAAACTTGTCTCGATTAAAAGTACCTTCCTCGGTTTTATAACAAGTCAGCGGGTCAGAAAAGTAATTTTGTACGAGAAAGAGACAATAAAAAACTAATTTATAAGGAACCCATTGGCAAGTTAATTCTGTGACTATAAAATTTGTAAATGTTATGTTATTGTGTTTTATTTGTACCTAGTTATAATCTTTATCAAAACTGGCTGGGTAAGTTGGTGAATAATGCCACAACAGAAAAAAGAATATATATATATATATATATATATATATATATATATATATATATATATTTGTTTTTGAACTCAAACTCTTCACATGTTAACTTGGGCCTTACGTTTACATTTACAGCATTTGGCAGACGCTCTTATCCAGAATGACTTACAATCTTTTTTTTTATACAACAGAGCAATTGAGGTTTAAGGGCCTTGCTCAAGGGCCCAACAGTGGTGATAAGGGGGATTGAATCGCTGACCTTCGGATCAGTAACCCATCACCTTAACCACTAAGCCACCACTGCCCTAAAAGGGCCTTGATGGCGTCATCATTCTGAGACTCAGTTTTCACTGTTAAACTGTTAAAACAGAAGCTACTGTTCTAAGATTTTGCACATGGAAAGAAATTAATCTAGAGATTTCAAACAGATTAGCTTTTAACAAGTGCTGTCTTCTCCGTTAAGGTTGTACACTTTTGCAAGGCGCTTTATTTGTTTTTATATGTTATATATATATATATATATATAAACATATATAAAAATAAAGATCTGGTTATTAGGGACTTTGGACTGTGGAAATTAGGTAGACGATTACATAGAAGTCTGGTATACAATAGACAATGTCACACTTGTTGACTAATGACTAATTCAAGGACTCACCGTATACTCTTTAATATCCCCCATGATGCTGGCTTGAGGAACAGGCTGCCAGTGAACTGTCAGCATCGTGCTCTCAACATCTGAGATATGCAGGTCAGTTGGCGCAGCAGTGGGACCTATAAAAAGCATGCCGTGTTCAAGACAAGGAACTTCATTCACTGTATTGTTACAGCTTTGTATTATTGGAGTTGTTACAGCCTTTACCAACATAGCATGAATGTGTTTGTGTGTATAAATGTATGCATGTATATGTAGGTGTTGTGGATTGCTCACGGTCCTCTCCTGAGTATCCAATGACCACTGGAGATTCTGGTCCAAGACCAAAGTAATTGATGGCCTGCACTTTAATTTCATAGGGTGTGAAGGTGTCCGTCTCATAGATGATATGACTGCACCACCAGTAGGTAGTGTAATTTTTCCACTCCTCCCTGGAATCTTTTCTTCTCCACCACACCATATAGCCGAGCTTCGGCCCATTCCACTCTCTATACTCCAGTGGCTTCACACAAAATACATGAGCAACAAACCCAAAATTTTACATTAATGTAGAATCCAGTCTAGTTAAGTAACACAAACACTTCTGCAGATCTAATCTTACTAGCTAAATTGTGCTACAGTACTTTTAGTATGGTTTAGCCAACAACTGCACCTACAAAAGCAAACATGGATATCAGGAACTCCTTGACACATTTGCCAAATCAATGTGCAACTTACAAATTGGGAGCAGGGCTTTTCAGTGAAAGCATACTAGCAGAGGTTTTGGTACTAGCTAGCTAACTAATGGTAGTTTGAAACTGGTAGGCATCAACAAATATGTATTACTGTTATCATACTGCAATCAGTGAATTTTATTGAAAGGAATTTTATTATAAAGCAGATGAAGTTGCATTAAGTTTTAGGTTTTTAAGTGACTTAGTAATTGAGGCTATTGTGATACAAACTGATATTGTACAGCAAAAAAAAAAACTGTAACTGTGAATGCTGAGGGCGGTACGGTGGCATAGTAGTTAGCATGTCTGCCTGACTGCAAGAAGGTCCTGGTTTCGAGTCCTGGGCTCAGGTGTTCTGTGTGGACTGGAGTTTGCATGTTCCCACCGTGCTTGCATGAGTTTCCTTTGAGTACTTCGGTTTCCTCCTACAGTCCAAAGACAAGCACATTAGGTTAGCTGGCTGTTGTAGATTGCCCCAAGGTGTGGATGTGTGTGAATGGTTGTGTGTGTTGCCTTGTGATGGTCTGGTGAGCTGTTCTGGGTGTACCCAGCTTTCACCCCATGTCGGCTGATATAGGCTCAGCCTCCCCATGACCCTAATAATAGGATTAGATGGTTTGGCAACTGAGAGAGAGAGAAAGAGAGAGAGAGAGAGAGAGAGAAAGAGTGTGTGTGTGTGTGTGTGTGTGTGTGAATGCTGAGCTTTTAGTGTTCAATAGTTCCTATTTCATTTCATTTTCTGAGCTGCTTTATCCTTTATTAGGATCGTGGGGAGGTTGGAGCCCATCCCAGCCAACTCCAGCAAGGGCAGGGTACACTCTGAACAGTTCACCAGGACACTGCAGGGCCAACATAGACACACAATCATCCATAATCCCACCTAGGGAAAATCAAGAATGTCCAATCAGCCTAATGTGCATGTCTTTTGACTGTGAACCCCGCACACCTGGGGAATAGCCACGCAAGCATGAGGACAACACACAGAACTCCACACAGAGACAACTTCACCCGGCATGGGGCTCAAACCCAGGAACTTCATGCTGTGAGGCGGAAGTAATAACTACTACTACAACTTGCCATTCTGTTTAATATTAGTGTTGTAATTTATACAGCTTATTTGAATCCTTTCATTTGTCGTGAATATATAATTGCTTTTTTGCTACATTTTAACATTAACAGCATTTCATATCAAAGTTACTACAAATGGCTATGAATTCTTTCATACACTAGTTTTTTTTTTTTTTAGTCAGAAAAATATTGTAGGAGCAACACAAAAGTGATTTAGGTTAAACTAAGTTGGTCCGGGTAAGGTTCAGTGATCAACTGGAAACTCAGGAGTTGTTTTTAGAAGAAGATTTTGTACAAACAACCATTTACAGATTCATACTAATGTCAAACCCAAATCTGCTATCTTATTTCAAATGTATGATGACTTAAGAAACAATAAAATGAGCTATTCATTTAACTATATACAAATCCATGCATTCATTCACATGTCCTGGATCCATTCATCCATTCAATAATTCTTCTGTTCATTACCTCCCAGCTGATCTCCATGTTATTTATGAACACTCCAGTCCCCACACCTTTAATGTTTCTTGGGATGGCATCTGGCACTAACATGTACGATAGAGAAACTGTCTTAAATTTTTACGGTAATAAAGAGAGTGAAAAGGCTGTGAAGAGCATTGCTGCATTCAAAAGGTCTAACCACAGTACTAATGATGCCTAACTGACCAGCTCCACCGGTCTCATAATACACAGATGGCTTGCTGGGTTTGCTGGGGCCGATTGCGTTGATAGCCACAACCCGGAACTGGTACTCAACAAATGGAGTCAGCTTCAACATGACAGAGTTCAGGTGGCCAGGGTAACTGGTCAGGTTCTTCCAGCCACTTGCCACTAGCCAATAATCAGCAAGTAGATCCTCTGTGTACTGCACCAGGTACTCTAAAAGAGAGATTTTTAATATTTAATTTATTGTATTCACATTAAGAAGAGATTATACAAGAAAATAATAATCAGGAGTGCAATTAAATACTATAGAATAGAATAAAGTAGGACTAAAATGTGTGTGTGTGTGTGTGTGTGTGTGTGTGTGTGTGCCTTTAATAGGGCTGTAGTTGCTCCGTCCTGGTACCCATGTGAGTCTAACACTTCGTTCTGATGGATCTGACACCTCCAAGTCAGTAGGTGGGTCAGGACGATCTAGTACACAAAGAAAGAAAACAAATTAGAACGTCATTCACATTAACCCATTAAATGTGCATCTCTCTCTCTCTCTCTCTCTCTCTCTCTCTCTCTCTGTGTGTGTGTGTGTGTGTATGTGTATACCCATCACAGTGAGTTTAGCTGATGCGCTGATTTCCTCCACTTCGGTCTTAACTCTGCAAGTATAAACACCCTCATCTCTTCTATACACATCAGCAATGCTCATCGAATCCTCATTCTTAGTCATCCTGCAAAAAACAAAAACAAAAAAAAAAACAACCTTTCAGTCACAAATGTGGTTTGGATGTTTCAAATCTGACTGTATGAAATTGGCTGCATTTACCTTCTTCCAAAGATCAGGAATTTGTTGTCCTTGAGCCAGGTGATCTTTACCTCCAAGGTCGGGTCAGACTGAATTTTACAGTCAATATGTGCTAAGCCTCCTTTTACCACAGTAACGTTACGTGGGGCACGAATGATTTTAATGGGTTCTGAGGAAATTGATGTGTGTCAGAACATAAATAACTACAAACAGTTCAGTAATTCAAACACAATGCACATTTGTAAATGAAAAAAAGGAATAGATAAAATCCACACTACCTTACATAAATCACACTGATTAAAAGAAAGCATGCTGTAATGTTATACATGCTCAAAATGCACTCACCTTTGACCTCCAGCTGTACTGCCATCTCATCTCTGCCAATGATATTGCTCGCAACACAGAGGTATGTCCCCTGGTCCTGCAGTTTAGTGCGCTTTATTTGGAGTGTTCCATTAGAGAAAATGCTATACCGACTTCCTTCTAATAAACCCATTCCACCTTTCGACCTAAATACAAATACACACTGTCTTAACCATGCACACTAATGATTTATTTCTGTAAAACTGGTCATATCTGAAAGAAAATATTGTACTACCAGCGAAGTTCAGGTTTTGGTGATCCAAAATATGGACAGTCCAAAAGTGTCTGAGTCCCTTCAATTACTTTAACCAAGTCGTCCTTAATGCCCAGCAATCGTGGCTTCATATCTACAAATGAAACATGGACTGATTAGGACAATTATATGTATAAACAAAATTCTATTATTATTCAAGATATTTTACCCATTACTGCAAGAAAGGCATTGGCCAGGATGTAGCCATATTGATTGGAGGCATTACACTGGAACACAGCAGAGCTATCAGGCACCACAGCACGGAATATCAAAGTATCACCTGATACTTGTCTGCCAGGACTCTTAGGAGCATCTGGTACAAAAATACACACATCAAAAGACATCTGTGCATGTGTTATGTACAAGTTGAGCTTTTAGGACTGATTGATTGATTGGATTAGGTTTGTCAGTGATTCTGGTCATAACTCTGGATTACTCATATGGCATGTGATGTCTCTGACCCTCAATAGGTTCTCCATTAACTAGCCACCGTATCTGTGGTCTGGGGATTCCATCAGCCTGACACACTATCTGCCCACTGTCATCCCGAGAGAGAATAAGACTCTCTGGTTTGTTGACCCAAAATGGGGTTGCTATGAAAAATAAGAGAGGAAAGGATGAGAAAACTCTTGAGACTGAAATAGCAGCTTCATTCTTCAATTTCAGATCATTCATTGTGATGTAAATTTACATTTAACTTTAACTGTGGTTATGTGGTCCACGCTGCCCATTCTGTTTACCGCAGTGCAGATGTAGTCGCCACCATGATGCATCAATATTTTCTTAATGTGCAGAGTTTTATTGAAATTTTCCAGCTTCATGCCTTCCATGGACAAGCTTTCCCAATCTTTAGTCCATTTGATAGTGGGAGCTGGACTGAGGTAAAAGAAAGAGTGGTTACTGTTTTAGGGTAGTGGTGGCTTAGTGGTCAATCCCCACTATTACCACTGTTGGGCCCTTGAGCAAGGCCCTTAACCCTAAATCACTCAATTGTATAAAATGATAATTGTAAGTCGCTCTGGATAAGAGCATCTGCCAAATGCTGTAAATGTAAATGATGTAAATGTTTTGTGTATTCTTCACATACACAGAAAGCTTTTCATCATTCAAAACCTTCAAAATAATCTAAAAATAAAAAACATGCACACATATCTACACAGCATAGCACTACTGATATAGTGTGTAAAAGTGATTATTTTAAGTCATATAGAGTAAGATCGGGGTTAGTTGGAACACATTTTATACATTTTCCCTTCTGTAATGCCCAGGGAGACTCTAATTGAAAGGCAGTCTGTATAAAATCTGTAATAATTTTTTTTAGATTATAACAACTAACTTTAAAAATAACTTTAAATCTTGACAACATAGAGGACTGAAACTTGGTACAATTATGTATTATTGCTGTAATTATTATTAACTGCATCAATTACACTATTGAGATGTTCTTAATTCATCATTCCTCTGACTAAGTGACACTTAGATAGCAAGGAATTGTTGTTGAATAGTTCAACTACGTCTCAAAACTCACACTCCAGAAGCAAAACACTCCAAGATAAGCTCTTCTCCTAGCATCGCGATCCGAGTGCTGGCTGTTCCTCTGGGCTTCAAGAACTTGGGAGCAATCTGAGCTGCCATACGCGCTGAGTAGTGAAAAAAATCAACATGCAATTAAACAAAACCAAACACTCACTAAAAGGTCATATATCAGTAGATAAGAAGTAAGGAAGAATGAAATGGTCTGACATCTGCCTTATACAGGCATATTTCTTTAGATCGATCAGTCAAAATCCAAATACATTCCAATATAAACACACTGCTGTTGTATTCCTCGCACCTGTGTGCACCTGAAGAATTAGTGGAGGTTTCTGGTGGATGATGTTGGAGTTGGGAAAGCGAGCTGTGCACACGTAGTTTGTTTGTGCATCATCAGCTATGACGCTTGAGAAGTACAAGTCTCCATTCTCTGCCATCGATACTCTACGATCCTGACGAATAGGTATCATAGCTGCAGGTTCAGAACAAGCAAAGGAAATTGATTGCACTTTTATATACTGACACCTGTTTTTAATTCTACTTATCTTCTTGCATGCTGTGTGATTTCGCTTGGCAGTATTATTTCACAGTGAAGTCTATCAATGCTCACAGCTGTTCATCCAGTAGGTCTGAGGTTTGGGTGGACCCACAGGAGGATTACACGACAGAATCAAAGGAAGACCCACAAACACAGACACTGGCTCCAAATATTCCTTCAGCCATGTACGAGCCTCTGATCAAAGCATGAGCGAAGAAGAGGACGAAGCACAAAATATAATTAAATAATATTTAATGTTAATTCTTGGGCATCTCTATATGAAGCTGTGTTGATGACACTTACTGGAGACACGCAAATGAATATGATTGGATAGAGCTGAACCAAACTCATTAGTTGCGGTGCATTGGTATGTCCCCTCATAATCTTCTGGACGTCCCCAAAAAAATATCTCCAGTGTGCCAGAGCGCCTTTTCATGGTGACCTGAGGGTCACGTGCAACATTCAGGTACACTCCATTGCGTGTCCAAATGAATCTGTGGAGGGAAGGCAAAGCATGGAAGAGGGTTGCATGAACATGAACGCTCCTGTATACTTTTATGAGTGCAAATTTAGAATAGAATTAAGTACTCTAAAACAACTTACTTACTTACTAAAACACATTTCTTAAAGAGGAGATATTTGCTTTTTTCTATTTGTTGACCCATAAATGTTGCTACAGTGTTGAATAGCCACGTTGATGACACAAGAGTGGACCAACACACACACAAACACACAGACACACACAACTAGGGGCAATTTGGAACAGCCAGTTAGTCTAATGTGCATGTCTTTGGACTGTGGGAGGAAACCAGAGTACCCAGAGGAAACC
>JAQMYF010000003.1:20054524-20070235 GCA_030014195.1 Neosilurus mollespiculum | reverse complement strand
CACACACACACACACACACACACACACACACACACACACACACACACACACACACACACACACACACACACAATTGGGGGCAGGCATAGCCTATGGTTAGAGAAGCTTTGGGACTGACAGGTCGCTGGTTCGATTCCCGAGCCAGCAGAAAAAATGTGTGGCGGTGGGGAGTGAGCTGCACCTTCCCTTTCACCACCTTCATGTTTGAAGTGCCCTTGAGCAAGGCACCTATCACTCAACTGCTCTCTGGATACCCCAATGTGTGTGGCAGCCCACTGCTGTGAGTGTGTGTGCTCACTTTGAATGTGTTAAATGCAGAGGCAATAATTTCCCTTGTGGGATTAATACAGTATATAAATAATAATAGTCTTTTATATATATATATATATTATTACAAAAGTTTATGGACACTCATATGTGTTCTACACAATTGTGTGCTTTTAACTTTGTGGCACCAACTTTGGGAGGAGGCTACATATGGGTCTGATGATCCAGTGTCCATAAATTTTTGGATATATATATTTCCCACTGTTTTTTGCAGAATGTGTGTATATACCTGGTGCCACCACCATCAATGGACAGTACTCGTATTCCCCAGCCTCTGAGTGGATCCACATAGCCGATAAGAGCAAGAGTTTCTCGAATGGCAGCTTGAAGTTTCTCATCCATCCAAAATAGCCGTCGATGCTTCAGTACACGCATTGCCGATTTTTCCTAGGGTGGCACAGTGGTGTCATGGTTAGCACAGCCACCTCATGGCAAAAAAGGTCCTGGGTTCGAGTCCTGGGCTCAGCGAGGGCATTTCTGTGTGGATTTTGCATGTTCTCCCTGCCCATTGGTGTGAGTTTAAATGGTTTTGTGTTTGATGGCCTTGCATTGGCCTGGTGAGATGTTCCAGGTGTACCCCACCTTCGCCAAGAGTCAGCTGAGATGGGCTATAGCTTCCCTGTGGCCCTAGTAGAATTAAGATGTTTGGCTAATGAATGAATGAATGAATTTTCCTAAAGACAATTAATCAAGGGATCAGTGAATGTACTATTAAAGAAACTTGTGTCAACTACAAAGATCTGAAAAGTACAGAAAATTGAGTGAAAATTTGTACCTGCCACACAATACTCTTGCATATTGGGTTGAGAATTAGATGAGCATTCAACTCCTCTACACAGGAGCTGATAGATGAACGTGCCCTGGCTTTCTCCAGCTTGCCCAGTAGAATCCGAGTTCTGTCCTCTGCTAGTTGCCTTCTTACAGCCTAGGAAGCAGTTTTAGTGTCACAAATCTACCTGTACTTTCAGTTAAATTTTAGAGCACTGCATTAACTGCAAAGCAAAGACAGGTGAAACAATCAGCATCGCCACCAGTGGTACGATATATTATTGCCATTCAGTATACAAGAGAATTCATCAATTTATTCAGAAATTGCAGATTATTCATGCATGACATGGGATTGATTAGTTGGAACATGAATTACATACCACTCTGTCCAGGGCAGGGTCTACAGTTGTAGATCTATTACTAGCCTTTCCCAGATAGTTGCCCAAAATGCTCTGAAAGCCGAAGGGGTTTAAAAGGCCTTGGATAAAGGATGTATTTTTCTCCAGAGTACTTTCAAATTGTCCACTGCATGAACCTGTTCCCAGTTTCTCATCTGCAGCTTCAGAGCCTTTGAAATAGCGATTGACATGGGTGGACATGTAGGAATAATTTTCCCCAAAGTGTGTGGTGAGGTTGCTTAAATGGAAAAGAGATTTAGGACGGAGAGGAAGATTGCCCTGCGATGTTGCACTTTTCTGATGGTCCACAGTGTATGACAATGGGTGTGTATCTAAGCCCTCGCCTTTCTGATGAAGTGATTCCTGAACATTGTCGGTCACTTTTGCTCCAAAATATTGGTTGATATGACGAGCAAAATGAAGATAGCCTTCCTCCCAGGAGAAACAAACATCAGTGTCGTTAACATCTAGTGCAGATGCATTAAGGTGAGTTGGTCCAATTTCTGGAGACACATTTTCTTTTTTATCGGTGGCCTGATTTTTGTTAATTCTTCTAGATATGGTTTTGGCTCTTTCAAGGATATCCTTGGACGCTGGCACCTCCGTACAGACTTGTTTTGAGAACACAGAGTTTATATGACTGGATACATAGCTATAGCTCTCCCCAAATCTCGTTACCAGAGAACTTATGTGAAAGAGTTGTAGTCCAGGATATCTTAAGGTCAGAGGTGATTCTTCAGACTGACTAATGGAGGGGTACTGCCTCTGTTTTAGCCCTCCAGCCTCTTTGCCCTTAATGGCATTTTGGGTTTGGGTTTGTTTCTGCACTCCAGTAACAGGCTTCTGCAGCGTAGACACAAATACAGTCTGACCAGCACCACAAAATGCACACATCTCTTTCCACTTAGAATACATATTGGTGTGTTGCGACAAGCGTCTGGACGTATCCCCAAATCTTATTCGCATGCAGTGCATTTGAAAATTATCCTTAATATCAGGTTGAACCTTAAGTGGAACATCTGGTTTAAACGCCTTCTTATTGGAAGTGGAATACATGTGATAATCTTGGACATAGCATAGTTTAGCTTCATGTTTCAGACCAGTATATGCAGTCCTCAGAGGACTCTGTTTTGACCTTCTGAGAGAAATTCTCCAGCCAGAACTACAGGCAGATGAGTGGTAGTTAAAGTAGGACATGTGACGCTTAATGTAACAAGAAGTCCCGGCAAGATAAGACAACGCTCGGATGCTGTTGAGCAAGTGTCTTGTCCTACATAGTAATTGCAACCTCGGTGGTCCAAAAGTTGTGCCCAGATTTGTGCTGATGTACCGCCCCATTAATCATATATACCAAATAAGAGAGAAAGTGGATCCCTGTAAGTGTGGCCCCAAAATTCTGAAGAATACAAGTTCCTAAAGTGCAAAAGAGAAAATCAAAGTGAAAATGCATACTTATACTATCCAGGACTTAATGACATTCCCATAGATTGTATTTCATCCATATATTGTATCAATGCAGTGGGGTGGTGTAATGGTTAGCATGTCCGCCTCACAGAAAAAAGGTCCTGGGTTCAAGTTCCAAACTCTCCTCGTTTCCTCTGGGTACTCCCGTTTCCTCCTACACTAAAAAGACACGCGCATTAGGCTGATTGGCTGTTACAAACTGTCCCTCAGTGTGAGTGTGAATGGTTGTGTGCGTTTTGGCCTGACTTTGGGTAGTCTCCTGCCTCCCTGCTGCCCTAGCAGGATTAAGCAGTTTGACAAAAGAATGACTGCGTATTTATTGTATCCAAAATTTAAAAAATCACAGGCAGCACATGTTGAAAATGTAAGCATAGTGCCAGGGTGCCCTCTCCTGGTTCATTTTGTATTAGCAACAGTGTTTATCTCTGTGGTGAAGTAACTGACTAATGTACTGATTTTTTTGGCTTTATTTCAGTTTGTAATTTCAGGGTCACTTTTACCATTTTTTTCAATATATAACTGAATTGCATGTACTTTGTACTTTACACCATATGTAATTTATGAATAAACAGCAACGATAAGAATCATTCTTTAAGACACCAGAAAGAAGAAGGTAATAATCAATCTCTTTCACACACATTTCACTCACTCATTCATCTGCCGAACCGCTTAATCCTACTATTAGGGTCGCAGGGCAGCTGGAGTCTATCTCAACTGACGGTGAGCAAAGGCAGGGTACACCCTGAACAGCTTGCTGGACCATGGTGGGGCCAAAACACACAAAACCATTCACACACACTTACACCTAGAGGCAATCTGAAACAGCCAGTTAGCCTAATGTGCATGTCTTTTGGATTGTGGGAAGAAACCAGAGTACCCGAAGGAAGTAACCTAGGAATGCACGGGAAGAACGTGCAAAACACACAGAAAAACCTGGGACTCGAACCCAGGACCGTCTTGCTGCGAGTCAGATATGCTAACCACTACACCATGCAGAAATTTTCTTTCAAAGTATATTTATAAAACCCTGTTATAGGCAGTTACTAAGCAAACACAGAGCTCTCTATTTTTTTTTTTTTTTTTTTTTTTTAGAAATACTGGCTTGGTGCCCTTGACATTGTGTACAAACTGTTCACCCACGTGGAAACAACCGACCTTCTATAAATGGTAAGACAGACAACAATGAAACGTTACCACCAATCCAAAACACCTTGTTTTGTTACAATGCAAATATGTAAAACATGTTTGCTGCAGTTAAAAGATAACAGATAAAGACTAAATAAGCAAAATGATTTAAAAATCTAATAACTGTTGACTATGTAAGCTGTAGGCACAAGTTCACAATAGTATTTTCATTACTCTTTACAACATTAACATTTGAGATAGCCTAAAATGCACATTTTTAAACTACAATTATTAAAATACAATTATATTATTTGATCATCTTTAGTTTTTTTTTAATTTACATTACAAAAGGTAACACGCTATACTGAAATTTGGATGGGATAATGGATGTAACAAAGAAAAAAATAATAAATGTATACATACAGAAAAGAAACAGGCAGTTCAAACAAACACAGGCACACCATAAGTAAATGCAGGTTCTAGTCTTGAGGTTATTAACCATATTTCTTTAACCTTGACTCTCATGCAATAATGTTGGTGACCCCAGGGGATTTATTTACCTGCCTTTATTCCTCCCCAGTCCAAGTGTTAACTTAAGTTCCACTAACAGAACAGTACTCCCTATATGTATTATAAGGTTTCTTTTTTAGTAACAACCAAGCAAGAATTGTAAACCTCACTCTATTCTATTGGTGTGTTTGCTGGTGGGATAAGTCACATGGTTCTCCCGTGGACCAATCCCCTTTCCCACTTCTGAAATAAACTACATGACCCAAGCCTTTCATGTTTAAGAGGTGTCTATATTTATGGGTTTCCCCCAGTATCAATACCTTACAATGTATGGGGTTATTTAGCAAAAATTTTATTAAAATATTTCACCCGGGCAAATCAGAATGAAATAACGTCCAAAATTTTTTACAGCATTTGGCAGACACGCTTATCCAAAGCGACTTACAATTATCATTTTTATACAACTGAGCGTTAAGGGCCTTGCTCAAGGGCCCAACAGTGGTGATAGTGGGGATTGAACCACTGACCTTCGGATCAGTAACCCATCGCCTTAACCACTAAGCCCTACTTGCTCCACTAGGTAAACATGAATTATACTAACTACTAATAATAGTTCATATGACAGTAACCCACCACTACACCACAAAATAAATAAATAAAATACAACCTAGAATCTAAATCTACTCTAGTAATTAGTTTGTTACACTGAAACTGTTTCCACACACACTGATTTGCAGTCTGTGCCTTAGCAACATTCCATCCAGCCATGGCTTTGTCCAGACCATCTCTCAAGGGGGCAAAAATAAAACATCTGACCATATTGTCTGGAACATCAGTTATTTGAATGTCAAATTAAGGGCAGCACGGTGGCACAGTGGTTAGCACGCCCACCTCACAGCAAGAAGGCCTGGGTTTGATTCCCGGGCTTGGGCTTGTGTGGGTTTCCTCCAGGTACTCGTTTCCTCCCAGTCTAAAATCATGCACAGCAGGCTAATTGGCTACGATTCCAAATCACCCCTACGTGTGCAATGGCCTGGTGAGCTGTCCAGAGTGTACACTGCCCTCACCCAGAGTCGGCTGAGATGAGCACCAGCCTCCCCGCGACCCTAATTAGGATTAAGTGGCTTAGAAAAATGAATACATTTCTTAACACAATTGTCATATAAACACATGCTTTTAAGGCTGGGCAATAGATTTTAACATTAGATAAACATTATTTTATCATGAAATGACCAGTCCTACTGTTAGCCAACTGAGAATCAAGAGTATTTAACAAAAATATCAAATTTCCTTAAGGAATGCAGATGAACCTAAATATGCAATATATGGACTACATTAAATTATTACATTTCATATTAAAATCCTAATGTCAGTAATAGGAGAGGAAGCAGACGACACTGGGTCACGGGTGGAAAAGCAGGGCTTTATTAACCAAAAACCTTGAGCAAGCAGTAGAAATAAAACGGAAGATGGGGCCAAAACACCAGGAATAAAACCAAAGCAAATACACAGACTGGTGGTGGACAAGCCTGAACTGGTCACAGGTGTGCACAAGAGTGTATGTATGCCCTCTAGCTTCCTGGTGTCGGTATACTTACAAACAGCCTGAATGTGCCAATCGTGTTTTCTTGAACATCATTTTCAATTTCCTTTCTGCCTACCTTAACCTACAATTACCTACAGCGGAATCACAGACATGCAGATAATCAGTACAGCAGTATTTTTTTGTGTGATGTTGCATTTAGTTCAGTATAATTGTTTAGATGGACTTCGTCACTTGAAGACTAACTGAAGTGCTGATACTTGATCAGGTAATTCTGAAAACTTGATTTATTCCATTAACAAAAAGAAACAAGTCTGTTTGTCTGTTATGGTCATTGAATACCATCCTCTAGGAAAAGGCCAACTCCATCATCTTATTTCGCATCGGAGCCCCATAATCCCATTACCCAGATATAATAAACCAGACAATAGCCACCAAGCCATAACTTTATTTCTCTTGGGTATAAATTGTACAAATAGTGTAGATTAATTCAGCAACATCTCGTTCTGCCCTGCTCGGACATCCAACTACATCGTCAATTCCTGTAAAAAAGGTAAAGGTTTACTGTAACATATGAAATAAACCTGTAAAACTATAATAGAACAGCAAAGCGCTTCTCAGAACAGAAATTTGACTTCAGCGGACTCAGAAGAACGAAAGTCATGCTGTTAAATCATCACAGAAGTAAATCTGCACAATGATGTAAGATGATGTCATTGTTCCAACTCACCATAATGGCATTGACAATGTCATTGTTGTTATTCTTCAGTGCACGAACAGCCTTCGCTCGTGATACGTTGGCTTGAGACATGACCAGTTCAATGTCCTTAACCTCTACTCCGGTCTCGTCAACCTTGAAATAAAACAGATACATGAAAACAAGGCTCCTGCATTACACAAGTCCTACATGCATAGTAAATATTAAGATTTGCCGAAGTGAAAATGATCAGACCTCTTCCTCTTCGCTTTCCTCGTGTACTGTGGGCGTCTGCGTGCTTTCTTGGATGTTTGATGCCGCTTCTCCTTGGACCTTGAACTTCTCTGCTGCTGCCAGCTGAGCTTGCTGGGACAAGTCCTCAATCTAAAAAGCACAAACAGTGAGAGTATAAATCTAATCTTGAAATTAATTTGCTTTGAATTTAAATGCAGACACACGAGTGACCAAAATCCCCTTTCAGAACAGAAAGTTTGGCTTCATTAATCTCAGAAGAACGAAAGTCAAACTGTTTAAATCATCACCAAGAGGAGCTAAGCATGGGTTGGGGGGGGGGGGGTGTCCTTACCTTAGCCTCTCCAAAGACAATGTAAGTGTCTGAAGCAGGGCTTTTGTAGACGTCTGGTTTGGTAATGACAAACAGAATGTTCTTAGACTTGCGAATGGTTACCCTGGTAACACCAGTCACTTGTCGGAGACCCAATTTGGACATTGCCTGAAAAAAATACATAATCAGATGAAAAACTTGGCTGCGGACAATGAAGTCAATGTACAACTATGAGAAAATACATCACTCCCACCTTTCTTGCCTTCTTTTCACTTCTGCTTTGTTTGGCTTTACTGACAGGTTCCTCATCAATTTCGGCTGCAGCTGCAAGCTGTGTAAAGGATAGTTTTCACCATAATTACACACCAAAAAATATAAACCATCAATGCTTACATTGATAATTTCCATCTTTTAGGCAAGTGTGACATGTTTACAGATGCAGTCCTACCTGTGCCTGTTGTGTCTGTGTCTGCGCAGAGTCCTGCTCCTCGAGTTCAGGAACAGATTCATCACTGTCTGATTCAGTGCCGGACCCTTTAAAATAAAACCCAGAATCTACTCAATGTAAAGGATTTAATGCATATACAAAAGGCCAGTTACAAAAACAATTATTTGCTTAATAAAACACTCTGCTTCACTACTAATTTAGGTCAGAACAATTTGAGATTTAAATTAAGTTTCGTTTAGAAAGACAAAATTAGCTAGTGACTTTAATTGCCTCATTTAAGAATTTAGTTTCATGTGTCACATTCAGTGAGGAGGCATCAGTAGGCACCATAAGCATAAAACCAATAGCAGCAAATAAGGACATGTTCTGCAAATACATTTTGCATAATTAGGTCTATTTTTCTATTAAACACACCCCCAACTTTATTCCAAGTTTTCCAATACCAATAAAATTATGGTTAACACTGCTAGTCACATCCATTTTAGAAATGTCAATAGGGAAAATTCAGTGCATGTGTTCCCCAGATTTCTCGTCATCAAACAAATCAGCAGACAGTGAATAATATGCAGTATTATGTAAACATATACTTTGTAAAAATAAAACAAATAAAAATAAAGCTATTAGTGTACAAAAACTTGATGCTGTGATAAATGTTATTGTGAGGAGTCTAAAATACGATAAACCAAGATTGAAGTATTCTAATGTGTCTATGAGAATGTGAATGCTTAATTAACAATACCAATATTACTCTCCTTAAAGCAAATAAAATGACTGGATGAAAATAATAATAATAATGAAAGCAACTTTAAACAATCTACAGATCTTATACAACTTCATGTACGCCCTGTTAACAGAGGTCAAAATTCCCACTCGCAATTTATGTGCACTACCAAGGTTATAACTTTTGTATCCTATACCATGCATATTGCCTTACATACAATTTCCTCCAGGATAAAAAAAAAGTATTCTGCTTCCCTAATGTATAGCAGTTTAATAAATGGACAGCTTTACATATTTACTACACCACTGAGCCATCAGCTCACCTCTTTATTCAACCAAATAGGTAACAGCTTGTGAAGCTATAGTGTTAATTAGGGAAACTCAAGTTACAATCAATAAGATAAACGTAAGTCGCTCTGGACAATGGCATCCGCCCAAATGCTCTAAATGTTACAATAAAAACAATCATCTTCCATGACTACATTGAAAGAGTTGTACTTCAAAACCCACAGTTTTCTGTGGACAAAGGACAAAGAGAAAAAAGAAATGGGGGAGAGAGAGAGGGAGGGAGAGAAAGAAATACCCTTATCATTCTTGATTACTGGTTCAGATGCAGCTTTAACAGGTTCAGGCTGAGATTTAGCAGGTGTTACATTGGATTTGGGACCAGCTGGAGGCACAACAGCTTTCACTACAGGGTCTACTTTAGGTGGCGAATCAGGCACAGCTTGGGGTTGGAAAACAGGCATTGGGACAGGCTTCTCAGGTGGAATTAGTGGAGGAAGATCATCCTCCTCTTCCAGAGAAGAAATGAATGACTGAGGAGTGGATGCCATAACAGAAGCTGGAACAATATTTGGCTTCTTTTTGGGGGCCTCTGCATTCCCTTCAGAAGCAGTAGCTGGAGCCAACTTTGCTTTTTGCACTGGAGATGAGGCTTGTACAGGCTGAGCCTTTGGGGATTCAGGAGCAGCCTTGGGCACTTGAGCAATCTTAGGGGCTTCTGGAACAACTGAAGGAGCTGTTGGGACTTTGGATCCCTTCGGAGCCTCATGAACAACCTTTGGCACTTCTGGTACCTTGGGTGGACTACATGCCACAACCTCTGAATATGATTTAGGTGGATGGGCAGCTGACCTTGAAATTACTTTAAAAGCGTCGGGAGCCACAGAAGCTTTAGGAGATATTGGAGTAGGTGCTGCAACCTCTAGTGGTATTGCACCCACTGTGGCAGGGGAAGCCACTTTAGAAGTGGCTGGTGCAGGTTCAGCACCTTTCACCTGCATATCACTTGGACTTGGGGCAGCTGCTTCACCCTTCATTGGTATTGCCTCCACTGAAGCTGGAACAGCTTTAGCTGATGCCGGTGATGAATCTTTCACTTGCATCATATCAACTGGAGTTGAGATTGGGGCAAATGCTTCACCCTTCACTGGTTTTGTCTCTACCAGAGCTGAGGCTGGTACAGGTTTAGCACATTCCACTTGCATCACATCAACTGGAGTTAGGATAGGTGCTTCACCCTTCGTTGTCTTTGACTCTACTGGAGGTGGTACAAGGTTTTTAGGTGAGGCAGGTGAAGATTTAGCACCTTTCCCCTGCATCACATCAACTGGAGTTGAGGCAGCTGCTTCACCCTTCAATGGGTTTGTCTCCACTGGCGCAGGGACAACACTTTTTGGTGAGGCTGGTGCTTCAACTTTCACTGGAGAAGCTGTAGTAAACTTATCCTGTTTTGCCTTCTCTGGAGCAGCAACGGTACCTTTAGGAGGGGCTGCTGAAGAGCCTGGAACCGTTGTTGGTTTTTCTTCCACTGCAGCTGAGGTAGTTGCTTTAACTTTCTTTGGTTTTGCCTGCACAATAGATGGGACAACATCTTTATCGGAAGCAGGTGCTTCAGCTTTCACTGGAGAATCTGCTGCACCCTTCTCCTGTTTTGCCAAGGGAGCAGGTTGATCTTTCACTGGATTTGCTTCAACTGGAGCAACATCTACAGCTTTAGAAGTTACTGAAGTAGTAACTGTACCCTCTACTGGTACAGTGGTCACCTTAGGAGAGGTGGGGGAAGGCATATGTGCTGTTTTAGCCTTGGAGGGTACAGCAGAAGCTAGAACCTGTTGAGGTTTATCAAGTTTAAAATCTGCTTTCTTGGGTTTTGCTTGTTTGCTAGCCTTCACAACCTTGGGAACATTTGTCTCAGGTTTCCCTCCACCTGGAGAGTGAGCAGAAGGAGATGCTAGTGGAGAACAAGGTGGGGTGACTCGAGGGCCTGAGGCTGATTTGGGAGATGTGGGAGAAGAGGAAGAAGCAGAAAGTGAGGAACGCTTCCTGCGACCAACAGGAACAGGCTTTGGGGCAGAGGAGTGTGGAGATGAGCCAGCCTTTGCCCCCTTCACCTTTGACTGAGTGCCCGCAGGAACTGCAGCAGCAGCTGAGGAGAATTAATAGGCTGAAGTTGATTATGGAAATGCCACAAGTGCATGGACAGAAATCCATATCCATGCGGGTTAGAGGAAGGGCAGACCTCTTCATACACCTCACTCAAGTAGTGTTAAAGCATGCACAGGATTTTAAACCAGTTTAAATCAACCCAACTGCCATTAAGACAGACATCACACTGCTTGTTAGAGTCTTTGGCAGCTTAACACACATGGCATTGAGGTGCTGTAGATCACACATTCAGAAAGCAACAAGTCATATATAAAAACCAAAAGCTGTACAACCTTGCTTTATGGCTATACTTAAACAAGCATAGTGACAGACTTCAGATCCAGGGAATGAAGTGTGGTCAAGAGCACAAACTCAATCAATGATGTGTAATTTTAACAAAAAGGCAAAACTGTTCATGTGACTAACAGTCCTGCAAAACATGATTAGAATACAAGAGCAACTTCACAGAAAGGGATATTACATTAGGAGATGACATCACCCCAAGCACCATATCAAAAAAATATGAACTGCAAAAATCCCAAAAGATCAAAAGGCACAATTACACTGCTTAGTAGAAGTAACTGGCAAGTGTGATAATGAAATCTTAAACAGTTTCCAAGTTTGACCCGGAATTGAAATGATAACAGACGGAAGAACACACTGACTACTATATCCCACCACATTACATGGTCGGAAATAATGAAGTCTATATAAATAGTTCGAGTTTTGCCCAGAAAATTAACACCATCCATATTTTTAAATGTTAAATTTATTGTCATGGAAACAAAACTTGAAATTGCTGAAATCCCAAAATATCACAAAGGTACAAACACACTGACTAAATGTAATAACTGTCAGGTCTGACAGTTTTGGCCCCGAAACACCACCCAAGTTCTTACATGGCAAATTGGTTGCCATGGAAACATGAAGAAAACATGAATTTGAAGAATCCAAAAATAGGTACAACTACACTGCCTTGTAGAAATAACTGACAAGTGTTTCCAGAGTTCTGGGCTAGAATTAAAACAATTACAGATGGATGGGCACACTGATGACTCTATACCCTCATCCCTACAGGTGAGAGAGTGAGGTGGCTCATTTATGAATGTACTCAAGTGGTTCTGGTTCAAGAGGATTTAGTCTCATTTTTCGTGTTTCTGTGTCGTATATACAACAAAAATTACCCCAGGCTCAGTGGAGGTCACTGTATAAAATATAGACTATTCCGTGACATCCACCAAGCCTTCGGGAAGCAACAGTTAATAGTTCCATGCAATTAAACCCATGCTTAATAAAAATCCTGTAAAACCTCATGCAAAGTGAAAGGTGGTGTAGACTGCTGAGTGACAAAGAACAGAGGTCCTGGATCACTGTTTTCAAAGCATGAAACTCTGAAACTAATTTTGACAAACATGTTTTACAACAGAACTTCTCCCCAACCAAAAAGCCAGCCCTGCATACAGGCCACAACAGCTGGTCACTGAAGGGGGATAAAAGTCTAAGAGTGTCAGAAACAGGTGCCAATACCAGCGAAACCATATCTTTCGTTTCCTTTCTTATTTTAATTCACATTCAAGTTTTACAAATATGCCAAGACAACTTAACAGCTCCAGGACCTCTTCATCAGAGTTTAGTAATAAATATTATATTTACAAACCCGTCTCCACTTGGGGCTGCTGCATCTCCTGCTCTGTCACTGGGACAGTTTCTGTGGCTTCACCTGGCATTGTAACCTAACAATAGCAAAAAAAGCAACATATTAGACAAAGGGACAACACGTGTTATGGTGTGAAGACATCTGAAAGTGCTTGCCTTCTACACAACAAGACCAACTTCATGAACTGTATAACAAATTAACAGACATGTTACAAGTCACATGGCTTGAAATTGAACCTGAACAACTGTGAAAGCTGTCTGCAAGTTTCCTGTTTAAGACTTGACACCAGACTTCAAGTTATACTAACATTACACAATCATTTCAGGTAGCCATGAAAAAAACTTTCCTGTTGGAAATGTAAAGCGTCAACTTTTATAAAAAAACATACTAATCACACTGGAGACACCAGCAATTGCATTATTTCAATCTCATATTCCTAGGCACATAAAGCTTTGTTAATATTAAGATTTAGGCACTGCCTAAAGATGGAGCTCCTGATCAATAAAGCTACTGATAGGTGTTTGAGACTGGTGTTATAAGAGTAGGCTCCTTTAAGGAAATAAATAAACAAACACAACATTCCCTGATTAGGGTCGGAGTAAAAGCAGAAAAAGGTTAATACTGAGTTTTCTTTTCACTGCCTTTCAGTAGCTGATTTCCTGGTTCATTTATATCCCGTCTTGTTAGTTTAATTATCTGTTTAACGGAGTTCATGGTCTGTGCTCCCTTTAAATGTTTAACTCAATGAAAGCTTATTTGCATTATTGAGTTAAGACTGTGGTGTTTGTTTTTTTTCTGTGCGAGTCTGAATGGTGGTGTATGAGTCTCTATTTCTGTAATTTCAGTTTCACAATCGATACCTAATATTATTATTATTTTTAAAAAGGTTAAATTAGTGACAGCAGTCTTATCGGGTTTCCTGTGGGGGCAACTGTGCAAGTCACGTTCTATGCATATGGGGCTCCGCTCGTGAGCTCCACTATAAACAGAACTGTTGGATTTATATAAAGCATGAAAACAATCAAAGCATTGTGATATTTTAATGAATTTAACAATCAATGACAAACTCCCACAAAAAAAAAAAAAATTGATAAAGTTCCATGTTAAATGAAATGTGCATTTAATGCAAAGATTATTTAAATACGAGATCACAAAGTTAAATAATGCCCCTTTAAGATGAAGCAAGACAACGAGTGCTTGGATGATTTTAAACAAGCAAACAGCCAAAATTTGATACTTATTTTCTGTATGTTTAAGTATCCCCTTAACTTTTTTCCATTTAAATTTCCATTTATAAACCAACTAATACCACCCTGCTTTCAATTCAGCCAAGTCACTTAATTCCAAATAATCTGAAGGCATGCTGAGGTCCACCAGCTACTAAACAGACAGAGTAACTAATAAGTGGGGGAACCTGAAGCCGTGTTATTAGTAATAAACTTCTTGTACTTGTTTGCTAGATCCTGTGTTTGGTTCAGGCTCAGCCGGCGTTAGCTTGTCTGTGTCTCTGTAGGTGAAATGAACATGTCACGCTTTCGCTAAATAAAGCTGTTCAGATTCGAAAAGTATCCACCAACAAACACGATAAATACCTAAAACAAAACAAAAGCAACAACGCTAATAGCAATCTATAAAAAGTTATTAAAACAAGAAACTACGAAGCAAACCCAATCAGGCTAGTCAGGCCAGTACCCACAACTCGCCCATTTTGAACTGTCGGTTACTCTAACAGCAAATTTAACAACATCGCCAAGTCATTTTATACAAAATATTCACCGCTAATAACAGAAAACTCGTAAAACAACAGCACGGATAATATTTGACCAAACAAACCTGTGTATAAACGCTGGATGTCAGAAGATTGTACACAGAATTACTTACTAGGTTCGAGCTCGGGGTCCAAGATGGCTGAGAGAGAGAGATCCTGACCTTTGCGTAACAATCACGTCAAAATTGTGCTTCCGGTTCACTTCGCCATCAACAGGAAGTCGCTGCTTCTTGCTAGCAAAATTTTGCTAAGTGTAAATCTCAGTAAGGTGAGCCTCTCTCGTTATGTGTAGTTTAAGTGTAATGTTATTTATTTATAAATTGACAAAAAATAGCTTTTTTGTAGCAACTTTAAGCGAGTTTTCTCATTAATTTAATTCGCTAGTTGTAATAATTAGTTTTAAAAATATTGATGGCGTCGCTGTGGTTAGCTAACATTATTCTCACAATTTCTGCTTTTGAGCTGAGTTTATTTAATTTCTGCTCAAAGTACCTATTTGTTTTCTTAAGGAAGTAGTTTGTTTATGTAATATAATTAGTATGTAGTGTGTGTATTATTCTAAGCTTTAAGCTATTGTTTTCATTCCTACAGAATTATGTCTATGTCCCATCTGTATGGGAGTAGGGGAGACGATGACAACGAGGATGGGGTCGAAATTGAGAAATTCGAGGTAACTGAATGGGATTTGGCCAACGAGTTTAATCCAGACAGACGTCGTCACAGGCAAACCAAAGAGGAGGCCACGTATGGTGTGTGGGCTGAATATGATTCAGATGATGAGAGACCAAGCTTTGGAGGAAAGAGGTATCTGCACTGCTATTCAACAGCTGTTTCAAGTTTTATTGTCATATACAGATAACAATAGAAAATCACTACCAGCAGTGAAATTCTTGTACTCAGAACCCCCTTAATATTGCACATAAGAAACAAATATTGCAAATAAAGAAACATTTAGGTAAGGAATAAAAAATAAATACATAAACAAAAATATAAACTAAAAGAAGTTTATATATTTATATATTGGGCAGTGGTGGCCCCGTGGTAGGTAGGGTGCTGGATTACTGTTCCCAAGGTTCAAGCCCCACTATTAACGGGATGTCACTGCTGTTCTCCCAGTGCGGCTAACTGGGTTATCAAAGGCTAGCCATGTCTCTCACTGTCTGTGGTGAGAGGCCTGTAAAAGAACCAATGCTGATTTTCTTCAAGAGTAGGCCGCACTGCCGTCAGCGTGTTTCTGCCCTGCGATGGCCTGGCGAGCTGTCCAGGGTGTACTCTGCCCTCGCCCAGAGTT
>JAQMYF010000003.1:20036302-20054424 GCA_030014195.1 Neosilurus mollespiculum | reverse complement strand
TCTGCACACTAATAGTTGCCTAATAATGGTGTACATGTAGATATTCTCTTAAGAAAACCAAAACTTCACTTTTACTACTTAAAAGTTCAGGTTTGAGGGTTTGTTAACACAACAATAACAATTAATCCTCAAAAATACAACTTGCCTAATAATTGTGCACACAGTGTGTGTGTGTGTGTGTGTGTGTATATATATATGTATATGTGTGTGTGATCTTGAGTCGATTTTCTGTAGAACAGTGCTCAATACGTCGAAGTAGAGCTAAATATATTGTATGTGGGGAAAAAATAACAGTACTACAATTTCATCCCGACAAACCTGTTTCTGAAACAGGCTTGTCGGGATGAAATTGTAGTACTGTTATTTTTTCCCACATACAATATAGTGTGTGTGTGTGTGTGTGTGTGTGTGTGTAATTTTCCCTTTTCTGGTACACAAAACTATATTTTTGTAATCTGGATAATTTGTTTAGCATGTTGGCTTCAAAAAACAACAAACAAAAGTATCACACACAAATTATGCACATCAAAAACAACAAAAAAAAATGGCACCTGCCAAAATGAAAGTCACAACGGTCAGTATCGGGTATGGCCTCCGTTTGCGGTGATACAGGCAGTAATTTGTGGTGATGCAGCACGGCGAAACCAGTCCTGCAAGCGCTGCAACCGGATGTAGCGATCTTGTTCGTTAGTCGTCACTCTCTCTCGCCCTGGACGTGGCCTGTGGTCAACTGGCCCTGTCATATTTGGTGGTCAATCAGGTTTCTGATGGTGGGATGAGTACAGCACATACGCCTCGCTATCTCACTGTAGCTCAACCCGGCCTCCATCATACCCATTGCCCGGAGACGTTCACGTGATAGACGTGGCATTATGACGTGCACTAGGCTAAAAATGGACATTTTAGAGCCTTTATATAGGCTTTCCAAACCACTCCTCAAATTGTGCAGATACACATTGTGTTTTGCTGAAACTGCATTTGGTCCATTTTTGCAAAGTGACCTACACATGTGAAGTGAAGTGTGACAAAATGACAACTCATCATTTTCTCAAGTGCTCAAGTACTATCATCAATAAGGTCACAGGGTATACTAACTATTATACACTATTATAACTCCTAATGACCACTGACAGGAGCCACAAGATAGAGGAACTGAACTAACTGCTTACATGGTGCATGTACATTAGGCATAAGCTCCTCTTATGTATCTTTTAAAAGCGTAGCTGGAGTCACAGTCAATATTATAACACTTTGTTCCAGTCTGGACTGAAATGATGCAACATTTTTGGTTTTTGTGTGTTAAACTGAATAGATCAAAAGACTACACAGCCCCTGTCAACTTCATCAGTGCTGGTCTGAGGAAGACGGCAGCTGACGAGAAAAGAGAGCAGCATGGCTCAGATGAGTCCGATGAGGATGGAGAAGCACCTCCACCACCCCGTGCTGTTGCACCCAGAAAGCTGCAAACTGTATGCTGAATTAAAACATTTTTTTGTTTGTTTTCTGCTTTTATTTTATGCTTTAGCTAGTAACAGATTAGACTGAATCTAATGTTATTAGCTACTTCTTGGTTACTGATGTGCCTGCACAGTTATTTCAGTATTTGTGTTTTGTTAAATTAAAAATGACCAATTATTCTCCAAACTTGAGGTGAACGTTTCCAAATAGTTTTATGGATGGGGTGTTGGAATCAGTGACATCAAGCTTGATGCAAATAATTATTTTGGTATATCCTGCTAAAATGAAAGTCACAATGGTCAGTATCGGATATGACCTCCGTTTGTGGTGATTACAGGCAGTGATACAGCACGGCGAAACCGGTCCTGCAAGTGCTGCAACCGGATGTAGCCATCCTGTTCGGGAGTCGTCACTCTCTCTCGCCCTGGACGTGGCCTGTCGTCAACTGGCCCTGTCATGTTGTGGCGGTCAATCAGGTTTCTGATGGTGGGATGTGTACAGCCCATACGCCTCGCTACCTCACTGTAGCTCAACCCGGCATCCACCATGCCCCCTGCCCGGACATGTTGTTCATGTGATAGACGTGGCATTATGACGTACTCTAGACTAACAATAGTGGATCTTTTGGAGCCTTTATATAGGCTTTCCAAACCACTCCTCATATTGTGCAGATACACATTGTGTTTTGCTCAAACTGCAATCGGTCCACTTCTGCTCATGTGCAATGAAGTGTGATAAAATGACAACTCATCATTTTCTCAAGTGCCCAAGTACTATCATCAATAAAGCCATTATAAGTAAACCCCAACCCCCCTACAAGTACAGTTATACAGAAATTTCTCTGTCAAATGTTTTAATGACTGTATACGTAATAATAATTTATATACTAATGTACATATCTCTTGCATATGTTGTGACTAGTTCAAGGAAATGAAAATAGTAATTATTTGTTTAACCATATTTAAAATTAAAAGGCAAATTACATTTCAGTTAAAATTTAAAAGTATTAACAGCTGCACATTATATAAACTTGACCCTTAGCTAGTTTTCTAAGTGTTGTAAAACTAGAATATGTAAAATATAGAATTGTTTTTAACTACAAGTGTAAATGTGTCCAAGTGTAAAGCATTTTCTCTCGACATAAATATGGACTTCAAAAAAGTGATTGTTATTAAATTTTTATTGTTATTTACTCCATTCAAGTGTATGAATAGGTTGATATTGTAGCATGTTTCAGTATTTTTTATTTTTTTTTAATGCAATCTTTGTACAGGGTGGGAATTTTAAAACTTCTCAGAAGACATTTGCAGGCAATATCCGACCAGGGCAGGACATTGGTGGCTGGGAGAAGCACACACGAGGCATTGGCCAGAAGCTTCTACAGAAGATGGGCTACATCCCGGGCAAAGGCCTTGGAAAAAATGCACAGGGTAGAGTGGCTTTCATTTATGGAGCAAGCCCTTCTCTGAATGTAATTTAATTTGTGACTCTACCATGATTTGTGAATATGTTTGCAGGTATTGTTAACCCAATTGAGGCTAAAGTACGTAAGGGAAAAGGAGCAGTTGGGGCTTATGGAACTGAAAGGACTCAGCAGTCAATTCAAGACTTTCCAGTGGAAGACTCGGAGGAGGAAGAAGAAAAGGTGAGTCGACTCTGGATAGCGTAAATGTCTACTGTGAGATAACACGTATTCTTGTACTTCCATCTTTCTAAATTGAACTATGTTATAGTCTTAAATATTGGACATGTTTATTTAGAAAAATCATAATTTTTTTGTCTTTCCCCTGCAGGAGTTCCAGAAGGAGTTGGGGCAGTGGCGGAAAGAGCCTGGAGCAGGAAAGAAAAAGCCTAAATACTCCTTCAAAACTGTAGAGGAACTGAAAGCTCATGGAAAACTCTCCAACAAGAGCATGAGCCAACCAGCGGGAGAGCTTGCACAAGTCAAGGTGAGATGTTTAAACACTGCTAGCAACATAATGCCTCCTGATCTCAAAGCTTAAAACATTACCTGTTAACTGGAATACATACTTTTTGCATGATTTGATCTTCCGAGTAAAAACAATTTCATACAACGCTGTCCTTTTTTCTGTTGTTTTTTTTTTTAAGGTGATAGATATGACAGGCCGGGAGCAGAAGGTCTACTACAGCTACAGTCAGATGAGCCAAAAGCACAACATTCCTGAGGAGGCTCCGATGAGTGCAAGTGCACGAGAACAGAAGAGCTCCGGTTTTGCTCTGCCTGAACTCGAACACAATCTCAAACTACTCATCGAGCTCACTGAGCAGGATATTTTACAGGTAGATTTTCAGATATTTTTTTTTCTCTTTCTCTCTCTTTTTTAAATAAATCTCTCACTACTGTTAAGGTTTATATGGCAGTATACAGCTGTCAGAAAAGTGAAACTGATCAGTATCACATTTTAATATGAAAAGTTAGTTTTTCCACATTTTAACAAGATATTTTTATCTTAATGACCAGTCAGGTGGTGTTAATGTTATGGCTGAATGCTATATTGCATGTTGTTGTAATAACCTGGTTTCGTTGTATCCTCCGTGAAGTACAGGAGATACTATATTTTCAGGGGCTGTCTGTATCCACTGCAGACACTTCTTGTTAACACTCTAGCAGTGCTGGTTCTTCATGGATTTATTTTGTATTTATGTTGAATGGTCCCTACTGCACACCCTACCAGCCTATCGAAACTATTTTTCATCAGTTATTAGAAACTATTATTAATCCGAAGCACCAATTAACACTTTACAGGCTGCAGTTGACCACGTGGAAGATACACCTAGTGTTCTGTGACAAGAACGCATTTCTAATTCTATAACAATGTTATCATATCAGATTGGACAGAAGAATTGGGGCTGCATCAGCAGTTATGAGGGTGCTGCACCGGTCTATTGTGGTGAAGAGGGAGCTGAGCCTACATGCAAACCTTTTAATTTACTGTTACATCTACATTCCAACTCTCACCTATGGTCATAAGGTTTGGGTAGTGAATGAAAGATCGAGATTGTGGATATAAGTTTAGATGTGTTCCGGGCACGTCCAGCTGGGAGGAGGCCCCGAGACATTCCCAGAACTCCCTGGAGGAATTATGTATCACGTCTGGCCTGGGAACACCTTGGGATCCCCCAGGAAGAGCTAGAGTGTTGCTGGGGAGAGGGATGGGTTTCCCTCCTAGACCTGTTGCCTCCGCGACCTGACCTATTAACCTGTTATAATAAGATAAATGTGTATGTTATATTAAAGTGAAAATATCTTGATAAAATACCTTTGCGTTTCATTAGGGGTATTTATCATATTTAACATATTTACAGTCCGGTTGCATTAACATACATTTCTGTGCACTTTAAGCTTTTTAATTGTGTCTTTTCTCTCTCTCCACTCAATACTTAATTGTTTTTTTTTTTGTTTGTTTGTTTGTTTGTTTGTTTTACTTTGGAATAACTCAATGACACTGTGACTGCACTGTTTCTCTATAATACCTGTCCAACACATTGTGCATTCAGCCAAATATCTGAACCCAATTATGACTGAGTCTTTTAATATGCATGTTAGTGGGATCTTAGTAACACCTCCACTACTGATGGTTCTCTGTGCAGAGCTCTCGGCGTTTACAGCACGAGAGGGATACGGTGATATCTCTGACGCACGAGAGCACAGCCTTGCAGGCACGGTTACAAGAGGAAACTGAGGCAGTGGAGCGATTAGAGCAGGTGCTGCAGTTGGTGGAGCGGCTGGAAACAGCTGGGGAAGGAGGCAGTTCTCCGCTCTCCCTCGAGGAGTGTGTCCAGGCGTTCCAGCAGATGCAAACGCACTTCTACCATGAGTACAAGAGCATGGCTCTTGCTGATCTCGCCGTGTCTGTAGTTCATCCACTGCTGAATGAGAAGCTCAGAAACTGGGATCCGCTGAAGGTGAATATTCCTGCAGGAACCAATGTTCTGAGAGACAAGCTTGCTATGTGCTATTTGTATCTAATGTAATAGTTTTGTCTGTGTAGGATTTTTCTTATGGTTTAGAGGAGGTAGGTCAGTGGAGAGCCATTCTAGAGGGTACACAACTTCAACATAGTACACCTGATCCCAACCAGATGGACCCCTACCACAGGTGAAGCTTATGGCATGTGTTATTATAATTATTATAGTTAATAACAATTATTTTATTCAGTTAAATTAGCTTATTTTCTTACATCAATGTTCCATGAGAATTTTCCAAGTATTTGATTTACATACTTGCACACATACACCCTCTGAGACCTGATATTTTGGGTGTGTGTGCAGGGTGATATGGGAGGTATGGGTTCCAGTGCTGAGGAACTGTGTGGCACAGTGGCAACCCAGAAATGTTGGTCCCATGGTGGACCTTGTTGAGTGCTGGGCTCCTGTGTTACCTTTCTGGATTCTTGACTACATGCTAGAGCAGCTCATCTTCCCACGCCTACAGAAAGAGGTCACTTTCATTTACATTTAATGGTGCTTTTAATTTTAATACACAGGGCTACACAATAACGGGTACATTTTGTTTTGCATGACAGTGAAAGCAGTTTTTTTCCATAAATATTCTTTCAAAATTGTTTTGTGACATGAATTGGGTGCATTTTAAAAATGGCTAAATATTAATCCTGAAATAATTGTGTAATTATCTGGTTGCCCTTGGCTCCTCAGGTGGATAACTGGAACCCACTGACAGACACAGTGCCCATCCACTCATGGATCCACCCATGGTTGCCTCATATGCAGATGCGCCTAGAACCACTGTACCCACCAATACGCAACAAGCTGGCAAATGCCCTGCAGCGCTGGCACCCCAGCGATGCTTCAGCTCGACTCATTCTGCAGCCTTGGAAAGAGGTCTTCACCCCTGGAGCCTGGGAGGCCTTTATGGTCAAAAACATTGTCCCTAAGCTAGGTGTGTGTTGGGTTCATCCTGCACAATATTTCTGTAGAGTTACATTTCCCACCTTTTCTGTAGTAGTAATGAAAACATATTGTTCAGACTGGTGTGCAAATAAGTGTTCGAGTAGCTCACAGTTCAACCTGTGTGTTGGTGTGTTGCAGCTCTGTGTCTAGGGGAGCTGGTGGTGAACCCACATCAGCAACTGATTGACCCTTTCAATTGGGTGATGGAGTGGGAGGGCATGTTGTCTCTCTCCAGTATGGTGGGATTACTTGAGAAACACTTTTTTAACAAATGGTTGCAGGTAGGTCTGGGTAGTTTTTCTTATAATACAAAGCTTTATTTTTCACTATGAAAAATGTTTTTTTGTTTTTGCAGACATTATCATCTCATTCTAAGAAAAAAATAAAGGCGTAAAACACAGGGTTTAGTGCGCACTGGTGGAATGATCACTTTCATCTTCCCAAAACTAAAAACCGCATCATCATCTGATTTGTTTTAACCCAATAAACTAAAGGCCTCTGATGAGGGGAGTCACACCAGCTGCTACCTAGCCGTTATAAACTATTTGTGGCTATTTTCCTGACCTTGGAATTGACCTACAATTACATTTTTATAAACTTATTTCATCCTTTGGTCCCAAGTTGTTTACCTGAACGTTTGATAGTGATATGTGAAGCAGTTCTTGAAATATAGGCACACGTAGCTACAATAAATAAATAAAAAATACAAATGCACAAACTAACATAAGTGAAAACAATACTAGCTACGCTGTCTTATATGTATTGTAGGGCGTGTAATAATGTCATGTGTACCCTCATGAGTGCGCTTCTTGTCACATTTGACAGAGGTCCCCATCCCTGGTCCTGGAGAACCCGTCCTGCACATTTTAGTGCTTTCTTTGCACGGTCACACCTACTTCAATTTATGAAGAGCTGCTAATTAGCTATTAAGTTAAATCACATGTATGGAACAAGAAAAACACTAAAATGTGCAAGGCAGGGGGTCCTCCAGGACCAGGGTTAAGAACCTCTGCTAGGCATCACGCATTATGCCTGGTCTGTAGTGTTAACAAAACACAAACGTGAACTGCAAATTTTGGAAACTGGATTTCTTCATTTTGCTCTCAGGTACCTTGCACTCAGTGCTCGTCTATTTTACAACTATATTTGTTGTTGCAGGTGTTGTGCTCTTGGCTGAGTAACAATCCCAACTATGAAGAAATTACTAAGTGGTATCTGGGTTGGAAGGGTATGCTGTCAGAGCAACTGCTCAGTCACCCTGTTGTTAAAGAGAAGCTGAACGAGGCTCTGGACATAATGAATAGAGCTGTAGCTTCTGGGATAGGTCAGTCTTTCTCACTCTCTCTCTCACACACACCAAACTGTTGCACCCTGTGATGTCTCGCTCCCAAGCTATTCTACACAGCTGTTCACTTTATCAGTTATTAATGTCTGTCTCTTGCTTGGTGTTAAAAGCCAGATACAACTGTGATATGTAGCTGTCCTTTTTAGCTACTTTTGTCCATTGTGAATAAAATTCATCCTACTTGAGGTGGAAAGAATAGAAATATTAACAAGTAGACCGACTCTAATGAAGTAGAGATAACAGCTTCTTACATCTTGAGGCAAGTTAGTTTTTTTTAATAACACTTGGAATAATATTTAAAAACATGGTTCCCCATGTATTTGCTTGCCATCAGGCAGCATGTCTGCTCAGAGAAATTTTGCCACAAATTCCACTATCTTGATCTACATGACAATAAGAGGCATTCTAGATTATTTAAGAAATAGTGTTAACAATAATTATAAGTAAAGATGATTAATCCTATGTCTTAGTAGTTTTAAGACTTTTGGAAATTACGATTTAAGACACTAAGTACCAAATTAAGACATTTTTAAGTCTGTTGGGCTTTTACACCTGAGCCTAGTGGCTTATCCTGGTTTCTGTAGCTTGAAGCAACTTGAGTTTAACTCCTCCGGGATGGGACGTTAGTCCATCACAGGGTACCTTCCTAGTATTTTTTTTACTGGTACCCATTTATGCTGCTGGGTGGACAGAGGTACACTATGTTGAGACCTTGCCCAAGGATATTAGCACAGTGGGGTCTAACCGTGATTAACCTACGACCTTATAAGCTGGTATCTTCACCTGTCACCTTATTTTTAGGTCTTCATTATTTTTAATCCTGGATAAGGGAAACTGAGTGCTTTTATCAGAAATTTGAGTATCTGTAAACTTATATTTATTATACAGTTATTTCATCATTTTGCACTGCTAAAGGGTAAAAGAACACTAGTACCATTAAATGATTTGCATATGTCAATAATATTCATTGGACATGCCTATCGATAGGCCTTTTTTTGTCATCTGCCAAGCGTGTTTGTTTGTTTCAGATTTTGCCTTACTCTTGTTCTCTGTCCCGTAGGTGGATATATGCAGCCTGGTGCAAAGGAAAACATTGCATATCTGACCCAGACAGAGAGAAGGAAAGATTTCCAGTATGAGACATCAGCACCTCTGCAGCGTGAAATAGAGAGCAGCGTTCCACGTCTGCCTGTCAGTGGCCCTGTCTCAGCCTCCATACCCACCAACTTTAAGGACCTGATCCAGGCCAAAGCAGAGGAGAATGGCATCGTTTTCATGCCTATAGTGGGCAAGCGGCACATGGGCAAGCAACTGTACACATTTGGCAGGATCATTATATATGTGGAGAGGGGTGTCGTGTTTGTCCAGGGGAAAAAGACCTGGGTCCCAACATCCTTACAGAGTCTCATTGATATGGCCAAATAAAGAACTGAGAAGTGGGATGAGACCACCTACCAGCGAAGGTGATTAACGCACTCCTTCAGGTGAAATGGAACCACGTTTTTGCATCCAGCTGATGGAGTTGTTTGTCGTTGCTGTACAATGTTATTGTTTTATACATTTGTAAAATGTTCAGTCTGAGTGTCCACCTTGGAAATAAATAGCTAATTTTTAAAAGGTCATTATGAAAATAATATTAAATGGTATATTTATTGTTTCCTCCAGTCATGTAAACAAATTATATACAAAATTTTTATTTCTTGGTTCAAAAAAAAAAGCACATTTTGCTGAAAGGTGTCTTCTATTTCCAGATCATTAATTTTGCCTATGATAATTCTGCAGTAAAGGCAATTATTAAACAAATCTTTGTAAGGGAAATATCCAAAGTGTCTTTATAGCAAACTGGTCCAATTTCTGTTCTGCTGTTCTAAAAAAAAAAAGAACCATTAAGAAGGTATGTTTTCACACATTCCTTTGCTGAGCTTCAGAAGTTGTTTTGGCCCGTCACCTACTTATTAAAATTCTTTCTGGAGATCTGCCCAAAAAAAAAACAAAAAACCTTTCAGTTCATAAACCTGAATAATAATCAAGATTTTCATCAGGGGTACTATTCCATACAGAAAAACTATTTCAGAAACATACCGCTTTTCTTCAGCATCTCTCCGTTTCTAGAACGAGCCATGGCATCCAGAAACTGATCAAATAGCTTCACATACTTAGCCAGACTAGTCTGCTTGTAATCTGAAAGGGGAAAGATATAAACCCTTATACTGTACATATGAGACATATTAAAGTCTGACTTTTAAATGCCCATAAATATTAGTATTCAACATTAAGTTTACCTCTGAGTTTGCGCCGTTCACCAGATTCTGTTTCATTTTCTTTATCTTGTATCTGTTCCTCCTCTCCAGCAGCTAGGGGTTTGTCCAGTTCTTCACAGATGTGGCTGGACGACACATTGACATGTAGTCAGAGCAGCAATGGTCTTTGTTCTATTCCTATATCCCTAAGCCGGTTTAATTCACATTCAATGCTTAAACAGACTATGCATTTCGATAGAGGAATTGTACCAGCTGCGACCTAGCCCTTATTAACCACTGGCTGCCATTTTGCTGACCTTGACCTACAATGACCTCCTCATAAACTCGTTTCAGCCTTTGGTCCCAAGTGGCTTCCTTGAGATGTAGCCATATACAGACCCAAAAAACAACAACCGTTAAAACTGACCAAAGTGAAAATAGTACCTGCTACGCTTTCCCAGCTGGTAAAAATGATTTTTATATATTTACATACCCACCTGATTGTAGGCACCTCGAAAGGGTCAAATTTGTCCAGATCTTTCAAGTCAATTGGTACTGAAATTCGACCTGAAACACAGAGATAGCGTTGAAGTAATAAAGTGCATTGGTATACACTACAAAGGAATGGCTTAATCTGAGTGGTTAGCTATCTCAGGATTAAAAATATTTATTCCCGAGTGTATAATGCATAAATCAAGACAGAAGACACTGACATGTTTTCACGGTTACTTGAAACAAGCATCATCATTACACTTTAAAATAATAAAATAAACCATAAAAATCTCGGTTTAGGGTTTCTTTTCTTGAGTCTCCATATGGTAACCGGTTAGGTTAGAAGGGAGTCTTACCCCAAAGCTGCATATAATTTTTACACGAGGCCTGTTCCTTGGAGTGTTTTGTGGAAAAAATACCCAATTCTTGAAAACAATTTAATATGTTCTTCGCATCAAATAACTCGATTCCAAGTGTTGTTACTTTTGAACAGAATAAGTCTAGAATCAACAGAACAGTCAGTCGGCTAGCATTAGCATGCTAACCTAAACAACTGAAACAGAAGGGAGCTTCAGCTGGTTGGCACACTAACACTTCGGGCATACTGCTTAAGGATGGCTTCTTCCCCTGCAACTGGCAACAAGAGACTGCAATAATTGCAGGGCTGTTCTTTAGAGCAGGCCACTTAAGTCACTTTTGATGGAGAAAAAAACTCCTAATTTTTGAAAATAAAAAAATGTGTCATTCTAAAATGAACAGAAGAGCTGGCCCATTAGGGTTGGCTTTTAGCCTAGCACAGAGTTGGCTCGATGCACACAGAGCTCTGTCGTGGTTAAAATATGCAATTACTCATTTAAAAAAGAAGAGAAAAAAAATATATATACATATTATGTTCCCGTGTAGTATTTAGTAACACAATGATGTACTTCAGACGCAGTGGATTTCACTGGACTGATTAGTTCCCTCGATATTGTATAAACAATAAAACTACTGGAGCAGTCAGGATTGTTAAGAATTCAGAACAGTCTACACACCTTCTGCTCTTCATACAGAGAAGAGATTTTCTCACCTGTTTTGGGATGGACACTAAATGGACTTTTCAGTAAATGGTTGACTCCTTTGCTGACATTAACATCAAGGCGTGGGTAACAATACTGCAGCATGATCTCCTTATCAAAGTACTGAGCTCCCTTCTTACTGGTATTCTGTTCAACAAAAACACACCCACAGTATGAGCTGAAATCTTTCTCCTATACATGTCGTTATAGAAACACAGCATGAACCAGTCTTCACCCATAAAGATAATTAAAATGTAATTAATAAGCAATAACATCCTGTTCTTCTGACACAGTGTACATAAAAAGGTGATGTAGCAGTACTACAAACTTTTCTTCAGTTTATGCAGCAAGTAAAACAAATGCAAAGAAATTTTCCCCTCAGTGATGTACCCTTTTCTGATACACTGCAGACCTCAGCTGTTCCCAGCGCTTCATCGGATTCTTCTCAGTCTGGTAGATGTTTAATAGCTCCTTCCTGATATGTGCATTCAATGTTAAATTAACAACACCATTTCATTCCTGGTCTAAAAATATACTGAGCTGAAATACACTTAAAAAGTATGAGATACACATAAATTCAGACATAAAGGATATCTTCCGGTAATAGGCTGAGCACTTTGTCAGCACTTGCTTTACTGCCCAGCAGGTCCTGCCCGATGATTGCATACTGAGGGAAGTAGTGCTCCACTACAGTAAGAGACTGGCTATAAAACAAGAGTCGAAGAATTAGATACTGTGGATCAATATAGAAGGCTGCATTGACAGCTGTGAAAAGAATCACCACATTCATAATACCTGGATTTTGCCACTTTGCAGCCTGAAATGATGACAAAACTATTTTTCCAGCTCTAATCACTCAGTGCAACTCAAAACAGCCAAGTGAAGGACATTATATAAAAAAATAGCCCCGCAAATCAGGCAAAACCCCTCAGCCCAGGCACTACATTATAAAAGGTATGACGGTGTTTTTGAGTTAGTGAGCGGAATGCAAGGTAAATATGGCAGCTGTGGCAGCCATATTGGATATCAGATCACAATGAAAATTAATAAATTTGTGTAGTTACACAGTCCCAACATCCACACCAAAAATGTTAATGATTGGCGATGGCATTTTTGAGCTAGTGCACGAAATACAAATACAAGTTGGCAGCTGTGGCGGCCATATTAGATGTCGGACTGCAACAAAAATCAGTAGACTTGTGTAGGTACACAGTCCCAACATCTACACCAAAAATAGTTATCATCAGTGATGCCATTTTTGAGTTATTGCAAAAAAATGCAACTGTAAAGAGACATTGCACATGACGACAGTTCCCCTCATGCCCATTGGGCTGAGGGGCAAAAAATTAGGGTTAATACATGCATATGGTCAAATAAGTGTTTGAAGAGTTTACATGATGGCTGGGGCTTGACCTTTCAAGGTCACACAGGGTTAAAGGTCATTTTCTCATAAGAAAGTCCATACACGCTTTCCAATTAGTGTTCCATTGAAACAGTACATTAGATAGTCAACTCCCGGTGATTACAATAACTCAGCCAAAACTCTGTTTTGGACAGCTGTAATAAAAACCAGAATCACTTAGATGGTTAAAGGACTTTATTTTGCTCCTAAGGATAGAAAAGGCCTTCCATTTTTTTGTATCCATTTCCTGAATTGTGCTGTCCACAGATTTAACCCTGATATCTTTTGATAGTGCCTTGCCACCCATACTTGATTGTTTGCATTCAGTTCTACATCCAAGTGCTGGAATGCTCTAGGAATAGCTGCTTTATGCTGAACGAAACAGAATGATTACAAGTCAATTAGCGTGCTGTGCTATAGAGAAGCCGATCAGTTACACTTCGTAGTTTTCAATTATTCTTAGGATGGGGTAATCTATTAACCATCTCAGTGATCCTGAGGAATTTTTTTTCTCTGAACTGCTCCTCGATCGTATTTGGCTGTTCTAAACTGCATAAAGTAGATAAAGCTGAAAGAATATGTTTTTGTGTTTTCATTTATGTTTTGATTATTTTGTAAACCCACTGTAATAATTTACTAAATAACTGAACCATTATTACTGTAATGTGGGTGTGTTGGTACATCACCTGATGAAGGGGTGAATGGGATCTGATAGCACAACTTTCTTCAGTGTCTCCTCACCACCCTAAATGCACATATACACGAAGAGATTTTGGTACAAAGCCCGTACAGATACACTGAGAAAGGATAACTAAAGATTATTTCTGGATGGTTTGATTAAAAACAGAGTTTCATGGTTGTTCCACAACTCTAAAATTATCAGAAAGAGAGATTTACGGAAATCTATCTTCCTAATAATAATACGCGGAAAGAGTTTCAGTGTAAAAGTTGGTAGACTGCTTAAGTCACTTCATTTAACTGTATAAGGGTTTAACATTCCATTAGTCTGTCCTCTAATGCATAAATTTGTGCATACTTAGATGCACAAATAAAATATAAAAACATTTTTCTAAAATTATGGGATTTTCATAAATACCAAATTATTGTGTAAATGTTTATACGAACAAATCCATTCGTATCTAACAATAAATCAGACCCAATATTATTAGTAACAAGTATTACAATCTTTCACACCATCACATGAATTGTGTTTGTGATGGTGAAATGTGATTAAATTATTTACTAAATGGTCTATAGATATGTGGTGTGGCTGTGGGAGTGTAGTCTAACAGCAAGGGCTTGTCCTTGTAATAGAAACACATTCTGTTCTATAATTAAATTGAAATTATCTGGGTTTACTGGTTTACATGGGTGGTGATGAGTGATTCTAACGTATTCTTTGATAAGGAAGCTTTCACTGAGTAAGACTGATTTTATCCTTGGACATCAAATTCTTCCAAATAACTTTATGGGGTAGTTTTCTAAAACAATACAAACATAACAGCAGGGGGGGGGGGGGGTTAACACTAGTCCACCCGCCCGTGGCGTCAGAAAACCGTAGGGCGAGTGAAATTAGCTAGAAAGTCATCCTGCTGGCGACCTGACAAATATAATAGGCAAAGAAGATAGTGTTCCCGACCAGTAAATATGAAGGACTAGTAGTTTCATAATTTCACTAATCCTGTTGGCCAATAGCTTAGTTTTGCTAAATTCCACCCCTGTAACAGTCAAACTCAGATGAAGAAGAAAGGCTCACCTTGACCAAGCTGAGGTACTCGGCCACGGCAGAACGGGCCACCACTGACAGCTTTCTGGCAGCTTCATCACAAACCCAGCAATGCACTCCTCTCCTGCCTGAATACACCCACAGGAGGTGCTGGAACCCAAAGTCCTCTGTTCCACAACAACAAATAAACAAGTGAAGTGAAGCTACCCTAACATTTTCTCTATAATGACTTTATCCAATCGATTCTGGGGCTAATTTTGTTTGTATCTTTCACCCACCAGCACCAAACCAGTCACATGGTTCAAATTTAGTTTTTGCAAAAATGAGAATTTGTGCTTATCTCTTACTCTCCGTGTAAAAGGGAGACTCTGCAAATGCATGCTGAATAAAGATTGACAATGAAGCTTAAATAAAGTAATTTTTCATGGCGTTCTGTGGGAATTATTTGGACCAGACATGGGGAAAATCCCTGAACACCATGCAGTGTAGTCTGATGAATTTGTGCCAAGAAATATCAGTCATGCATTCCCTCATTAAATGCGAGTTTCAGTGCATCAACTGGAGGAATCTATCTATTTATTTATTTATTTAAAGGAAAAGGGGGGGAAAGAAAAAAAAACACTTGATAAATGACTAATATTTTTTAGCTACATCACCAGTTACGTCTTCGTCTCTCTGGCAGTTACAATTCTTACCCCTTAGTGCCCGATCCAGAATACGAATGGCAATGGTCATCAGAGTCCAGCACTTGGTGCAAATATCTGCAGCACTGAAATAAATAAATAAATAAATAAATAAATAAATAAATAAATAACCCAGGTGCCCTGTAACTATCACATGGCTGGAAAATAGACAGGCACCTGCAGCAGCTTCTGACATCATCATAGTCAGTCATGTCAATATCAAACACCAGCTCTTTCTCCAGGGCCTGAAACATTCCAGACTTCACTGTGTTGTGTTGGCTGGGCTGTTAGTCACAGGAACAGGTATGAGTTAGGTTTACACACACATCCACCATCCCAACAGTTGATATTTCAGCTGTAAATGCAGGGCAGTAGTATGTGAATGACCGCAGGATGTGATGCGTATTTAACAACTCTGCATATTCTCACCCTGTGACTGTAAACTGCACCAATATCAATCTTATATGGATTAATTTTCTGCATTTCTTTCTCAAGTTCACTCTGAGTGCTGAACGACTGGTACCGAACATAGATGTCATCTTTGAGAGTGAAGGAGAACTCGCGGTTCTGGAAGTAGTTCTTGGACACTGGCGAGGAAAACATTTAGAAGAATTTTCAGAACATTTAGAATGACTTCTATTGTCATTAATCAAGTACAATAAGATTCATTAAGGTCGATGCTACTATATTATGAGATTTGGGGAATTAATTGTGCTAAATAATGTGACTTATCAGCCTAACTGGACATGATTAAATCCCAAGAGGTAGATTATAATGTGTTAAGTAACCCAGTAATGGTAACAGCAAGCAAAATTAATGTTTACCAATTACCAATCACACCTTTTCATCCAATAACCAACCACGCTCACCCCTGATTTCCTAACAACCAAACACACGATCCCCTGTTTCCCCAACAACCAATCAAAAGTTCAACATTGTGTGTCCCAGCCAGGTACTGATTAGTCCTTCATTCTTCTTGGTAATATTTACAACTAATAGGTAAAGTCTGGGGTAACGTACAGATGGTCAGTCATTATAGTGAAATAAACCTCAACTAAGTGATCAGACCCAGCATGCAGCAGAGAGGTCTTGAATCACCCTGAAGGGGTTTATTTCACGATAATGACCAAATACTGTAATTGACTCCCTGCAGCCATAATAGTAAGATTAAGCAGTTCGGCATTAATTATTGGTAAAGTTATATGAATTTAGGGTATTCTGACCCCCAGCAGTAAAATGTTCAGGGTTTCATCGACAAGGTGCGCAAGTATCAACTTGGAGATCGCAAGATTGAATCCGGGTTGATGCCACAACCATCCGTGACCGAGAGTCCATTGGAGCTAATTGGCCGAGCCCTCACAGGAGGGGGGGATGGCATACGCTCACTTCCCTACCACTCACAGCGATCACCAGCCAATCATGCGCACCTGTGAGCTCATACGAGGGGGCGGATAACGCTTTCCCTTTGAGTGTGTTGAACCGCTCCCAAAATACGCATGCGCAGCAGTTCGAAAAAAGGTAGGTGGCAGCATTGCTTTTCACGGAGGGAATATGTGCATGTTTATGCCCATCCCTGGTTGGTGGTGGTCATGTAACAGGGAAGGCAATACTTGATAGGTGGGAATTGGATACGACTAAATTAGGGAGAAAAATGGAGTAAAAACCAAAAATAAATAAATAAAATAAAATAAAAATTTCAGGGTTTTCGAGCTGTGTTGGCTTTCAATGGCTCCATTTTGGGATCTTAAGGCAAGGTGGTCTCACCACGATGGCTAACACCCAGGTTCAAAATTGAAACACTGACATGCCATCTAGTCTTATTATTTTTTTTAGATCAGAGATTGAAACAGGTGGAGGGTGAAGCTAATGCTTGGTTGAAGTGAAACCCTGAACCCACACCGGCCCTTTGCAGTTAAGATTCTTGGACATCCCTGTTCTATAAGAAAAAAGTCCTGGGTGCACCTTTAATTCTGGTGAAAGAAATCGATCCTGCCATATTTTTGCCTCACAGAATATGTTTTGACATGTAAACCTTGTAGTAAACTAGTAAACAAGAGCATGCATTAACCAGTTTCTCCTGAAATGGTTGTAACTCTGCTGAATAGAAATGACACAAAGGCAGTTCATAATCATGTAAGATAAGTTCTGAGGCACTCTTTATATAAACAGAAGGGTAATCCTGCCAGAATGTGTTGATTTGGTATCAGAGTAATCATCTGCAGAAGTTAGTGTCATCTTATCCATACAGAGAGGTTTAAATCCAGTCTGAGGAGGATAGGGTTAACTAACTAACACACTCACCACCGCCGTAGTTTAACCACCGATAGTACTGAGAAAAGGGGAACAACCGTCGGTAATAAAGCGGTAACAAATCCGGTAAACACGCAGGGTCATAATCAGAGGTCGACATTGTTTATTAATGAAACTACTGCAGCTCAGGGACAGTAGTATCAAAACCCAGCGCGGGAAAAAAAACAGGAAGTGACGAAACGTCATCTTCTTCTTCTTCCTCGTCTTCTTTTGGGTTCATGTGATGCTGCACTACTGCCACCTTCAGGTCATACACGCCATCGGTCGTCTTCTCACTTCAGCATTCATGTCCTCGTCCTCACTCCGTCAATCATCTCCACAGAATGAACTCCTTCCTTCATTCATTCATTCATTCGTTTTCTGAAGAGCTTAATCCTAATCAGGGACTGGCGCCCATCTCAGCCAACTCTGGGCGAGGGAAGAGTACACCCTGGACAGCTCGCCAGGCCATCGCAGGGCAGAAACACGCTGACGGC
>JAQMYF010000003.1:19990599-20005031 GCA_030014195.1 Neosilurus mollespiculum | reverse complement strand
CCTGTTCTCATCTTTTCATTTCTAATTTTCACACTCTTACACCATCCTTCCTCTGCTCTCCTCGCATCCACACCTCTTCCGCCTCTTCCTCTGAGCTGCCTTTTCATTGCTCTTCCTCTGCTTTTCTTTTTTCTCTCTCAATGTCTGCCTCCTCGCTTCTGTTCCTCTTCAGCCCTCTCACTCATCGTTCCTCTTCTTCCCTCCTTCTCTCCATCTTGCATGCTTCAGCCGGCCTCTCTCTCTCTCTCTCTCTCTCTCTCTCGCTCTCTCTCTCTCTCTCTCTCTTCCTCTCTCTGGCTCTGCCTTAGCCTGCCTGCAGTTTATGCTGATTGGACCAGCTGTTCCACTTAAAATCTCCATGGCAACCACAACCGGTCACCTAGCAACCATGCCCATCTCTGAGTCCTAGCCAATGTTCTCCGCAGGCGGGGGAGAGAGAGTGAGAGAGAGAGAGAGAGAGAGAGAGAGAGAGAGAAAGAGAGAGAGAGAGAGAGGCAGGGGAGTGTTGAAGGGCAAATGAGCATTCCTTTGGATTTCTATGAAATTTCTTTGTCTCCTGCACCCGCTGACTCATAAACAGCATTGTTTTTGCATGCATGTGTGTGTGTAATCTGTATTTGCACAGAGTCTACACAAATTATTATCTAACCTGGCAGACATTGTTTAGCATCTCTGTACTGTTTTTCTCTGTCTACAAGCATATATGTGGCTGAAGCTCAGAGAACCAAAGATAATGCTACAATTTTAATCTTTTCATTAAATTTACATTTACAGCATTTGGCAGACGCTCCTATCCAGAGCGACTTACATTTCACATTTTATACAACTGAGCAATTGAGGGTTAAGGGCCTTGCTCAGTAAATATCTATTAAACATTCACAACATAGAAGTTCTAAAAACTCCTGTGGATTAAATATTATTATGATTATAGCAAGAACTTTTGCAGCACGACACTTGGTTAGGCATTCTGAATGTGTTGGGGAGGAAATTTAATGGATGGAGGCCACATGCTGTACCATTGTGAATGTAACACTATAGAAATATTCTGGGAATGTTTGCTTGGTCTTGGCAGCATGGTGATGTAGTGGTCAGCATGTATGCCTTATAGCAAGAAGGTTCTGGGTTCGAGTGTTGTAAGAGATAGGGACCACCCTCCCCGTAACCTTAGAGGATTAAACGCTTTGGCAAACGAGTGAATGAGTGAGTGAGTGTTTGGTTGGTCCTGATCAGATTAAAAAAAAAAACCAAAAAAAACCCCCGAAAAACATTTTGATTATAATACAAAAATTCAACTTGCCAAAAGATTTTCATTTGAGTCCTGAAATTATGGCTAGGATTATGTTTGGAGTTTGTGCCTTTTCTTATATACCAAAAAAGAATATTGGAAATACCTCATACAAGGGTTTTGTCCATATTTCTGCAATTTTATATCTATTTACACATTATTACCTCTGCCAAGGAGGTTATGTTTCACTGGCATTGGTTTGTTTTTTTGTTTGTCTGTCTTTTAGCAACATTACTCAAAAACTTATGAATGTATTTTGATAAAATTTTAAGGACACATCAGAAATGATACAAGGAAAAATTGATTAAATTTTGGCAGTGATCCAGATTATTGTCTGGATGCAGGGAATTTGTAAATTTTTTTTGCGTGGATGACGTAGTCATCTGAGTTACTGTGTCCAGATCATATCAAACCATAACTTCCAGGCTTGTGATTGATGGTGTAATCTCATTCTGTCTTTCTGTACAACTTTTAAGCCACTTATCACAAAAATAATCCAATTATTAATACTTCTTCATTCGAGTGCAAGGCCTCTTATTCAAGGCAGGCCCTATACACAATACAAGCATATAAATGGCTGCTCGTTTACATTGTAGGGCTCAAATAATAAACAAATATTGCATTTATAAAAATGCTGCATTTCTTACAATACCATATGGGGTACTGAATGGCCTTGGTGGAGGTATGCGCTCTCCAATTGCTTTTCTACTTATCTCTGCCAGAATGTTTTCACGAGTATTGTTTTTTTTTTTGTGGGTTTGTTTGTTTGTTTGTTTGTCTGACTTTTAGCAACATTACTCAAAAAGTTATGAACAGATTTTGATGACATTTTCAGGATGCATCAGAAATGATACAAGGAACAATTGATTACATTTTGCAGGGATCCAGATTATTGTCTGGATGCAGGACATTTTTTTTATATTTTTGCAGCCTTGATGGAGGTCTGCACTCTGAGTCCTTTTCAAGTTTAAAGTCATGTTTTTATATGTGATAGGAAAAAAAGGTTCATCACACTTAGTGGCTAATGGAGTTAGTGGCTAATGGAATTTACTGCTGCTTTAAGGTGCTAAAAAGTCACCTCACAAACTGTACCTCCATATAACAAGTGAAACATCTAATTTTCCCATTACTCTCACCAAATAGAGCAAAATAAAGAATAAATTAGTAATACCTAACAATATATATCCATATTAGCATCTTAATTTTTTAAAATTTTGATGCGGCTTCAAAAAAATAATGCCTCAAGTGAAAAATATAGCAAATGGAAGCCCATTTTACTTATCAGTGTGTGTTTGTCACATTAATTAAACTTTTTTTTTTAATTGTTTATGTATTTATTATAAAATAAAATGTATTTTTGCAGTGAATGATACAATGACTGCAGCAGCAAAGAATGTTTGCGCTTTTAAGTTTACAGTCGTTGGTAGCAATAAAAGCCATAAAAGTTGAAAAGCAGAAGCAAAGTGAGAAGATATCATACCAAGACAAACTCAGATATGATGTCCATCATTCCATATATATCTATTTTTAACATTAATCCATACAACATGACTGCAAAAATTTGGATGGCTTCCCCCACATTACTGCATTCAACCCAGGCATTACCAACTATTTTAAATATGGTATTAGTGCATATACCTGTGAACAGTTCCAAAAATATAAATCACTTAAAACACACAGATTTTTTACCAAAGGCTAAGTGGAGGTTTTATTTACATTTTAAAAGGAGTGCAGCAACACATACTGTAGCTAAAATGACTAAGATGATTGCATGTCATTTTCCAATCTTAACAAGACCAGATTAACCTGTTTCTGCTGCCTGGAATGAGGTTTGTTGACTATTAGTGTGGCAAATCCAAAATAACATTATAACTGGATATGATGTTAACATTCTTTAGAGGACAGAAACCAGGACTATTACTAATGTTCCCTATGCAACAAAAATCTTTTAGTTACACTGATGAAAATGTCAGGAGTAAACATACATCAACTAAGATATCTTGGTAAAAGTGACATTTTAGCTTTTCACCACTGTCATGGCTCACGGGTTAACTTTCTATGATTTCCATCATGAGGCCTATTATTTCACTCAACACGAAAACTTCAACATGTTTTGTTTTAATTTGGCCATGACCACAAAATACCTTCCAAGTGGTGATTACCTCAAAATGCTCTTCAGTTTTATATCTGTCAGAGGATGATTGCTTGGGAGTTAATAATTATTAACATTTTGGTGCAGTTAGCACTTTAGCCAGAGCTGAGTGTTTTCGCCATTATATTGTGATGACAATGACAGGACACATAAAAGGAGAGTAGGCTTTATTTTCGGCTTTACTTAGCTTCTGTTCTGAAGAAAGGCATCTAAAAATTAAACCTAGTAAATCTTAAGTTCAGTTTCAAGTTCAAGAAGCTTTATGGTCATTTCAACCACATATAGCTGATGCAGTACATAGTGATACGAAACAACATTTTTCCAGGACCAGGTGCTACATAAACATACAACAAGGATCAAATAAAAATTCGTACGACAAAACAACACAGAGCTAGGACCAGTTTTTTTGTCCTAGCCACATCTATGTGCAAACAGTGCAAGACTGTTACAGACAGTACAGTGCAACAGCAGTACTAAAAAGAAAAAGACAACACAAGAATGAGACACTTAGTGATGAAAGAGAGAGAGAAAAGGATTATATGGAATATGAAAATTAAATAAAATTAATATTAAATGAAATGATGTACAGAGTGGCATGGGTTGAGGTAGTGCAAATAGAATATAGTCCTAGATATAAATATAAACATTGCAGCGTAATGAAATAACGACAGGGTTGAGTGCAATAAATAATGAACGATGTAAGTTATGTGTATGTGTGTGTGAGGGACAGAGGGTTTTGTACAGTTCAGTTCTTTTAGTCTTGTACAGTTCTTGGTGTATGTGTATGTGTGTGTGTGTGTGTGTGTGTGTGTGAGGGAGAGAGATTTTTGTGTAATTCAGTCCTGGGTGTTGAGGAGGAGGAAAGAAACTGTTACACAGTCTGGTTATAAATTATTATGTATTATTTATTATTATTATAAATAAAACAATAAAATTTCCAAATACAAAACACAATTCAATTAATGCTTCACAATCCTGAATACAAGCCTCATTTCAGGATAGTATCTAATATCTTTTTTAATACCCCTCCCTCTGGGTTCTTGAATTGTCTAAAACATGCAAGTAGGTGGATTAGCTAAACTGCCTTAGAAATGAATGAATGTGTGAATTCTTTTACCTTTCAGTCAGCATTACCCCAAAAATTGCCACCCTGCCTAAGAATATGAATTAGTAAGAACTACATAAACTGTATTTATATTGCACATTAAATTTCCCTAAGAAAATATTTATAATTGGCTTACGAAGTTCAGCATTATATAAAATATAAGGCTTTTTGCAGTTCATTCATTCATTCATTTTCTGAACCGCTTAATCCTAATTAGGGTGGCGGGGAGGCTGGCGCCCATCTCAGCCGACTCTGGGCGAGGGCAGAGTACACCCTGGACAGCTAACCAGGCCATTGCAGGGCTTTTTGCAGTATGAAGGGCATTTCCATATACATTCCAAGACATCACTGTGAAATCCCAATGCACAAAAGTTAAACATGTGATCATGTAATCCTTGCTTCTGGGTCTGGAGTAAAGTCATACTCTCACCATGTATTTATGCAGATCGTCCATCAATGTTGCGAGACTCAGGGGGGAAGCTGGCGGTTGAGTGCAGTGCCAGAGAGCCTAGAGTGAATGGTTTTAGTTGTGACACATGGAAAGATGGAGATAAATGGCTGTAAGGAAGAAGTGCAAGGCAGTAAGTGATGTTATTGATGCGCTTAATGATCTTATAGGGGCCAATATACCTGTGGCTGAATTTCTTGTTGCCAGGCATGTTTTGCATGTTATGGGTGGATCTACCAGGGTATCATATCTATGGCCTCCTTTATTCTGGTATGCTTGTTCATATGACTTCCTCACACCATAATTTTGGCATTCCATGGGAATAGTGCAGGTCAGTAGCTGAGGAGTGGTGGAGAGGAGCAGGCAGTTTTGTGTATGTTCCACCCAGAGTAAAAAAGCATGCACAGTCATTTTGTAACTCTGTGCAGTATGTGTGTAGAAACCTGCCAAACTCCTAATGAATGCGCTCCACCTGCCCATTGGCTTTTGGAAGATAGCCAGATGTGAGGCTAACAGTGATTCCCAGTTTATCCATAAAAGCTTTCCATACCGGGGATGTGATTTGGACATCATGATCACTCACAATGTCCTCTGGCAATCTAAAATTCTTGAGGATGTGGGTAAACAAGATCTCTGTTGTTTTCATAGGCTGTCGGGAGGCTGGGAAGGGTAATAAGGTGCAAGAATCCAGAAAATCTGTTGCGTATTAGTTTGATAGTGATGTACCCTTTTGATGGTGAGAGGTCTGTTAGGAAATCTTTTGCAAGATGAGATGAGGAACTACCAGAGGCACATATGTACAAGGTAGTATATTTGTAAGCTCTTCATTAAAGTCCTACTCGATGGTGTTGATGAATCATGTGTCATCAAATCAAGAAGGTTGATACAGTGTGCCATTGTGAACTCTTGGCAGTTTGCAGCTATTGTAAGTTGGTCTTATATGGTCTTTGTAAACTGTAAATGAATGTTTTTTGGCTTTCTCCAGCTAGAAATCTTGATGGCAAGGAGCTCTCTGTCACCCACCTTGTAATTCCTCTCAGCTGCTGACAATTTATAGGAGGAATACCCCCCCCCGGGGGTGGGGGGGGTGGGGGGGGGGTTGGGTTAGGCTTATGCCTCTTTGACAGGATGGCTCCCATATCCCAGTGTGATGTATCCACCTATGCAACAAAGGGTTGGTCAGGATCAATATGCTTCATGACAGGCACAGTGGTGAAGGCTTTAGCTTTTTGTACCCTTGCTGTACCTCTGGATTCCACTGCAACATTGTTCTTTCTTTTCTGAGTTATAAGAGGGCTACTCATGATGCAAAATTCCTGGTGAACCTCTGGTACAAGTTGCTAACCCCAGGAATCTCTGGAGTTCATTCATGAACTTAGGCTTAAGCCTTAACAGATAGGGATGAGGTTATAAGTGGCTTGGGGAAATAGTAGCGCTCCACAGTTGTTCCAGGATGGCAGGTACTAGTGGCAGTGTGTAAGGGTATTTCACTGTAACCTTGTTGAGACCTCAATAATCAGTGGAGACCTTGCTTCTTCTTCTTCACAAAAAAAAAAAAAAAAAAAAGCCAGCAGATGCTGGAGATGTGAAGGGACAAATGTATCCCTATATAAGCACTTTACTGATTTAGTCTTCTATTGCTTGCTGTTCGTTCCTTGACAGACAATAATTTTGGCCATGCACAGGAGTGGAACATGCAGTTGTAAAGTTTGTTAGCAGGCAGGTCACTGGGTTTTTGTTTGTTGAAGTCCTAGAGGTTGTGATATTCTGGTGAACAGAAATGTTATATTCTGAGACACCTTAAGACAGGAATCTCACACAGTCACTTGGTAAATGAAGTTGGCGGAAGCTCCTGAGTTGATGAGAGCTGCAAGCACATGGGTTTTCACACAGACTTCTAGTGTAAATGGCAATGACAATGTCTGTGTAACAGGGGGAGTGGGTCCCATCAGTGATAACTGAAAAGGTGCTGGAGTCCCATCTCTCCTCTTGTGATGAGGCGTGTGAATAGTGTATTTGTGGATGGTGGGAACAGAACCACCATAGTAGAGACAGAGATTCTCTCAGCATCACTGCTTTCTCTCTGTCTGGCTTAGTTGTGTGCACTCCAATTGTTGCTGGTTTTGCAGCAGTAGTAGTGGGCTTAGAAGCTTAGGTTAAAGCTTGCGTTTAGTTTAATATTTATGGCTGTGTGTTGTGCTGTGTTTCTTCTAATGGCCTTTTGCACTAGCATATTAAGCAGTGCAGTTTGGCAGCTCTCAGTGAGAGATGAGGTGTGCTTTCTGTTCTCTTACCAGATTTTTTGTGAAATGCTCATGTTTATTCATGTTCTTAAGAGCCCTCTTGTTTGATTTAGTTAAACAGGCCAGTTATGTTTTCACTCTTTCACTCAGCCACTTTATAGGCACATTCATATGGAAACGATCACCTACTTACCTGTTTATCGTATGCTTCTGCAAATCTATGGAGCTATGGAATTCAGCCCTCCTTCCTCAGTAAAACTCCATGATTATTGATGTTGAAATCTGACATGCCGGACACCTCCATTCTCTCTCGCCCACTCCCTTTCACCCTACAGTTGTGTTGAACCTTTAGTAGTAGTGCTCAGTGATCAAATTGTAAAAATAACCAAGGGGGACAGTGTGTTCAGATCCATATAAAGGTGTCAGGTATCTGGCTAGCAAGCCGACTAATAGTGGAGCTTCAAGTGCAAAGTGCGGATATACTTTAGAAAATATGAAAATGCATAGACCTGATTTTTCATAGCTGTTAGTGCCATCTATACGTGTGTGTACAACCAAAGGTTCAAAGAAAAATGCTGTTCCAGCTTCTAATATAAAATATCTTGCTTCATAACTAGTATTTCTAATCGCATAATATATTTTAGGTTATTTCTACTTAAATCAATAATTGATATTATACACATACACTTACCTGCCCTACCAGAGGTAAAAATACTGATCAGAGGATACTTATATTAGTAGCACAGAATATTTTTGGCGAAGCAAAGATGAATTCCAAAGATTCTACTGATTTGTCAGCAGAACATGGCTAAAGTTTTTTAAATATTAGAACAATAAATTTTGAGTAGAAAATAAATATGGAGTGGCACGGTGGCATAGCGGTTAGCACATCCTCCTCACAACAAGAAGGCCTGGGTTCGATTCCTGGGCTCGGAGTTTCTGTGTAGAGTTAGCATGTTATCCCCATGCTTGCGTGGGTTTCCTTCGTGTACTCTAGTTTCCTCCCACAGTCCAAAAACATGCTCAGTAGGCTGATTGGTGATTCCAAATTGCCCTTAGGTGTGAGTGTGAATAGTTGTGTGTGTGTTGGCCCTGCGATAGCCTGGCGGGCTGTCCAGGGCGTACCCTGCCTTTGCCCAAAGTCGGCTGAGATAAGCTCCAGCCTACCCGTGACCCTAATTAGGATTAAGCGGCTTAGAAAATGAATGAATTAAATAAATACAACTCAGAAAGGTCTTATGGAAAGCTCTGCTTTTAGACAGTGAATAAATATTTGGAATTGTCATATTAGGGTAATGAACCAAATATGAAGTGAACCATCACTGAATCAGGGGCTGGTATCATACCTGTTTTGTTATATTTTAGAAGAATCCCCACAAATGTTGATGTGATGTAACTTTATCCTTTACACACTTTGCCAGCTAAACTGTTAAAAACATTTGTCTTTTTGTATATATCTTTATGTATACTTTTGACTTACATGAAGAAGTAAAGGCATCTTAAATGAATTTAAAATATATATCAAAATACTGATAATCAAAATATTGAATGTGCGCAGTAATTCAGAAGGGATGGAACAGAGGGGTGACAGGTTTACAAGCAATGATTTTGAGCTCTTATAAAACACTTACTCAAAGTAAGCCTAGAAAAAAGTTCGAATGATACTAATACCTGTGGCAGGCTGTCATTCAAATGTGTGTGTGTCTGTGTGGGTGTGTGTCTCGCCGCTGGAAAGAGGTTAATCCTTACCTGTCTCAGCACATGCAGGGAAATCCTCCTGTCTCTTGTAATAGGATATGAAAGAAAGACCTCTCCCCCCCATGTCTGTCCTCCACACTTATCTTTGAACACTTATATTTCTGTGTCCTTTGTGCCATTTCTGTTCAATGTATATATTCTCAAAATATCCCTTTTTTTCCCTTGTTTTTTGTCAGTTTTAGCATATGCGCCTACCTACAACTCTTAACACTGCACCTTCGATACAGATCCAAAACTTTTGTGGAGACAACTATGCAGTAATCTGTCATATGTTCTGCATATATGATCTAACTTTTAAGACTCCAGTCAAACATACTAATTATAATGAGTGAAAAATTGACAAGACAAGCTGTTGAATTCTGAATAACAACACATGATATCATTCCATAAGAACAATAGTTAGTAATGAACTTTATTATGTTCGTCGTATGTTATTACTGGCTAATGTTACACAGCACTCCATCTTGAAAATGAAATGAAGATTATGGGTTAATTTATAGCACTTGCTCAAAATGGTACGAGTGTTCACTTACTTACTCATCTTGAACTGTTTAATCCTACTAGGGTTAGGGGAAGGCTGGAGCCTATCTTAGCTGACATGAGACAAAGGCATGGTACACCCTGAACAGCTCACCAGACCATTGCAGGGCTAACACACACACACACACACACACACACACGCACACGCACACGCACACACACGCACATCCTATGGTATGAGTATTGGAAAGAAAAAAATAAAATAATTTACATTTTTATTTTACAAGCCGTCACTTGAACACAGATGCTCACTTGCAAACTTACAGAGGTTTCTAATGGTGTAGTCTAAATCTTGCAACTTGTTATGGTCTGTATTGTGTTAAGATATTGGTATAATGTGTAATGGATAATAACAATAAATGCACACCATCTTCAAAGAGGAGCAACATGATGGATTCCAGTCACACCACACATACATATTTGACTAATTAAATTGCCAACGGTGCAGCACGGTGGTGTAGTGGTTAGTATGTCTGCCTCACAGCAAGAAGGTTCTGGGTTCAAGTTCAGGGCTCAGCGAGGGTGTTTTTGTGTGGATTTCCTCTGGGTACTCCAGTTTCCTCCCACAGTCCAAAAACATGCACATTAGGTTAATTGGCTGTTCTAAATTGCCCCAGGTGTGAGTGCGAATGGGTGTGTGTGTTGCTGTTCAGTGTGTACCCTCGGATGTGATAGGCTCCAACTTGCCTGTGACCCTAAATGGATTAATCGGTCGGCAAAAGAGTGAGATGATTGAATTTGCCAACAGGTTGATAGCATTCTGGCAATATCAGAGCTCTCAAAACACTGCCAAATAAATATTTTGGAGCATACAGTGGTGTAGCCGTTAAACAGCAGCACAACGCTATCTGATTCTTCATCCAAATCTGCACACTACCATCTTAGTTAATTAATGAGTTCTGTTGCTTAATAGATAAGGAAACCTAATTAGTAAAATTACCCGATTTGCACTTAATTCTAATAAGCACCTGTAGGCAGCTCCAGCTCAAAGAATACAGTGGAGCACTCATGCATAACCTAGAGATTAGTGAGTGTAGTCCTGGAGGCACACAACAGAACGCAATTTAGAGCTTTTTACAATAATTTAACAGCTCAAGCAATTAGCAAACCATCAATGAGTAAATGATGCAGCTTACAAAAGTGAAAACATCAGACTCTGTAGTTCCAAGCACTCACATATTCCACTGAACTACAATATGCCTGTTGTTTGGTACCCACACAAGAAGATCTTGAATCAAATGTTTCTTCTTGGGTGTCAGGGTACTGTAGTGGTAAGCACATCCACCTCACAGCAAGAAGGTCCTGGGTTCGAGTCCTGGGCATGGTTTTGCATGGTCTTCCCGTGCTTGCGTGGGTTTCCTCAAGGTACTCCAGTTTCCTCATTCAGTCCAGACATGCACATTAGGATAACTGGCTGATCCAAATTGCCCCTAGGTTTGAAAATGAATGGTTGTATATTTGTTTCCCTGTGATGGTCTTTACATGGCTTGTCTTATAACATATGTGCCTATTACTGCTCTGGGAGTCTTTTTACACATTTGAGTTGATAGGGTGGTCAGAAATATCAATTCAGTTACAAGTAACAATTAACCCTAACATCAGAAATCAAAGCATCAAAGCAATTAACTTTTCTGTTTCCAAGCAAATGCTGAAGTGGGTAAGAAATAAAACTGAATGAAATATTACTTATCACTGATTCATTTGTAAGAGAGACACAGTGATGTAATTAAATATTCACATGAAATGATTGAAATGCATGAAATTCTGACATGTTGAATTACAAAAGACAATGGTATGTAGAAGCTCTCTAATTCATCTCTCAGCCCCTTTTTTGCTTTTGTTTATTCTTTGCTTATTAATTATTTATTCACCAATACAATAGCTCACATCCTTATGACAATAACTAAATATTACTGATAGTCTTTTTCCCCAAGCAAATATTCCTCTGTGTCTTTAAATCCGATTACTTCTTTTTTATGTTCTTTTTTTTTCTTTGACTTTCCATGCCACTGATATATTTTTATATCTCACCATTCCCAGTGTATCTCCCTTTTTCATTTTCACCTCATTTGTCAGTGTTTCATTGCATAAGCCTGGCTTCAGCAGTTTAGAATGATGCCCTCCGCCTTCCCACTACATTTAAATGTTCTCGTGAACAGAGCACAGAGGAAAGACTTAAAAATCCATCTGTGATAAATCCATCACTGTGTTCAAGATCATCATATTGATCTTTTCAGCAGTATCCATAAATGATTGTGTGAATGTGTGCCCTACATAGTCAGTAGTACCTCTTCAACCCCACACCAACATGCCTGCGCGCGCACACACACACACACACACACACACACACACACACACACACACACACACACACACACACACACAAATTAGCACAAGCTAGAGAAAAGGCTTGCATGCTAATGTGGATGCTTAGCTTTGGAAAAGTAACATAAAGCATATTTAACAAGTTGCTGTTTTTATTGTTGTTGATGTCATTGTTATTCCATTTTCTGCATCGTTTATCTTTTATTAGGGTCACAGAAAGGCTGGATCCCTGAGCTGACTCTGGTGAAGGTGGGGTACACCCCGAACAGCCCAACAGAGTGTTGCATTGCCAACACACAAACACATACACAACACACCCACACACAACCAATCACACTCACAATCATACCCAGGGGCAATATGGAATAACCAATTAGCCTAATGTGCATGTCTATGAACTATGAGAGAAACTCATGCAAGTATGGGGAGAACAAGCAAACTCCACCAATCTCGATTCCCACCCGTCAAGTGTTGCCATCCTCTCACATACAATCACCACCAACATGACCTCTTTTACAAACTGCATTCATGGGTGGCCTAACACACTCGGAGGGAAAGCACTATCTGCTGCTTTGTATGAATAAGCTCACAGTTGGCCATGATTGGCTGGTGATTGTTGTGAGTCACAGGGTTGAGCATATGCCCTCCATTCAATAAGAGATCAGCCAATTAAAAGGCATGCACTCCTGGTTGCATATGGCTGCAGCATCAACCTGGATTTTAACCTGAAATCTTGTCGATACACCACTTGGGAGCCAACCCAGGACCTTCTTGATGTGAGATAGAAGTACTAAGAAATTTGCAAAGTGACCGCTACATATGAGTATGCAATAACTCAACTGCATTCAACAACAGTGACAGGTTAGAAAGCCATTTTTCACAATGTTTTTAAAAAATTTCTGGTGCTCCTTTTATCACAGCAAGTAACCTAATGTGGTATCCTAAAGAATATTTTACCTTTTTCTTTTTGTTGTCAATTTCTACATGCATGCACTGAGTAAGAATCTAGCAATTCAGGTAATAAATCTATGATATAACAACAGTTCAAAGCTACCAGCTGCCCCTCAGTAAAATTTCTAATTACCAGAAGTATCATCTATTAATACCAAAGAATAACTATCCAATACAGTCGCCACCTCAGTATCCCTAATCCAGCTGCAAAACAGAAACAGGAAAGATGCACATTCCCAACTGGTGTTCCTGTTTCACACAAAAGCAGCTGCTAACCACTAATATGTGGTGTGAATGAAATATTAAGTGATGTGCTCATTTTACACCTGGGGTGAATAAATATGAAGGAATTGTAATGATGACTTACTGACCTTTGAAGCAAAGTCTTTAGAGAGCACAAAACAAACTTGGTGGTCAAACCTGTGAACTTTTGGTTGTGTATTTGTATTTCCAACATACAGGCAATACATTTTGTGCTATAGGGGTGTAATACAATGGCATTGTCTCTCTGTTTAGTGCTCAAAATATTTATATGTGTATTCAGATTTGAACTAAAGTAAACTAGCATTTGATGAAGCCTACCACTATCTCCCAGAATTGCTAAAAACACTGGACAGCAATGATGTTCAGAAGTTCTGAAGCAGAAATGGCAGTACTGTCAGTGAATTGTACCTGTGAGAGTCCTTTATAACTCCAGTTCTTAATTGGTGTCAAATAGAGATGAATACATTATGTCCTTTTTTATGTACATTAGTACATCCTTAAAATGTAGTTTGATTTATTTCCCAAAATGTAAGTTATATATAGTAATCTAATTTGACCCACCATAGCCCTGAGCAGGCAGTTATGTAAATGCCACTTGCATGGCACATTTTATTTCACCCCACTGGATCTCAGTCCCAATACTGTCTAGTTTCCCCACCTAAATAATGCAATCATATTTAGTTACATCCCTAGTGTAGTGATAATAAACTGACACTCATGTGATTGTGAAGAATTGTAGTGTAGACAATTCCACCAGAGCAGCTCTGCAAACTACAAATAAGCAAAAGCAAAACCTGCACTCTCTGCATATGAGCAGCAGTTTCCGAACATTTATCAGAGTTCACTATATGTAGAGGAATTAAAGATTCACAACTATGTTGACATATTTTGGTGTGACCTCTTTAAGGCATCCCGGACATTGCCCAGTGTTAAACTTGGGCCACAGCCTATGCCTGAGTATGAGATTACTGCTAATACAGTAGTGTTTCCACCCTCAGTCTCTCTCTTGTATTTGGAGCATATGACATCAAAAGATGAGTATTCTGAGAGTGTACTTTACTATTTAGTACTACCATAATTAATAAAATGGAGAATCATTGCATTAAAGTGTGGAATATGCTGACTGAGTGGTAGAAAAGCCCTAATTTTCTATTCATAAGATTTTTTGCAATTTTATCTATATGCTCATCAAAGCTTGTTTAGCATCAATCTCTAACCCCAAGAGGATTGCATTTGCTACATTAGCTAGTGTTTTACCTAAATTTACTCTAATAGACTTAGACTTAGACTTAGACTTAACTTTATTGATCCCTTTGGGATGACTCCCTCAGGGAAATTAAAATTTCCAGCAGCACATAAGA